>CM033475.1:185950399-186535399 GCA_019447015.1 Hymenochirus boettgeri
AGCCACCCCCCCTCACACAAGGTAACACTGTACAGGTACGGGGAACAGCCACCACCCTCACATCAAGGTAACACTGTACAGGTACAGGGGGACAGCCACCCCCTCACACCAAGGTAAAACTGTACAGGTACAGGGGACAGCCACCCCCTCACACCAAGGTAAGACTGTACAGATACAGGGGGACAGCCACCCCCTCACATCAAGTAAGACTGTACAGATACAGGGGACAGCCATCCCCCTCACACCAAGGTAACACTGTACAGGTACAGGGGGACAGCCACCCCTCACACCAAGGTAACACTGTACAGGTACAGGGGGACAGCCACCCCCTCACACCAAGGTAACACTGTACAGGTACAGGGAACAGCCACCACCCTCACATCAAGGTAACACTATAAGGGGGACAGCCACCCCTTCACACCAAGGTAACACTGGTACAGATACAGAGGGACAGCCACCCCCCTCACATCAGGTAACACTGTACAGGAACAAGGGGACAGCCACCCCCCCCCCCCCCACGCCAAGGTAACACTATACAGGTACAGGGGGACAGCCACCACCCTCACATCAAGGTAACACTGTACTGGTACAGGGGGACAGCCACCTCCCTCACACCAAGGTAACACTGTGCAGGTACAGGGGGACAGCCACCCCCTCAC
Source organism: Hymenochirus boettgeri (assembly GCA_019447015.1). Classification (NCBI taxonomy): domain Eukaryota; kingdom Metazoa; phylum Chordata; class Amphibia; order Anura; family Pipidae; genus Hymenochirus; species Hymenochirus boettgeri. Next base: position 185,951,059 of record CM033475.1, read on the forward strand.
ACCAAGGTAAGACTGTACAGGTACAGGGGAACAGCCACCTCCCTCACACCAAGGTAACACTGTACAGGTACAGGGGGACAGCCACCCCCTTCACACCAAGGTAAGACTGTACAGGTACAGGGGAACAGCCACCACCCTCACATCGAGGTAAAACTGTACAGGTACAGGGGGACAGCCACCACCCTCACACCAAGGTAACACTGTACAGGTACAGGGGGACAGCCACCCCCTCACACCACAAAACCCACCCCACCCCACAACCACACCACCCCCAAAACAACCCAAAGTGGCAAAACTATCTCCCACAATCAACTGCAGACTCCTGAATTGACTCCTACACAAAAGTCTCACCCTCTGCTAACGCAGGTTAATCCAATTCAATATTCTGCATCAAACCTACTCACCCCCAAAAGATTGAACCGATCCCTTCATAAAACCGCATACTTGTCCAAAATGTCTCCAGGATCAAAAAGACTTTTGGATCTTATCTGGAAATGCCCGAGAATAGGACCATTCTGGCACCAGGTAGTCACCTTTCTCCAAATCTGAGCGACACATCTGTCCCATTCAAGGGCGAAACCTGTATACTAGGTATACTGACCAAGAACAATGGTCCAAGCACCAAGCATCTTTCTGAGCAACCTATTCTTTGCCTGCAAAACCATCATACTTAAATAGATGGCCCCCGACTATCCCACCTTAAGCAATGGAAAACCCTAATCAACAGCACGCTACCGTATCTGAAAATATTATACCGAAAAACAGAGGTGCCCAAATAAATGTACAAAAATCTGGAAACCAGGCTAGACAATCAAGACACAGTCCTATAACCCTATCAAATCAGCGGTGGTGTCCCATCCCCCCCACCATCCCCCCTTATACCTCCTCCCTCCCAAAAACCCTTCCTCCTCCCAGATCTATAAGTAATGAATAATAACCATATATAGCTCTCAAAGAAAAATGATGTTCTCTTGTATATAGTTATGTTACTAGAATGTTTAATGACTCATCCCTTACCTGTAATAAGGGATATAAAACTTGGATGCAACACAACACAGAAACTATTGCTGTGTGGTATTGATGTTAATAAACAATGCAATCACTGTATGTCACTGTCTTTACTGTTTAATAAATACGAAGTTAAAAAAAAATAAATAGACAGCACAATTTTTGGGCATTCTGCTTCTGATCGTAAAGATTTTGTTTGGGTGGACTTTCAAATGCAAAAGCACCTCCTCCAGCCACCCCCCTCACACCAAGGTAACACTGTACAGGTACAGGGGGACAGCCACCTCCCTCACACCAAGGTAACACTGTACACGATACAGGGGGACAGCCACCCCCTCACACCAAAGTAACACTGTACAGGTACAGGGGGACGGCCACCCCCTCACACCAAGGTAACACTGTACAGGTACAGGGGAACAGCCACCACCCTCACATAAAGGTAACACTGTACAGGTACAGGGGGACAGCCACCCCCTCACACCAAGGTAACACTGTACAGGAACAGGGGGATAGCCAACCCCCTCACACCAAGGTAACACTGTACACGTACAGGGGGACAGCCACCCCCTCACACCAAGGTAACACTGTACAGGCACAGGGGGACAGCCCCCACCCTCACATCAAGGTAGCACTGTACAGGTACAGGGGGACAGCCACCCCTCACACCAAGGTAACATAACACTGTACAGGTACAGGGCGACAGCCACCCCCCTCACACCAAGGTAACACTGTACAGGGGGACAGCCCCCCTCACACCAAGGTAACACTGTACAGGTACAGGTGAACAGCCACCCCTCACACCAAGGTAAGGCTGTACAGGTACAGGGGAACAGCCACCCCCCTCACACCAAGGTAAGACTGTAAGATACAGGGGGACAGCCACCCCCCTCACAAAAGTAACACTGTACAGGTACCGGGGAACAGCCACCACCCTACATCAAGGTAACACTGTACAGGTACAGGGGACAGCCACCCCCTCACACAAGGTAAAACTGTACAGGACAGGGGGACAGCCACCCCCTCCACACAGGTAAGACTGTACAGATACAGGGGGACAGCCACCCCCCTCACACAAAGTAAGACTGTACAGATACAGGGGGACAGCCATCCCCCTCACACCAAGGTAACACTGTACAGGTACAGGGGGACAGCCACCCCCTCACACCAAGGTAACACTGACAGGTACGGGGGACAGCCACCCCCTCACACCAAGGAACACTGACAGGTACAGGGGAACAGCCACCCCCCTCACATCAAGGTAAACTATAAAGGGGGACAGCCACCCCTTCACACCAAGGTAACACTGTACAGATACAGAGGGACAGCCACCCCCTCACATCAAGGTAACACTGTACAGGAACAAGGGGACAGCCACCCCCCCCCCCACGCCAAGGGAACACTATACAGGTACAGGGGGCAGCCACCACCTCACATCAAGGTAACACTGTACTGGTACAGGGGGACAGCCACCCTCCTCACACCAAGGTAACACTGTGCAGGTACAGGGGGACAGCCACCCCTCACACCAAGGTAGACTGTACAGGTACAGGGGAACAGCCACCACCCTCACATCAAGGTAACATGTACTGGTACAGGGGGACAGCCACCTCCCTCACACCAAGGGACACTGTGCAGGTACAGGGGGACAGCCACCCCCTCACACCAAGGTAAGACTGTACAGGTACAGGGGAACAGCCACCTCCCTCACACCAAGGTAACACGTACAGGTACAGGGGACAGCCACCCCTCACACCAAGGTAAGACTGTACAGGTACAGGGGAACAGCCCCACCCTCACATCGAGGTAAAACTGTACAGGTACAGGGGGACAGCCAACACCCTCACACAAAGGTAACACTGTACAGGTACAGGGGGACAGCCACCCCTCACACCAAAGTAACATAACACTGTACAGGTACAGGGGGACAGCCACCCCCTCACACCAAGGTAACACTGTACAGGTACAGGGGGACAGCCACCCCCTCACACCAAGGTAACTGTACAGGTAAGAGGGGACAGCCACCCCCTCTCACCAGGTAACACTGTACAGGTACAGGGGGACAGCCACCCCCTCACACCAAGGTAAGACTGTGCAGATACAGAGGGACAGCCACCCCCCTCACACCAAGGTAAGACTGTATAGGTACAGGGGGACAGCCACCCCCTCACATCAAGATAAAAAAATCCTGAAAATCTTACCTTGGTTTATACTCGAGTCAATCTTTCTCCTACCTTGTCCGGCAGCTGCGCGATCCGCATCTTCAGTGCGCTTCCGGATGACGTCACTACCCAGCGCCTCTCACTTTGCTGCGCCGAGTAGTGACATCATCCTGAAGCGCAGAGGATGTGGAGCGAGGAGCGAGCGGCCACCAAACAAGGTAGGAGAATACCACAGGGACACCAGGGAAGCACAGAATAAGCTGTTAGTAATCCTCAGCAGATAATAATTTACAAGCTCCCCACACCAGGGGACACAGAGACCCTAAGAATGTGAAATGGGTTGAGCCAATACTTAGAAATAAGAGTAAAACCGTCTTTATTTGTGCATACTGTATGCACAAATAAAGGAGGATTTACCCCTATTTACAAGTATTTGCCACTTAAGATGTTTGAAAACTACAACTCCCAGCAATAAAGCATGCTGGGAGTTGTAGTTTCCAAACATCTTAAGTGGCAAATACTAGTAGGGGTTACACCCTCGGTTTATACTTGAGTCAGTTTATTATTATAAATATACGGTAAGTTAAGTACTGCTACATTTCTTCAGGTTGACGTGAGTTTAGAAGGATTTGGGCCATATTGAATCCCCCCCATTGTGTTTAGTAACAGGCTGTGCGCCCCTCTCCCTTACTACTACTGACCCGGTAAAGGGAGGTTCATTTAGAGAAGTTCTGTTACTGAAGACAAACACAGGAGATGGAGGTGGCAGTTTCACAGGCAGCTACAAGTACAATGTGTAGAATTACCCTGATGTCAGTGTTCCCTGTAAGGTCTGCGCGTACACATTACCTTTCAGACCAGCGCACAGAGGCTAATAAGGTGCACACACGAATCTGAGTGGTCCGGGAAAGTTTGGTTTTTTTTAGTCAGAGGTCTGCTCTGCTGCTGGTGAGGTTCTGTACCACGATCTCCACATCTCCCATTCACCCCTTTCATTGCTATGGTCCAGAATGTAGAACAAAACAGTGGCTTGCTGCTCTGCACGTGCGGATCTGTAGTGCAGAGCAGTGATTTTCAGTCAGAGCAGGAAGCTCCCTCTTACCCAATAGCGAGTGTGCAGAGGGTGCAGGAGATTCAAACTCCTGCCCTGACTTTGCACTACAAATCCGCAAGTGCAGAGCAGCAGGCAGCTGTTTTGTTCTACATTCCACAGCAATGACAGAGGTGACTGGGAGATGTGGGGATCGCAGCACAGCATTAAGGTTAAGGTATGGGGAACCTTTATCCATAATCCCATATTAATAATCGGGAAAAAAAAGCCCATATTAACATTCCCAGTATTATGGTCACGCCCCTAGGTCACACCCCTAACCCAGCAAAAAAAAATACAGCAATGGTATTTTATGGGCCATTTTAGATAGTCGATCGTTATCGTAAAAATTTATGATATCATTATTTAAGATCGATATGGAGATTATAAGTCTACGATTGCCATAACAATCGATAAAGGTGCAATATCGTCTTTTTAAATATGGCCCTATATTATTGATATGTAACTGTTAAACAGGATTATGGGTAGGGTATAAAGGTTGGACTAGATGGAGGTATGTCTTTATACAACCTCCAATGCTATGTAACTGTTAGACAGGCATTATGGGTAGGGTATAATGTTTGGACTAGATGGACATATGTGTCTTTACAACCTTCAACACTCTCAGAACCAGAATACCCGCAAGGTAACCTAGGCAGGTGCACTGAGCTTGATTAGAAGATAGGGCCTGACTCCAGGTCCACCAATGTGGGCAAACTTAAATGTAACATTCACTGTGGATAAAATTGTATGTACCAGTCACTTTGGGCAAAGATATGTAATAGTCATACTCACTATGGGCAAACTTATAAGTACCAGTCACACTCACTGTGGGTAAAGTTGCATGTACCAGCCACTGAGGTCAAACTTGTATGTACCAGTCACTGTGGGCAAACTTGTATCTAACAGTCACACTCACTGTGGGTAAACTTGCATGTACCAGTCACTGAGGGCAAACATATATGTATCAGTCACATTAACTGTCGGTAAACTTGTATGTACCAGTCACTGTGGACAAATGTATATGTATTAAGACTAATAAAGCAAGCAAAAGATGCCCCAAAATATAAAAACCCAGAATCAATTCTTATAGATAATAAAATCCCTTTAATTCCTTTTCAAAAGTAGAGGAAAAGGAGGCCAAATTCAACATAAGGCATGTATAAAACAGTCTCTGTTCGGGGGCACATTATTTGCCACAAATATTGCCACTCTCTATGGGGCATATATTTTTCAGTCCTCTTGTTTCCCAGCCACTGTTAGGTGAGCCCTCCAGTTCAGTTGGCAGTTGTCTACACACACTTCCTTTAGTATAGAGAGAATGTGTCTGTGGTCAGCTGCTGCAATTGGCTCCCTGTAGTTAAGTATAGGGGCTGATAGAAATATTTTATGGGACTTTATTCAGCCACACATGTGGACAATTGTGGCCTATATTCACTTTTGTGTGCATTTGCACTTGCATTTCCAAGGGGAATGGCACTGAAAAAATCCCATGGCCTACTGGTTTGTGTATGCTTGTATCTATTTGTTTCCGTTTCATGCACTTCCATAGAGTTGTATTAAAGGAATAGTTCACTCCCAAAGTAAACTATTCCTTTAATGTATTGATTGAAGCTGGGGAGTTTAAGGAGCTATGCCTTACCTCCCATTCTTCAATCAATAACTCAAGATCCGCAATACTCCGAGGCCACAGTGACAGGTCCCAACTGCTTCCTGGTTCTGTACAGCTATAGCGTACATGCGCGATAATGTGCGCTATAGTTAGACAGAACAAGGAAGTGGTCAGGGATTTCACTGTGGATCGCGCAAAAGGTAAGTTTCTTGAATCTTCATTACCTCCCGATTTGAAGATCGGAAGGTAAGGCATAGCTCCTTAACTGCCCGGGCTTCAATAAATACATTAAAGGAATTGTTCACTTTGGAAGTGAACTATTCCTTTAAGTCAATTTTGACAGAAACAGACCAAATATGGTGATCACATATACGTTAGAGAATCGCAATGGATTGCAGCGCACACAGTGGGGCTTACTTCTTGGGATTTACGTTATGTATAAAATGTCCCTTGGGTTAGATACTGTATGTAGGATTTGCCTTTTATATGTACTGTTTGTATCCAGCATAAGAGCTGCCTGAAGTCATGCTAAACTGAGTTCTGGTTCTAGGTGTTATCAGAAAGTAAACTACATCAAGTAGTAGTACAATACAGCTAAGGTATTGCACAGGCTATCATACTATTACATTCACAATTGTAAATATATGATTGTGGACGTAAAAATAACGATACTAAAAGGCACGGTATTGTGAATAAATGTTTACTTGTGCATTATATATTTCATTGATTGCTATCGAACAGTAGCTGTTTATATACTTCTTATTTCCACAAAAGAAATATTTCGCTTTCATATGTTACCAGTACCACAGGGCTAATAATCAGAGAGGGCTTTTCACTAAATCCCGTTTGAGCAGTTGGGACAGAGGAATGTAGATAACAGAGACAACGCCTCCCAGAACATACACACATTCTTCAACAGTAAAGGCCACAAATTAGAACCATTTAACATGTACACACAAAACCGTAATGGCAGTAAAAACACGTGCCAAAGTCAATACTGCAAGATTAAAGCAGAAAACCTTACCCTTTTTATTATACCCATTTAAATTGCCTAACATGTAGCTCCAGAACAATTTAAAGGGCTATGCATATTTCATTGGTCTGTCTTTGAATTTGTCAGGTTAGAACTGCATGCTATAGCTGTCATAATTTTCACACATTCTCCATTCACTATATTCAAGGTGTAGGCGGGATCTACCATACTGCTTTTTTTTTATCCCACCCGTACACACACACACACAAAAAAAATACAAACACGTTTTTCATGAAGTACAGTTGAAAAATATCTTATAATCAAATCTTTTATCTTTATCTCAGGGCTCTAATGCACCAAAATGGTCTCGTGTTAATTTGTACCTAACACATATCTATATATCACATATTCTATATCACTCAAGGTAAATCTCCCACCGCAGATTTATTATGCAAATTTACCCACAGCGCAACTTTAACACCAGCTATAAAATGTTGAGCTAAATCTAGTGCAAAACAGATATTAAATTCCGTCTGCACGGTTATCTTTTGTGATACATGTGCTGTCTACGCAATGAAAGTAGCATTAATCATTATTGAATCGGTTAGCACAATTCAATAATAAGTGCACCGCTTTCCAGAAAATCCGTCCCAATGACAAGAATATGTAATCATGAGGATCCCTAACCAATAATAAAACATACAAAGTGCATAGTAAATACTTTTTGCTCTTTTGTTAACCTAAAACAGACACCACCTAGACACAAACATATTTTAGTAAATACGGCTTTATTTTAGCCAGGCGCATTTAAACAAAATGAAAACATTTATGGTGAATAAATTTGTATCCCCCTAGTGTCAGCGTTTAAAGTTTTTCCCTGTACAAGGCTGCCCTCTAGTGTTTGAATTTGCTCAATCCCTTTAAAACATTTTAAGATTAAATTTAGCAAAGTGTTTTCGGCAGAAATATATTTATTGATTCCATTTTAAATATATCATTATTGCAACAATATACATTGTTTACATACAGATACTAAGTGTAAAAACAGTGTAGTTAAATTTAATGAAAGTTACTTTACATTTTTATAAAATAAACAAAATATCAAATATTTGAGCACCAATTGCACCCTAGAAATTACCATAGCAACCCCCACTTGTGTGTCCTGTCATCTTCCCATATTTTTATTTCATCACTTGAGACATTTTTGCATTTCTGCAAAGCACCATGGGGCTTTATTGTGTTTTTTTGTGTCATGTTCAAGGCATTAAGAACTGAAGGGTGCAAATGTTTGCCTGGGCTATTAATGTGATTAACCTTTACTGGTCTACTGTGGCTAGGTCTGGTATACACTGTTTGAGATTTTGGGTGCAACCAACAGATCTTGCATGCAAATTGACGAAATGTTTGACTTTTCAGCCAAATCTGTGTCTTCAATGGTTGCGCCGAAATGTCATCTGTTGGACTGGAAAACAAGTACAAAAGAACGAAACCGTGTGCCCCTTTTTATTAAACAAACCCATTTAAAAGAGTTTTTACTCTTTTGTTGGACAATACACCCTTCAGTCATGTAAGTGGATACATGTATATAGAGTTAGACGGTCAACATACAGTCCCTTAACATTTTGGTAATTCCTATTTACGTTAGTAGCAGGAGATACAAAGGGATGTTTTAACGTTCCACTTTCCACCATTCAAACAATACATGGGCTGAGTGCTAAGGATGACTGCACATGGCTATAAGATCAACACAAACATTCTTTTACAGGAAAGAAATAGGGAAATTAGAACTATTCACTGCTGAATATAAAACAATCTATGAATATCTCAGGATGTGGGATTTGTGTCACCAATGGGCAAAAACCAACTGCTTCCTGCAGCTTTTCTCAATGCAAAAGCTTGGTGATTTGGTTATAGCCATGTGAGCTATCAGCCTACATCTTATTATTGACAGACGCCCCATTGGAATATTTACTATTTCTCTCTATCAGCTGTAATACTTACTAAAAGGTTCCCCTGCTAGTCTGGTCTATTTCCGCTTTTGCAATCTGTCTGCCATCTGTCCAAGGAGAAGACGTGTTTTCAGCAAAGAGTGTCTTCCCATTGGCTATTTCACTGCCATTTTGCGAAACTGAGTTTGACCGGACTTGCAAGGGGAGTTATACAGCTGATAGTGAATGTTCAGATTCTCTACTGGGTGCATTGGAAGACATCTCTGCTCCTTATGGTTCTCCTGCAGTGCTTGATGGACTTGATGTCTTTATTCAACCTCAATTACTATGTTACTATGTATGTTGTCCAAAGTCCAGGAAAGTGAAGGGTACTAGCTGTCTTCCTGTCCAAAAGGTTTCTGCCTCCTCCTTGTCCTCTCCCGCTCCCTCCCACCATCCAGATCCATCCATGGCACTCCTCTTCCACACTTTTGCTGTAGTTTAGGGCATCCCTGCCTGCTTCTCAGCCAATCACAGCCATGGCAGCCGGTCCGGCCTCTGCTTGCTAGTTCTGACAAGCACGGAGCCGGATGAGTGTCCCGCAGGAGCGAGGGGCTGTAAGTACAGTACTAAATATCTGTTGTATTCAATTAGATCAACTGGACTTGAAATGTAGTTCTTGAAGATGTTTCGCTAGTCATCCGACTGGCTTTCTCAATTCAGAATCAATTCTGAATTGAGAAAGCCAGTCGGATGACTAGCGAAACGTCTTCAAGAACTACATTTCAAGTCCAGTTGATCATTGAATACAACAGATATACCATGACCTGGATGAATGAGAACCTTCACAAGCATACAGTACTAAATCTTTTTTGCTAAACTAATATAGTGGTTGGGAGTGGGCAGGGGTGCCCTACATTGTGGCAAATGTTTTTATAATGGGTGGAGATACCCTTTAACCAACCAGATGCTAGCAGATCATTTGCTTGGTGTAGAGTAATAGCATGGGCAAACTTTTGTACCTTTATTATATAGGCTCAACAAATAGTGTCTTTTTAAAGTATATCTGTTGTATTCAATTAGATCAACCGGACTTGAAGTTTAGTTCTTGAAGACGTTTCGCTAGTCATCCGACTGGATCTCTCAATTCAGAATGACTTGTACAAGAATCTGTGCACTTTGTACCCTGGAAAATCCCAATTAGCATATCACAGCCAGGTGTTAAGGGCGTGATTAGATAGTGGCTAAGAGGTGTTATAGGAACGCCCAAGGTAAGGTGTTAAAACAGCATTGTACATGGCAGACAGATGGTGTCGAACCCCCCCCCCTCTATTTAGGCTGGTTTCTTTATTTTCACATAAATGGCCTCCTTAACACCTCTCTTGAACCAGTCACGTTCCTTTGCCAATATGTTAACATTACAATCTTCAAAGGTATGTCCTTTATCCTTAAGAGCAGGTACACGGCTGAGTCCTGCCCCGAGGAATTGGCTCTTCTGTGCTGGGCCATACGTGATGCAGTTGTTTGTTTGGTCTCCCCCACATACAAATCAGAGCATTCTTCACTGCACTGCACATGCATATATGATGTCGCTTTTCTTGTGTTTCGGTATAGGGTCTTTCGGATGACCAATTGCTGCCTCAGCGTGTTGCTCGGTTTAAAGCAGACAGGGATACAGTGTTTTTTTAAAACTCGTCTTAGTTTCTCGGAGACCCCTGCTACATATGGGATGACCATGTTCTTTCTCCTGTCTTGCTTTTCCCCTTCACTGTTGGTATTCGTGTTCTTTTCTTTCCTTCTGCTTCTTTTGAAAAAGGCCCAGTCTGGATATCCACAAGTTTTAAGGGCTCCTCTGAGATGTTTCATTTCTTTGGCCTTCGCCTCTGTGCTAGTGGGGATGTTCTCTGCTCTGTGTTGCAGGGTTCTGATGACCCCCAGCTTGTGATCTAAAGGGTGGTAGGAGTCAAACATCAAATACTGATCTGTGTGTGTTGGTTTTCTGTAAACCTCTACTTCCAGTTTACCATTCTCCCTGACTTCTACAAAGCAGTCCAAGAAATTGAATACAACAGATATACCATGACCTGGATGAATGAGAACCTTCACAAGCATCTTTTTAAAATAGAAAATATATCCATATTTATAACTTGGTCTTTATACTAAAGAAAGATTACCATATATACTCGAGTATAAACCGAGTTTTTCAGGCTGTAAAATCAGCCTGAAAACTTGGACTCGGTTTATACTCGAGTCACTTCTTACCTTAGCACTCCGGCAGCCACACGATCATTCCCTGTACTGGCGCGCCGGCCGACGTCACTGCCCGGCGCCAATTAGTGACGTCAGCCGGCGCGCCAGTACAGGAATGAGCACGCGGATGCCGGAATGGAGAGGATGCTTACCTTCAATGCTGGCACACAGTCCCAACAGGAAGCCCTTGGATGGAGAGAGCCCACAGTTCCTGGATGGAGGAGAGCCCACAGGTACAAACTGAAATGGGTGGGAGGTGAGGGTGGCATTCAAGATGTTTTGAAACTACAACTCCCAGCATGCTTTATTAGCTGGGAGTTGTAGTTTCCAAACATCTTGAATGCCAAGTGAGGTGGCATTCAAGATGTTTGGAAACTACAACTCCCAGCTAATAAAGCAAGTTGGGAGTTGTGTTTCAAACATCTTGAATGCCACCCTCACTGGCATTCAAGTGTTTGGAAACTACAACTCCCAGCTAATAAAGCATGCTGGGAGTTGTAGTTTCAAAACATCTTGAATGCCAAGTGAGGGTGGCATTCAAGATGTTTGGAAACTACAACTCCCAGCATGCTTTATTAGCTGGGAGTTGTAGTTTCCAAACATCTTGATCCAATTTTATTCCCTCGGTTTATACTCGAGTCAACAACTTTTATTAGATTTTTTAGGTGAAATTGGGTACCTCGGTTTATACTTGGGTCGGTTTATACTCGAGTATATACGGTAACTATTCAAGGATAAGCCATATCATGTATCATTGGAAAAACAAAGATCAACTCTAATTGAGTAACATTTTTTTCAGTTGTATATAATTAAATGGAGCAATCTGGTTGTTTGCTATCTAGTGGCTATAAGCTTCCATTACCAGCATAATTTTTTTAAATTGAGCTTTGGTATTATATTAACAGTGCCAATGTCCATGCCATTGAAATCCATGGTGCTGTTGCCATGTGAACAGTCTGTTTAGAAGGTGTTAGCAACAGTAGGGCAGCCTGGGAACAAACTGATTTCTAATACCCAAAATTGACAATTAGGTAAGTGATAGCATTTTAAAAAATATTGCAGTTTGAGCTCTTGTTATGTATGTATGTATGTTTATTTATATATCGCCACTAGGGGACGCAGCGCTGTACAATATAGAATACAAAAAGTCGTACAAGGGGGACAGTAAACAAATACATAAATATATAAATACGCTAATAAAACTCCAGGAGCACTCCTGGGAATCTAATAAACAAAAGATTTTAATAATCACACATGTCGACACATTTCACCCCCGACCTGAACCGGTCTCAAGACTGTGATTATAAAGTAGAACAATAGTTAAGTAACTACAAACAAACGGAAGTTCACACCCACTTCCACCCCCTTCCTGCCTCCCATGACATCATCCAAAGAGAATCCTGCTAGCATTGGCCGAATAAGGGAACCTCCCCCACCTATACACATCTGGCCACTCCTACAAGTAGGTACGATTAGGGGGAATCCCACTTAGTCCACACTCCAATGCTCGTCAGGGGAATAAAGGCCTAATGGAAAAACATCCCTGTGATGTGCACATATTATTAATAACGTGCTAGTGCAGTGAAGATCACGCTGTGCCAGTTCATAAGCGAACCAGCTGTGAAATAAAAACATTAAAATCCATAAGGAATACATATAAAAACCCTTAAATATAGAAACTAATAGAACATGCAACAATATTAATAAGGCGAGTAAAAGAAACATTATGGACTTGCTTCATGATTATATAAGGAAAATAACTACAGACTATAATGAAGTCTCCAATTTTAAATAAACATTGTAAAAGGGCCCTATCCCTGTCACAACCCTCTGTATGCATAACGGGGTCAATTGCTAAGTTCATAGAAGTACTGGGGTCCACAGAAAGGGCTGTTCTAATCGCTTTTCTGTGATTGACCACCCTGTCTCTCATGCTAGTCGTGGTTTTACCCAGGTAGTATAGCCCTCTTGGTCATGTTATAATATAGATGACATATTTACTAAGGCAGAACAGCCTATGCCTAATTTGTATTCTATTGCCCCTATGAGGATGCAGGAAGTCTGTGTCTTTCATTATGTATCTGCATGTCTGGCACCATGAATTTGGGTGTTTCAAGCCAATTTGTATTGATTTTAATTGGACCAACAGTGATTTTTTGACCAGTATATTCTTTAGATTTTTTCCCCTACGATATGTAAACAGTGGCCGTGAGATCTTACCCTTTAAAAACACACAGCCACTGTTTTAGCAACATAGTTAATGTGATTGGAAAAGGAGAGAGCAGAATCAATAATAACCCCTAAGCAATGTGCCGACTAAAAAGGGTAAATGGGGGTGTTGTCCACAGAAATTGAAAAAGGTGGGATAGAACCAGGTTTAGGTGGGAAAATGATTAGTTCGGTTTTAATCAGGTTTGGTTTGAGGCATCGGTGCCACGAGGAAACAGCACAGAGACAGTTGGAGATGCATGATTGGGTGTCAGGACAAAGCGGGGGGGGGGGTTTGAAATTATATATTTGCGTATCATCAGTGTACAGATGGTAGATAAAACCAAATGAGCTGATGACTTCTCCCAGGGAAATTGTATAGAGGGAAAACAACAGGGGTGCAAGAACAGAGCCCTGTGGAACCCCAACATTAAGAGGAACCAGAGAGGAAGTTTTATTATCATATGACACAGAGTAGGTTCTGTTAGAGAGGTAGGTTCGTAGCCACGATGCCGCTTCATTCCAGATGCCCAAGGAGTGAATAATTTGCATTAGGGGGTAATGATCAACTGTGTCAAATGCAGAGGAGAGGTCGAGAAGGATGAGAATAGAAAAGGGGCCTTTGGCTTTGGCAGCCTGAAGGTCATTCACAACTTTGCACAGGGCTGTCTCCGTGGAGTTCGCAGGATGAAACACTGACTGCAAGGGGTCCAGTAAGTTATGAGAATTGAGATAATTAGCCATATGAGAGAAGACAAGACGTTCCAGTAGCTTTGAAGCTACCGGTAGAAGAGAGACCGGGCGATAGTTAGCAAGACAATAGGGATCAAGGGAGGCTTTTTTGATTGTGGGTTTCACATGGGTTTGTTTAAAGGAGGAAGGGAAAAAACAGATGACAAGGAGGCATTGAATATGTGGGTTATTATAGGGGTGACGCCAATTTCAGGGTTGCAAGGGGGCAAGGGAATCAATAGCATTAGTCAGGACAGAGTTATAGGAGTTAAGAAGCAAGTCAGGGTCAGAGTCGGACATAAGGTTTGAGAGACTAGAGGAGAGAGAAGAAGCCAGCATCGGCAGATCTATGGCTCAGGTATTACGGAAATACACACAAGAGGGAGGGTCAAGAGAAACAGGAGAGTGTTGAGCAAGAAAAGTAATAAGATAGTAATCTGAAAGCGGGTAGGGGTTACTTTCAAAAGATGTGACAGAGAGGTTTCTGATGAAGACAAGATCTAAGAAGTGGCCATCCTTATACGTACCGGTAGTTGTCCAATGATGAAGATCAAATGAGGATGTTAAGTGAAGGAAACAAGAAGGCAAGGATAGAGCAGAGTTGTCAATGTGACAGTAAAATTCACCCAGAATTAGAGCAGGACCGTCCGTAGAGAGGAAAAAGGTAAGCCAGGTCTCAAAGTCTGAGAGGAATGTAGCTGGGGGTCTGTATACCACAGCTACACGTATCGAAACAGGGTAGTACATTTGAACAGTGTGAACCCTAAAAGGATGTGAACAAGAAGGCAGGTGGGAGGATTATGACATTAAAACAACAGGTGGGGGAAAGAGGCTAACACCTCCACCATGACCGAGGAGCGAGGTGTATGGGAGAGGCAGAGACCTCCTGTAGTAACAGAGGCCTCAATAGCAGAGTTTCAGTAAGGGCAAGAAGGTGAAAATTCTTAGAACAGAAAATGTTGTGAATAATAGTGGATTTGTTAGAAAGGGACCGAACATTAAGCAAAGCACAGGAGAAGTGCAGATATGAAGAGGGTATTAGAGGAACAGATACTGTAAAAGGTTAGAGGGCGTAAATCCATGGAAATGGGGGAATAAAGGGAGAGTAGGCCGAGGACAAAAGGAAATATTACATTAGGTGATACATCCCCAGCAACAAGGAACAAGCAGAACAAATAGAAACCGCATATGTGAGATGGATTTGAGGTGGTGTCGTTTATTTGTGTCAGACTGATAGTGGAAAATGAGTTGGTTAAGAGCTGGTATAGCACATGGGAGCAGTGAAAGGAGGTAGGGAGAAGAGATGGAGAGACATAAATAGAGTGAGGACAGTGGTATGGAAGAGAAAGAGATGAATTGAGCTTAGGGAACAAAGTAAAAATGACAGTGAGACACAGCCATAGTAAAGACATCTGTTTATGCAGGGGAAATGATGTTCCAAACTGATTCGACCAATGGTAGTTGTTCTGGAATTGCAGAGTCATATGGTGTTGCTCTCCTTGTTGAACTTCTTTGTTAAACTCCTCTTTTCACAAAGATTCAGTTTGCATTGCTCTAACCCATTGTCAAATATTGTTAAATACGAAAATGGCCTAAATGAATGTTATTATTAACCTTTATTTATTCTTTAAATCATGCCTTCCAGACTTCTCTTCTTTCCTTTCCACTATGAAGGACAATAAATTAGAATATAGAATATTATAATATAGAGAATAATCGTTATTAAGTATGTAGCAATGTGAAATCAAGAGCCAAGTCTGAACTAAGAAATGTCCCTTCTCCCCCTCAGACCATCCTAACAGGGGTGTAACTACCAGATGAGAAGGAAGAGTAACTGCAGGGGGCCCGGGAGCCAAGGGACCCCCATCTTATTTTTCCTATTACAGTTATAGCCTCCTACCAGAAAGCCACTGTGGATGAAGCATTGATAAGGGCTCTATCATACTTTTACAGGGGGCCCAAGTGATTCCTAATTATTCCACTGCATCTGGTTGTTTGACCCGGGGACTGATTTCATTAGCTAAAAACTTTACTGATACGTTGGTAAACTCAAAAGTAGGGAAACTCATTCTCAACATGGCCATGGATAAAAGCAACAGAGGACATTCAGTTCTCACTATAAATGTTTATTCTTGTTCTTCTGGGTCTTACCCTCCTGTACATCACATCAAATTACAACACGAAACTTAACTTTAAGTTGATTTATATTTTATTGCATCATTTGTCTGGTGAGCAGGGGGGGGGGAACTGGGGGGCTGTCTACTTGTTTTTCCTATGACAGATATAGTAAAACACTGTAGATGAAGCAGGGATAGGGACCCCATCATAGTTTTGATGGAGGGCCCAGTGATTCTAGTTACACCGCTACTTAGGTAAAAACGTTCATGGTGGAGCATAGTCTACTAGATTATGGAAAATAGGTTAGGTGATATTCCCACTATAGTTTTCCTTAAAGATAAGATATCGGAATGCATTTAAGATAATATTGTAAGTAGGTCCTAGCATGGTTTCATGCATAATTGATCCTGCTAAATCAATCTGATGGCCTTTTAAGAAAAGTTGAGTTACTGTATGCATTTCCTCTATAGGGAGACTACTGCAGCTGAGGGAAATCTTAGTTTTTTCCGAATGACCGCTCGGCCGACCGGAACGTTCGGCAGCCGCACGCTTGTTCGGGAAAACCGGTACACACACTATTATCATTATGGATTTATATAGTGCCAACATCTGCCGTAGCGCTTTACAATTACATGTATACATTCACATCAGGCCCTGCCCCAAAGAGCTTACAATCTAAGCAAATTTATTTGACACATACAACCTATCAGTATGTCTTTCTTATTGTGGGGGAAACCCACGCAAGCACGGGGAGGACCTACAAAATTCTTGCAGATGTGTCAAAGGGTGGAATCGAACTCAGGAATACAGCGCTACAAGGCATCAGTGCTAATTACTGAGCCACCATAGAATCCGACGGTATCTGGGCTTTATTGCTATTGTGTGTACCTAGCTTAAGTAAATTTAAATAGTGTCAGGCAGTATTCACTAAAGCTATTAAAATTATTATCTGAATAAGAAGGAGCATAAGGTTAAAGGAGGAAGGCTTAATTCTGCCTTTGTATAGAGACCTTGTGTAGTCTTATTCTGAGTATGCAACTAAACTGTTAACAGGTGGAGAATTTGTGTTCTGAAGAGAGATGATCAAAATTGGGTTTGTTTTCACTTCAACATGTTAGTGAGGGAATATGAGAACCTTTTAATATGTTAGAAGGAACTACATCCATGTTACATGGTTCAAGCACTTGTATATTTCATGATGCACATACTTTATATATTTATGTGTTTATTTATAGCTTTTGTCCCCCTTTTCTATTCTCTTATTGCGTGGTACTATACAAAACATACATGCATACATACATACAATGAGTAGGAGATTGTTTCGCTAATGGGATGAGTAAGATAATAGAGGCCATCCCTTTAGACTTGAGGAAAAGCTATTTCAATTTGAGCAACATAAATTATTCTTTACTGTGAGGGCATCAAAGTTGTGGAATACTCTACCTGTAAATCTTCCATTAAAAGGTGGCTTAGATGTCTTCTTGGACAGGCAAAATATGCAGGATTACAGCTGGTGACTGGATCATGTGTGGGCATGTGTGATTGGAAATGTCCCTGTCTTGTTTGGTGTACTAGGGTATGCATAATTTAAATGGAGGAAACTTTTATTTTTTGTTGGGACGTGGTGGCTGGATTTTTATGCAATTGTGTTACAAGACAAGAGGCATCCAGGAGGCAGTAATAAAGATTCAGGCTTGGGTATACTATATTTCGCTTTCATTTTACTTGGTTGTATAATAATTAACAAAATGGATCAAACAATTAATTTTCTTAAAGCCACATTAAACCCACATTTTTACACTCCAAAATGTGAGCATTTCCCCTCTAAAAACATAGATAAACTGTAAAATCCCACTATAATAAATAGCATTAAAGTAAATTTAATTCCTGAACTGGATGAAATAACTGTGTGTATGTACAGTGACTGGCCACACCCCTGCCCTCAGTCACATGTTCCCTTTCCTAATCTGTCCTGTAAAAGGATTGGCTAGAGGCTACTAGTAGGTGCAACCAACTGTAACTAATTCCTGCAGTATGTTATGACTGAGCATGTGTAAAGAACACAATGGTCAGTGACCACACTGTGTGATACTGGGATGTTGGGAAATAAAACACAACTTTCCCCAAAACCTTATCAAAATGAGAGGTCAGACAAAGATTACTGATTTTTTCAGGGTTATCCTCCTTCTGAAAGAGTGTTCTTCGACACCAACTGTCTGCCATGTACAATGCTCTTTTGACACCTCACCCTGGGCAGTTTTGATAACACCTCTTCGACATAATGCAATCACACCTTGCATCAGAAGGTCCCTAACACCTGACTGTTATATGCTAATTGGGACTTTCCAGGGTACTTAATTGCCAATAGATTATTTTACAAGTCATTCTGAATTGAGAAAGCCAGTCGGATGACTAGCAAAACGTCTTCAAGAACTAAACTTTAAGTCCAGTTGATCTGACTGATTACGACAGATATGTTTTATTTTTTAAATGTTATCTCCACCCTCTATATGATTTTTTAATAAAATGTACGGCATCCCTTCCCACCCCAACCTCTATATTAGATTACTAAAAAATTAACCCGAACTACCCCTCGCTCCAGCGGCGGACTGATCCGGCTCCCTTCTTGCCGTGGCTGTGATTAGCTGAGAGGTTTAAGTTTTTTTAAAAAAACTTTACTCTTACCTGACACTGCCGGCCTGGGACAATGCAAAAAATAAAACGCAGCATCTTAGCAAAATGGGACTTTCTATTAAATCCAGGAAAATCACTGAGCAATCCGGGACAGAGGGACACATAGTGAAATCCGGGTATGTCCTGGACAATCCAGGACAATTGGGAGGTATGTAATATGACAGATAATAATAATAAAAAAGAATACAGAAGTGTGACAGGCTGGGGAAATACAGCCAGGGAGCCCATGACAGGGGCTGGACCTGAACCAGAAGGCAGGTTAGGGGTAAAAGGGTGGGGGGAGGAGTATGGGAGGGCAGTTTGGACAGGAAGTAGAGAGGCTCAGAGCCATTTTCAAGTAGGTAGAAAGTTGCCTGCCCACCCTTTCTTTTACGAGTGCAGAGATGTTGGTAAATGGATTGGCGATGCTAGGAAAAGGAAATTAATCCTAGGGGAGGACTTGATAATTCCCACAGTACGGTTGGAAACCTCAGGAGACACTGGAAAAGAGTTTACAAAAGGGTGCCCCTAGACCAGAGTGGAAAAGCAGCATGGGGGGCGGTTTGGATGTTGGATGGTGGGAAGCTGGTAGCATTGCCTGATGTTGGAGTTTGGAATTGACAAGTTAAATATGCTTAAGGGTAATAATGTTTAAGGATGGTATCAAAGTTCAATGTTAACTATTATACTTGTTATACTGATATTGATGATTTGGTGACCCTGAGGAAGCCATAGCTGTATGGGTGAAATGGTGAAACACGTGTAGGTCCGGGAGGGCCTCCGTAGTGTGTGTCGTCACCCTGCCTAGGTGCAATCTTTATGGTATCTGAAGCTCCGAATCTGTGTATCAGGTAGCAGCTTGTTATATCGGGATATTTGGAACTGTGGACACGGACTGTAGAGGCTGATTTATCGGGTGAAGAGTGTGGTCCGTCCGTGAAGGGGATCGGTAAGTCGGACTTGGCTTCTCACGACGAGTCCCGATAAGTTGTTTTACTTACAGTGTTCGTTGGAGCTTTTCTAGACACATGCTGCGGATTAGAGCTCTTCCCTTATGTATGATACACCGGGGACGCCTGGTTTTATATTTATTTTTGTTAGTTTGTAATATGTAGATTATTTGTGAGGGGGGTATATTTATGTGAATCCAATAAATCGTATTTTTTAATCGCAATTTGGCATGTGGTAGTGCTATTGTATGGGGGACTTTTTGGGATGGTTGGTAATTTTGCCACCTGTTCCTGGCTCTTTACATTATATTGAAGCTGGTAGCATTGCCTGATGTTGGAGTTTGGAATTGACAAGTTAAATATGCTTAAGGGTAATAATGTTTAAGGATGGTATCAAAGTTCAATGTTAACTATTATACTTGTTATATTGATGTCACAATAAAGTGGCCATTATTCCTTTCCGCTTCAGAAACTAGATTTCGTGTCATTTATTTATGGGGAAAGGGGTCAGGGGGGGTGTCTAACCCTTACTGTGTAACTCAGGCCTATCCCGGTCATGCTTGTTTGGAGAATTATAACTGAGTATGTGTTCTAGGTAAGTGCAAGAGAAGATGCCAGAGAAGCAATGTGACTGCCTGGAAGATTTTTTTCTGTAACCAGAGCAAGGTGTGACATTAGAGTACCTGCTTTTTTCACTTACCGGTTTCCATTATATATGAAGCAAAAGCTGTGTTTGGGGAAAACCACTTGTGTTCTGAAACATTTAGTGATACACAATCTCCCAATAAACCAGTGTTTTTACCAGCAACCTTCAGAATATTGGAATCTGCACGAACACCGGGAACACAGAAGACAATCCACCGTGAAGTTACAAGTAAAAAACTTATTGTCTGGATGCCTTACGCGTTTCGAGCACACCAGTCCTTAATCATAGGTATGCCTATGATAAGGACTGGTGTGTCGAAACAATAGAGGCATCCAGACAATAAAGCTTTTGACTTGTAACTTCACGGTGGATTGTCTTCTGTGTTCCCGGTGTTCGTGCAGATTCCAATATTCTGAAGATTTCTGAAGGACAGTTACCTTGCGACGGGCTTGGGGCGTCTTGCAACCGGGCCACAGAGACTTATGGGTAAGAGATTCACCCATAACATGTTTAACATATGAGACATTTTAATCCTCCTGATTAAGACACGCTCGTGCGAAGTGACGGGCCGGGGGTTTGCACACCTGGGTCATTGAGCATATAGAGTAAGGAAGTGTTAATCACCCTTATAAAATGTTGAATTGTGCATATGTGTTAAACAAGTTTTCTGAGCCCATATGATTATGTATAATTATCTTTTTCACAGCAACCTGTGCATTTGTAAACTTCGATTATTCTCTGATTTCCTAGAAAAAAAGCCCCATGTGAGCTCAAGAACAGGTAAAGGCCATGACAAGAATGCTGCAGTAGTCTATGACTAAGGGCGAGTTTATACGCCCAAAACGCATCAGGAATCTTTTTTGTGTGCACCAGCTCTGACTGACTTGTTTTTAATTATGATTCAATAAAGAAAGATTTTATAATAATAAACTACCTGCCAATGTGAACTTCCTCAGAACCAGTGGTGCCGCTCGAATCCTATTTTTCACTCTGCCTGTAGGGAATGAAAGGGCAACTGTGGTCTCAAAACTAGTAAAGGTTAAATGAAAGCCTGCAGTATTTCCTTTACATTGAGCCAACAATCACATCTCTGGCTGGAGCCTGTGAGAAATTACATTGGGGTAAATTTTCAAACTTCCAGTAGGTTGAGTGACATCACTTGACCTCTTCCCCCCCGTCCACGGTGTACATTTACGGCTGTGGTCATGCATTAATGATAAATGTTGACCTAAGAGAGAAGCCAGTGTGGTAAGAATCATGCCGACCATTAGGTTTCTTAGTGTCATGCATAATATTATTATATACAGCCCTGTTATCCCGATTGGTTATTTTTACCTGCCTATTGGAAGTATCGCTGTAAATCACACAATTGTGGCATTAATATTTTTGCCTGTGATTGCTCTGATTGGATCAATACAGGTCTATTATTGATGCTGTGGTCAGATATTGAGTCAAAGCAAGCACAATATATATAAAATATATAAAAAAATTGGCTTGGCAAAGCAGGTGAAATGCCAACAATATTACATATATTGTATTACTGTAAAATCCCTTTTATACACATTGGACAGGTTCCAAAGAAGTTAGTTCTTTACAAACATTTTCCCAATGGACTTTCTAAAATCCATAATAATACACATGAAAGCAAAATTAGAAAAGCACACAGGTTTATTGCATATCAATCTCATGTATAAATTCATTGTAGCATTGGAAAGATTACATTTGGTATACATTCCTATTCTACAGCATTAAACTCAAAATCAGCTTTCTTATTCATTATTTTGTGGAATTTCTCTACTCAAGTACAATTGTCTTTTATCACAAGCATCAAAAAGAATTTTCCCTCCCCACAAAAAAAAACGCTTTTTTGTAATTTTTTTTTCTACATGTCATATCCTGTATTTTCTTTAAATTTCCCCACATAAGCGATTTATTTTTCATATTAACATCTGCCATAATATATCATCGGCAGCTGATGCATCAAGTCCCGGACAAAGAATCTAATCACATATACAGTAAGTGCATCTACAGAATTTTTTAAATTTTTTTTATTATGTTTTTTTTTCTCAGTTTTTCCTCTTAAAAAATTCACAAACAGACACAATAATGACGGCAAGATCACCAGTCATGCACAGCTTGGCCTATAAACATAACAGAAGCAATATACAAACCAGAGTGTAAAAGAAACAAGCACAGTTCTTGTTCCAAAAACATTTCCTTGAAAACATCAAATGAAAACCAGACATTTACAACTGATTTTACTTTTCTGCAATATACAATCTTTCTAGGGGTATAAAAACAGAAAACATTTTTAATTACAATGTATTTAACTAAACCGTAACATGAAGAATAATCCAGTGGAAAGGGGGTTGTTAGCTCATGTCAAACATGTCAATGCAAATAGAACACTATCTTCAACCTGGATGGTAAGGATGAGGAATTTAGTTTGGCCTTTGGTCAAACCTTAATGCCAACAGAGTGTCATAGCACACACAAAAAAATCAACAGTATCTCAGGAGCACAGTAGCACTTATTTAAAAAAAAAATCTCGAATGTGTTTGGATTATCTTTAAATTTAGGGTCAGTGTTAGTTTTCTATCGAGAAGCAACAAAATAAGGCAGTTGGTTTGCTTAAAAGAAGACTATCAAAAAATTTGATGGCTGGAATGATCTACTTACTAATCTTGGTCCCACTATGCTTGGTCCAAACCAACTTACACATTATTAAATATTATTTTATATTAATATTTTCCTTTTCTTTGTAAGGGTGGCTGTGTATTTTTGTTAAACGTGCATCCTAGCAGGAAGGATTATACAAAAATATGTAATTGGCAATCTTTCCAAAGAGAACAAACACAAGTCGTTCAACATTGCGTGATTAAGCTTTTTAATTGAAGCATTTTAAAATAATTTATTGTGAGAGATTTGAAAATGTCATTATGCATTACTAAATAAATCATGGTTTAGGGCTAGGCCACACTAACGCATTTTTTGAGCGATTTTAAATAACATGGAAATCGAAGGAAAGCAATCATTTCTGCCATTTCCAATGCAGATTACCATTTTTTTGCAGCAATCCCATGCGTCTCCATAATGGAAAATAGTGAAATCGATTGGGCAAAAGTGAGACAATGCACAGAAACATGCACAATTTGGTACATGCTTTGGTGTATTGCAGTGTGGCCTCAGCCTTATTGATTAGAGGGTCAAAGAGTCTGCCCCAATGATTTGCATATCTAAAAATCAGGAATCTAATATAGTTCCATTTGCGTTACCATGTGTTACTCAGTAACCAGAAGACAAACTAAAAACACTTTTAGGGAAGGAGATTATGAAAATCTCCCCTGGATCCAATGTGTGTGTATAAACAAAATCTTGTTAGGGCCCAAGATGCTAATTTGAAAACATGTTAAACACAGTTTCTTGTAGCTGAAATACCAGTGGTATTATCCATTGCAGTTATCATCCATAAAAAAGACTGAGAATTCAGTGCCTGCTACACTGATGTGATAAGTACACAAACAAACTCAATAGTATAACTACTATTTACCTACACTCATATTCTTTTCCTTTCTTTTTTGGGTGGGGGTAGGGAGATTAACCCCATAATCCTTTGTGTTCAGTGCATATTTTAACGGAATGTTATCTCTATGTGTAAATTATAAGTGCAATTTAATAACTACAATGATTCCAAAGGGAACAATTTAAGTGTTAATTATAAGTGCTGGTTTTATTTATTTGTTTTTAGTTATTAGCAAAACAGTAGTTCCTTTTTATGGACAAACTTGAGACTCCTGGTAGTTTGATGAAAAATAACAGCTGATTTCAATATGTAAAATAGATTATAAAATTTAAGCCAGATGGGAAAAATCTAACATTATAATTAGGCATTACATAAATAATTTAAAGTTATAAATTAGCAACAGTAATTACTTAGTTATGCAGAGATTACCCAGTTATACAGTTATTAAGTATTTCAATACAAATACACTTACCTCCAGGATACCCCCCAATTTAACTTTAACAACCATAAAATATACAATAATTTATATTTCATTTTGCTATAGCATAGCATCGATATGGGCACTTCCAGATATTTTCTTATAATTAAATGCAATTGTGTTGGGTTTTGAGCCTAATGTCCACAGTAAATTAGATTTCCTTTGAGTATCTTAAATAGTCTGTATCTATTGATTATTTAATTTATTTCCAAAATTTTAAATAAAATATTTATATCATAGAGTAATCCAATGGAAATTCCTTGGAGAACCTTATATTGAAATGCCCATAGCTTTTAATAAAAAGCAGTCAGTCCCTAACTCATCACAAATGCTGATGCCATCAATTTAAAATTAATTTAATTTGCAGTGATGTCACCCCCCTCAGGCAAATTTCCAGTAAATATATTGTTATTGGCCAATTTTGCAAAACGTTAGTATTTGATTGGGCAATAAAGTACAAGCCATCAAAGGTGATTTATCCATGATATAAAACTCTCTAAAATGGAACCATACACCCCATTCTTTACAACAGACAGCAATACTTATTTTAAAACATTCTATGGATCAATAAAAAAAATCAATAGACTTGGAAATACCATTGCACCTGAGAATTAAGATTTTAAAAAAAAAACTTCAGGACATTTTGGGGGAAAATGTCTATATTTGATTTAAAGATCAAAATTAACAACTTTTTTTAAAAATTTTGTCTGGAATCCCCTCATGGGTCTAATTTTATTAGTTGTTCTTTGCATTTTGGAAGCTGCCATTTGAAGCAACAGTAGAGGGGTGTTGCCTGCTATTTAATTTCCTTTTTATAGTTCCCATTCTAAAGGGAATTAGTTGGAAGGAATTCTTTATTTGACAGTTTTCTGTTCTAAGTTTTTGGGCACCATCCAAATAACACAGCATGCAGAGACTGAAAGCTTTAAAGTTTTAGTGCAGTCATTGAGTGGATCTGTTTTTCACTGAACAAATTAATTATTTGTGAGAGGCTTACTTTTGTATTTAGTTTGTGTTTTTTATATCTGTGGCTTGGACTGCATACAAAAAATATGTGCACTGCACTGATCTTACATTTGTGAGGTATTAGTTAAAAAAAGGTAGTAATATATTTCTTTTCAATAATGCCCAACATTTTACTATGTACATAGCTCAAAAATGGTAACTAATGAAATGGTGGGTATTATACAATTACATTATGTTTCATTGTCACAAAAATGTAGTGAGACTTCAATGTTTGTGCTTGTTTAAAGGGCATGTCCAACTCCCCCGAGCACCATTAATACTTATGGATTCCTCCAAACCCTGAGATTGTGATACTTATTTTGTCCCTGCAATCCCTGAAGTGATGTTTCACTCCCAAATAAAACTGGCAGCTTCTTTTCTCCTATGCAAGGACAATGATCTCTTTAAGAACTCACACAGCCACAGAGGAGGAATGCTGGTATTTGGCCATAATGCAATTCATTTGGCCATGATGCCACCATCATGGCCATGACTGATGGCCGCTACCAGCAAGGAGGACAGAACACTGAGAGGACCAGTAGAGATTGGGATGAGTACATTGCTTCAGGAACTGGCGGGACAAAGGTAAGTAACAAAATCTTAGGGTTTGGGGTAGTCCTCAACTCAATTATAAATGGTGCTTGAGGGTGAACATGTCCTTTAAATCTGTAAATGATATTGGTAGCTATTTAAAGTTCTTTTTACAAGAGTAAACATTTCTTTAATTTTGTTATGCTAAACAGAAATGACACAAAATGTACTTCTTGACAATAGTGCTTATTCTCCATGTTTTGACATTAGTTTTATTGGTGCCATTATATAAACATGGTTTTGTTAAAATAAAAAGCTCAAACAATTTAACAGATGGGCACTGCAATCTTATCGTATGGGGAATATTTTTCTGATCAGACAATTTATATTAATTACAGTTGGTTCCTAATTTTTTTGCCGTTATAAATATCTTACTATTTGCTTACACTCTCAAATATACATAAGCCTATGCACTTAAGACCTTCGAAGCTATGTACTTGCATGTAGAAGTTCACATATGTGATAAAATGGGGATTGACACTTATGTACCTAGGATAACATGTATAAATTCATATTTAAATTGACTACCTTTTATTAAAATGAATTTTGCTTCTGGCTTCTCTCTGAACTATCTATTGTGGTTTTAAAAAGGTGAGAAAATGTTGAACCAATTTTTGAATAATAAAAAATGCTTTACCTAAACAGATATCTATAACAGGAAGCTGATGTCTACCATGTCATAATATCAGCAAGCAAAAGATCTGGAAAGGTATCAATAGAAAGCTCCAAATAATAATTCTACAAACTTAACCTGTGGGACTTGAGCATGATCGTTTACAGTTTACTATCATTTGAAATGGCATAGTGTATAAAAAAAAATCACTGTTAAAATGCTGAAATATCTATTCTTATTTTAAGACCTTCTCTTATTATATGGCTTTTGATGCTACAGAAAAAGGGATACAAGCATTCCTATACAATTAACATTTTTCATACCCCAACATATTTACATTTTATTTCCGATATCAACCAGGTGTCTAGTGCTTTAATACAGTACATTACAGAGTGATTTCAAATTGTTCTAACTCACTAACAATGTAGAAAAAAGTGACATATTTATAACATATGGCACTCACCGTTGGGTAGATGGGAAACTGGTAGTCTTAAATCACTGTGTTGCTATTTTCATAAGCAAAGCACATTCAAAAACATTTTCAAACAGTTATGACAAATAAATACAATATTTAGGTGAAACATAATTAGAAAAAAAGAGAAAATTTTAACAAATACATGATTGTCTGGAAATTTGCAGCAAAAACAGATAAAGGAGTCATTACAAAAATGAACACTGATCACAGCTTTATGCAGAAAAAACACCTTTATAAAGTAACATGTTTTAGAGCTGAGATCTTGAAATGACACCCATTTTTTTGTAGAATTATTTGGCACATGGAGATTCCCAACACCTTTAATATTACACAACACACAAACTTGTTACTCTGTTTTGGTCCTTCACTAATTGCTAAATATCAACATTATCTTTTCACAATAATGATATGTAATGCAAAAAATACTGTTACTGAAAGATAAAACAGGAAAACACATCATAGGGGGAAATACAAAATATGTACAAAATAATCATTTTTTTATCAGTTAAAATAGTTTAGTTTGGCCCCATGGAAGAAGAGTTTACTTTATAATAGGGAAGTAATGCAATGTTTTGTAACTTTTATAAAGGAAAATGCTATATGTCACCTACAGAAACATAGTTAGATAACCAGAGGAAACAATATATTCATCTGACTACCAGTTAAAGGAGCACTATAGTGAAAAATGAACACCCCATATGTAGCCCAGATAAGCCCAAACAAACTATGTTACTTATTTTCCCATAATTAAGAAAACTTTCTACTAGACCTGGTCCATGACAAGTTCCATCTACAGTTTGCATATCTTTCAGTAGAGAAATACTATTTCTGCTAATAAAAGGGGCATGCATGACCTCTAGCTTATATTCAAATTCCTAAGCACAAATGGCTTGGCTGAATAGCACATTATGATCCAAATATGGCTATAGTAAGCAGTAATATTTTACCACAGGGAGAGGAATTTGTTATTTTATCATGTCGGTATAGTAAAAGAGGTAGACCATTCCCATAGGATGTATATGGGCTTTGTTTGGGGAGAAAGTCCTTAGTTATTGTTCCACTATAACCTATAAATAGAAATCCAATACTGCTTAAAGGCTATGTCCACCCTAAAAAATTTTTTTTCATATAAGGTCCCCCCTGGGCTCCCAGCCCCAACCGCTATAATTTTTTTTTTAGAAAGCCCCCCAAACTCTACTTACCTCCCCTCGATCCTCCGCCGCGCTCCCGGCCCTCTGCTTGCAAGGAAATGCAAGCAGAGGGGCGGGACCGGCAGCCGCGTCTGTGATTGGCTGAGCGGCAGCCAATCACAGACGCGGCTGCCGGCACTCACTTCGCCGGAGGAAAGAGGAGAGGTAGTAAAGAGTTTGGGGAGCTTTAAAAAAAAATAATGCGGTTGGGGCTGGGAGACATGGGGGAAATCATTATGAAGGGTTTTATGCTAGGGGGAGGGATAGTAGAACGGGAGGAGAGGGAGGAGAGGGAGGGGGAGGGAGGGGGGGGGTAGAAGGGCTGCAGCACGACGGCAAAAATCTACCTGAGGCCAGCTAGAGGCAGTGTCCTATATGGACTCTGCTAGCCTCCTGGTAGTCATTTTTTGGGACTTTGGGGGGGGACTACACGGAGAACCCTATGGAGCTGGGATGTGAGGTAAGGATTAAACTACAACTACATGGTGGGGCCAGTAGTTGGGGGGATTATAGTTTTGGGGGTGGACATGCCCTTTAATTTTCACATAAAACAAATTGATTTGTTAAAGATGTACCCATCAACTGTCTATTATATATTTGTCTTTAAATAGCTGAATTACATCTAAATTTAAGCCAACTAATGGAATTTGGAAAAAAAGGGCAAACAAGTGTCAATTTTATATAAAATGTAATTGAAATAAAAAGAAAAAAAATCAGATCAAAGGAAACAAAAGGGAGCAAGGCATATAGATTTACTTAAAATGTAATTATGCTTCTGATCTTTTTTATTATTTGATATTTCAACTTTTTTCACACCACATTTTATATACTACATGGGGTTTTCAATGCAATGATTTAGAATTACTTTTGCTTTAAGAATAGATGCTCATAATTAGGTACATAGGCGAACTGTTACCTAGCTGTGTTAGCAAAGTCTTATTTTAACCTGTCATTGATTGAATTAAAAGAACAAACTCATATGACTTGATATATAATTGACATCAGAGCTACTTTAAATAAATAATTTTAATCAGCACCATAAACATTTTGCCTTTTATATGACATTTAAAATCGTAAAAATTTTTTGTCTAAAATAATTTTAGTGGTTTAACATGCACCCACAAATTTAGGTCAGCGTGTTTTTATGCACCCAACACCTTTAGGGACTTTCAGTACTTTACCGCCCAGTGTAGAGTAAAGGCATTCACAGAAACCTGTGGGTCTCACCATGTGTGTATTTAAAAGAACAGTATAGTCAGAAAAGGGGCCAGTAGTATATGGAGAACAAGATATCTGAAAATATCCAAGGAATATATAAGTATTTTGCTTTGCAAAGACCATGAGGACCAGACTTGAAGTCTTCTGTTTATCTTCAGTTTTCTCTTGTGTTGGAAGGTGATGGTTTTGTAACATTTTTTTTTCAACTGAGCAATTTTTTTTGTATTTTTACAAATGGTTGATAGAATTGAATGTCCCTGATTCTGGAGTTGCTCCAGCCATATTCAGCCAAGCATCCAGGGAATTGTGGGAGGAAGTGTGAAGAGAAGTATTTTCAGAAAGGGATAACATCATTGCATAAGCCTGTAGGGGATATAAACAATTGCAAAAGCAATGAACAAATAAGCAAGAAAAACTGCAGAATGCATATTATTATCTTAGATTTTACTCTAAAAGAACAAAAGTAATATTAACCATGTCTATGCATTAAAAATATTATCTAGATTTGATGGTCTAAGGTATCTTCTTTATTATAAGTTTCTGTTAGCTAGTTTTATAAAGATTGGAGTAATCAAACAGTACAACCAGTATCACAGCAGATAAAATGAATTAGCATATGTAACTTCATTATAAGTTTCTGTAAGCTAGTTTTATAAAGATTGGAGTAATCAAACAGTACAACCAGTATCACAGCAGATAAAATGAATTAGCATATGTAACTTCATTATAAGTTTCTGTAAGCTAGTTTTATAAAGATTGGAGTAATCAAACGTATAACCAGTATCACCAGCAGATATAAAATGATATTAGCATAGGTAACTATTGATAAGTGTCGTAAGCTAGTTTTATAAAGATTGGAGTAATCAAACAGTATAACCAGTATCACAGCAGATAAAATGAATTAGTATATGTGCCAAAATACTTTAAAGCCTAAAATAATGAACCTACACAATTCTTGATAATTTTGCTATCAAATCTACTACTGAAATTTTGTCACGAAATAAAGGACATTTTGTTGCCGAAAACAAAATTCTGCTTTGAGATTCTTGGTCTTGTGGTTATAATTTTATTGTTTGAACTATAATTTTGATGCTGAATATTGATGCTGAAATTTAATTTCTACTTCTCTAAAGTTATCAAGCACTGAAAATGGTATGGCTTCCCTACTAATGTCTATGTCTGAATTGTCTTTGCATCCAGTCCTCTATAAAATATCTATTTGCTTAGCTACAATTTTTTGGATTTAGTAAATTAGCTGCATTTTTCTCTTTGTCTAAAGTCTCTTATTAAAGTTCAACAGTTTGACTGTGTTTGTTTTCATGTTAGTTGGTGGAACCAGTTGTTTAAACTAAAAGACCAAAAGCTGAAGTGCACAGAAGTAGGCTAGATTTACACAAACAATAAAACAAAAATTAAAACAGGAAATTGCTATTTAAAAGGAAATACTTGATTATAACATTAAACGCCAGTTTTTTACTGAGTAACAACAACATGTTGATTGTAGAAATACTTTAAGTGATTTTTTTCTTGTTATAGTTTTTAGGGAAAAGTTTTATTCTTCGTTAATTAAATTGTAATCTTTTCTGTAAACAATAAATTGCTTTCTTATTTACAGGGTTGTGATACATTTGATTGTACTTTTTTTTTATTTTTTAATAATTCACAAAATGTACACCCAGACGTTTATTCGTGTGTTGACTGCATCCAGTTTAAAAGTACAATTAAATACTAAAAACTAATACAATAATCACAATCTACTGTCCCTCCTCTAGTACTGTACTCTGATTTCAGCAGGACATATTTCTGTTGCAAAAGAGGGTTGACATTTGATACACAATATAATGGGTCAGGTCCCACTTAAAGAGAGAAATACTTTATCTGAAGCTGATTTTGGTATTTATTTGCCTTTCAACAAATATATTAGGCCATTGGCTATTAAACAATTTAACAAACCTTTGCAATAAAGACAATAAAGCTACATATTAGAAAGAGCTTTAGGCTATTTTAGGCTATTTTTTTTATTGTGGTGCACATGCGCCCACATGCAGTTACCCATGTGATTCTGTTTTATAGCTCCATTATAATAAGCAGGCAAATCGCACCAAAGATGGTGCAGGCATTTGGAAAACAGACTACCGTATATGAGTATAAGTCGATCCAAGTATAAGCCGAGGTACCTATTTTTACCTGAAAAATTTGTAAAAAATGATGACTCGAGTATAAGCCGAGGGTAGAAATTATGACCACTACTGCCTTGTAATACAGTTTTGTTTTGTGGCTTCAGTTGCCCTTTAAATGGACAGCAGAATTCCCATACATTAATCCCATACTGTAATAGCCAAATTCAGTACCAGTAACCCCCAATTCCTTGGCACTCCAGATGTTTGGAAACTACAACTCCTAGCATGCATTGGTTGCTGGGAGTTGTAGTTTCTAAACATGTGGAGTGGCAAAGTTCAATAAACTTTTAATTAAGCTTACCATCATTTACAATTCTCCTGTCCCCCATATAGTAAAGGGAACAGTTAAAAATGTCACCTGAGAGTTGTAGTTTTAAGCTGTCATTTGCACTGAACTAGCAGCTGTTTTTGCCCCAAACTGAGGAGACCAATCAGATTTACAGCATCTGGATGAGCAGTGACAGTGCTGAGTGAGTCCAGCAGCCAGACTACAGGAAGCAGGAAGGAGTGTAAAGGCAGATCAGCTCCTGTAACTTCCTATGCAGGTGAAGGATTTTTTAACACAGCGCCACCTACTGGTTACTATCCACAATTGCAG
Source organism: Hymenochirus boettgeri (assembly GCA_019447015.1). Taxonomy (NCBI): domain Eukaryota; kingdom Metazoa; phylum Chordata; class Amphibia; order Anura; family Pipidae; genus Hymenochirus; species Hymenochirus boettgeri. The sequence continues at coordinate 185,983,277 of CM033475.1, forward strand.
CATTGGGATCTAAATTAGGACTTGACCCGAGTAAAAGCCGAGGTTAGGTTTTCAGGATAATTTTAAATACTCGAGTATATACGGTATGCATAATGGGTCATAAGCACTGTTTTTTGTGCTATTTGTGGTATCTATGCAAATCTGTAAAAAATATACAATGGGGCGTAATCTTTAAAAACATGTCGCTATGTGCCAAGCAGATCCCTCAATTACATACTTGCCCTTTTTTATTTGATTTTGTGTGAATGAGGGCTACGGGTTATCTAGTAGCAGCTACTATAACTAGTTGTTTCATTTATTTAATACCTTAAGTAATATGTGTACCTCTTCTATACTGCTTTTTCACACTATTGAAGCAGAGATGAGAATTTTTTTGCAGACACAAAGCAGAGACATGGAAATGGCTAGTATCAAACAAAGCACAACACAAACTTTCTTATCAAAGCCTTAATTCCAAATTAGCCAGCACAGCTCTATAAGCACATATGGCATAAATCATGAATAATACCTAACATGTATTTGCTGTTCTGAGACATGTACATAGGAAAATATTACGCTTATAAATTTAAACTATTTGAGTCATATTCATTATCATATATACTGTATATGTGCGTCAAGATAACAAATATTTATCTGACTACAGTGCTTTAGATTTATAAAGCTAATAGTTCAATGCTGTGTGCAGAGCACTTTAAATGGCCAAGCCAAAAGAGGTCTATATAACAATTTTGGTAGGTTATGTATTCCAAGTTATACACCTTAAGAAGAAATAAGTGTACGTCAACTATGTTTACAGTCAGGACCACTTGTGTTGCCAACTTCCTTTTTCAGCATAAAAATTAACTTGCAGTAGTTGGTAGGTACAAGGGAAGATGTCTGCTGATTAAGGTTAGGGGAAGACAGGTATCCTGAGCAATATGCACTTAAAGGGTAGGACCCCCCAAAACCCTAGTTACGTTTTACTTACCTCTTCCAAGTATGCAGCTAAAGAAACTTACAAGACCCGGACCTTCACCGCCCTGCTGTGCCTCTCCTTCCTACTCCCTGGTTGTGGCTGCCAGTCAAAGGTGCAATGGTGACATCATGTCCAATCGCTGAAAGCTGCAACCAGAAATTACATCACTCCTGCTTTTCTTGCTCAAAACGACCTTGCAACAGCAGCAGGGCACGGTACCCAGGTGGCGAGGGACCAGGTCTTGTAAGTTTCTTTAGTTGCATCTTTAGAAGAAGTTAGCTTTTTTTTTTTTTTTTTTTTTGCAGTTAGAATTTTTCATAAGCAAGGAAATAGTTGCTTCTAGTTCCTTTCTACCGGAATACTTCCTAGCTAAAGCAAATTGTTTTTTGCAGTATGTGCCTTTTAAAAACCCATGTTTCTGTCTTACCAAAACTATAAGACTGTGATATCCTAATGCTGACATTTTGCTCTTAGACCCAATAGTTTAAATGCTTTTTACTGTTCAAGATTTTTTCCCATGAAAACATTATTACTCCAAACAAAACACACATAGGGCAAACATGCAAACATGACAATTACATTATCTAATTGTGTAAATCATCACAGAGATAGCTGATGCTTTTTGATGTCAAGCTAAGTGAGATATTTCCATATTCTGTACCTACCTGGTTTTTAGCCTGCCTGTACAGAGTTTCTTTTAATGTTTCAGAGTCTAAGGTGGAATTAAACACATCTTTAACTTCAAATGCTTCCTCTGCTGTTTTTCGCAGGTCCAGCCCCTTCCCAAAATTCGGAATCTGCTCCATATCTAACAGCCCGGCATCTTCCTCCTCAATACACCTGTACCAATGACCAGGGGGAAGGGTAGTGGGTGGACCTTTCATTAGCTTCTCTGGCTTTTTACTTAAGCTAGCCAATGTTGCAGTTTTGCAATCTTGGTGCCGACATGCAAAATGAAATGGTGTTTACTTGCACAAGCCACATGCACAGAAAAAGACAGTGGAACTTACAGACAAACACAGCAATAGATGTTACCACAAATGGAAATGGCCCTATCCATTCTAAAAGCTCTGGCATTTTAAAGTCTGTGATGTCCATACAAATGTTGTTATTTTCTTCATATATATCTAGTGTTTTGGGAAACAGTGTTTTAAGGTATGTATTAAAGATCATATATGGTCTAATCTTAGTATTTATGTTCAATGAAAAATTATCAGAAACCTATGGGGTCTCACTGATATGATGTTTGCATATTTTTGAAGAAATACATTTATGCCAATGGAATTTACCCATATTTTTCAGTTTTACTTTTTCTATAAAATGTGAGTGATATTAAATGGATTAGTCCATTAAAACTTGCTGATCCTTACTTTCTTTCCCTATAAAATTGGGTTTAATGCAATGATGGTGGAACACAGAAATGATTCATGATCATTAGGCATGGCACCAAAGAATGAAAAATAGACACTGATTAACATACCTTCTGGTGTGATCAAAGCTCATTGTGAGGGATGTGGGTTCTTCATCTTCCTCATCCTCCTCATATGTTTCTTGAGCTTCTATTGTTGGTGAGACTGTTTCATCTTGTGACTTGCCTGTCAGGCTTCCATCTTCATAGTCTTCTTCTAGGTCTTCCTCTTCTTCTTCATCTGCTTCTTCTGTTTTCTGGTTCACCAAGCCACAGCATTTAGCATTGTCTATATCCTGCATATCTGTCCTACAATTTACAAATTTATGCATAATGTTAAAAATGTTTTGCTGTTATATAAATATTATAGGTTGTCATAAAAGTAAAAGGACAGAAAACTAAATCCAAACCATTACAGATTGTTTTCCTCCAAACCTTTCTTAGCTAATCCTGTTGTAATGCCGAATTTAATAAACATTTTGCGAAGTAACTAAAACAATAAATAAAACATGATGATGCAATAAAAGATGCTAAACTTTTCCTGTGGTGTTAATCTGTAGCAACCAATCAGATCTTACTGCAGTAACAAAGCAAAAAGTTAACATCTAATTGGTTGCCACAAATTAAAAGAACAGAAAATGTTTGCACCTTTTATTGCACAAGCCCCTAATTAGATTTAGAATGGGAGAGTTAAATGTAGAACACTAAAATGAGAATTTAATCTTAAAATGTATAATATTTAAGGGGAAAAATGAATTGAAGTCTAACTGAGATTTTATGAAATAAACCCTTTTCTCTGAAAAGGCTTTAGGAACTTTGGCTCATGTCACTTAATGTAAACACTAAAGTGGCATGTTTGTCTTAGAATGTTTTACTCAGTTATTCTTTATGATAAATATCCCCATTTGATTCTCTCTCAGGAATCATTATGCCAGTCTGCTATGTATTCCCTTTGTCTATCTTTATCCAACAGCCGGAAAGGCTGAATAATCTCCAGTTTCCTTCAGGAAATGCCAGATGAAGTTTATTTCTTATGTATGCAATATAATGCCTTCACACCCAACTCCCCAAGACACAAACCCCATAAACCGGTGATTAATGAGACAAAAATACATATTGTGAAATTTGAAACAAAATTAGATAACGCTGCATAGACATGGATTTATGGTTCTGTTGGGAAACACTGCTTTGGTATTCCTATCTTGCTGGTAACATATAGTGGTAGCATTTAACAGTTGTTGTTTCATATGAGTGTATTTATTATTAAAATAATTTTATTATGGGGTTTTTTTTTACTAATGTATTTATTGCTTTTTATATATAATATGTTATGCTAGGAAACTTGAAGGATCTGTCAAGATTTGCCAACCACCTATTTTTATTTGTTAAAACATTCTATAAATGAAACCGTATATTATATTTAAGTCATTAAAAAAATGTACCCCAAAACAGCAGAACCTATCCAATATTGCCCAAACCAGTAAAAAAGAAAAAAACAAACCTACATAATGAAATATTGTTTTTGCATGGGTTTTTCACTAGTGTTACAGGGCCCGCACACATGCTTTACATTCAATACAATTTTTGTCAAGTTTTGTGCTTGACAAAAAGTTTTATTGAAATGGGCCACTAACAGGGTGTTAGGAAATACACCGTAACTTGTTCCTGCAATGTAGTAACAGCCATAAAGGAAGGTGATTAGAGGACTGTGATCCATTTTACATCTCCATAATTATATTAAATTATATTCAAATTCTGAAAGTTCTTAAAGACATGGATTTTACCTGGTGATATTTATTTTTAGGTTTAACAGTTTGGATTTAGATCGGCCAATAAGTGGTTAAAACCCCCATCTGTTTTGTAGTATAAACAATACATGTTAAAATTGGTGGAGAGATTACATGGCTCTTGCTGTCAGCATCCCCAAATGTCATTTATCACCCAACCAGACAGACAGAAAACAAACGTCATTATGATAGCCTCTATTTGGAGCTGCCCTGGTGATATTTGCAGTATGTGTGGGAATTTGAAAATGCACTACGGGCTCGTTTGTTTTCTTAGCTCACTAATGAGATTCAGGAGGGAATTAGCTGCAGCATGTGCCACAGCTGCTTTCATTAAAACCTTTGTTCATTAATTGCATCAGTGAATTATTGGACTGCTCTGCAATTTCTTTTTTAGATTTTCATTTTTCTCTCATAATAAATGTAGGCGAAGAAAAGTAATTTAAACTTTCAAAAGACTTAGAAAATATTTAATAACAGTAGAGTTACTGTGTGTATGTGTGTATATGTGGATTTCCCTGGTGTAAAGGAAAATGAAATAATGAAAAAATAAAAGATAAACAATGTAAGTTGTTAAAGGCATTGAGAAAAAAAGAGAAACGTGGATAATCAAAAATATTGAAGAAAAGAGAAGAAAATAGAGAGATTACTTGTAGGCTTGTCCCTTTAGGGCCTGGGAAATAACATTTGACTTGAAAAGCTAACAAATAGCGATGAAAGCTTCCTACACCTTTACATTTTTGCATAAACAACTGTTCCTTTACAGTCCCATATGGGACAACTTGACACAGAATCTAAACTAGACCTTGCACTTAAAGGCATGATAGATTTTTGAAACAGGGAGCTCCTGTCTTATAAGAATGATTAATGTTAGGCACTTCTTTTAATATACCAGCCACTTAATTTAGAATAATGGTTGTGTCCAGCTCTAGTCACTCTTAGGCACACACATACACAGACATTTTTATCCTTCACACTCAGTAAATCTCTAACTTAGAAGCAAATGCTGAATGTGTGGTTTATCGAGTAGTTTTTTTTTTTGCGTGTGTGCTCTTGCTCCAAACACAGCAGCCGTTAAGTATGTTTGTACTAATACTGAATGCAGAGATGAAGTACAACGGTTTGTTGTTGATTTATGGTCCCGGCATTAACTAGTTTCCTTTACCTCAAAATCTCAAACAGGGACATTTTTAAAAAAAACTAATTTCAGTGATCACTGGGCACTAAAACTTTTGGTAAAAGTTTTACATCAAATGAAATTCATTGTAAACGACTATGTAATTATTAGCAATTTACAAGAACAACTATAAAATTGCACAGTCACAAATAATTCCAATGTGCAGTAGAATTCTATAATAAAAGCTGTGCAATAAAAAAGTCTAAGTTTGTCCCTAAACCATGTGTATTTATCAAGCCATTGACATTTAAGAATTGGGCATGTACACACACACACACGTGCAAACTTTAGATTGTATTTTTTAATAGAGAACCTCCTATTGTAAACTAAAAGTGAATTAGATGTCACAAGGAGTGCCATGACCATATTAAAGTGTAAGGCCACAGGCTGAGTGTTCTAATATACTTGTCTTTTACAAGGTCTACAAATAAGGGGGGATTACTAGGATCCCTTCTCTTTACATATTAGAGATTAGCTCTTTATCTCCCAGATACTGCTATTTTATTGGGGCAAAATTAAAATAGTGAAAAGCTAAAATGATAAGCCGATCTAATGTTTTATGTAAATTAATTCTAGATGTAAAAGTCAACAGCAATAATAGGCGACGATTATTTCTCTAAAAAGGAAACATTTCACTCGTGGTTTTATGGTAATTCAATAACTGCACTTTGCTTGGTACAATGCATTTCTGAAAAGATCTAATGAAAAAAGCCCAGTGGCATAAAGTGAAATCTAATATCTAGACTTATTTTTCAAAAGTGAACTTGCACTTGCAAAACTGACTAGTATAAAAGAGCAATATAAATTCTCTGCAGTTGGAAAGGCCACTAGCATGAATTTCTCTGGAGAAATAACATATTCTGTTCATTTACATTCAAATAAAGTTGTCTGGGGTTCTGTTAATGGAAGCACTTTATCCGTGCCTGCTTCCTATTGATCTGCTAAGGAATCAGAGATTCAGATGACACCGAGTGAGTAATGATTATGAATAAAGAAAGTGAATTGCCTCCAAAAACATTGTTGTTGTACAAATGGCAATAGCAAACATAAAAATGTTTTTTTTTGCCCTGTCTAACAGACTTAAAATATATTCATATAAAGTAAAGATAGATAGATAGATAGATAGATAGATAGATAGAGAGATAGATAGATAGATAGCAGAGTTAGATAGATAGATGATAGATAGATAGATAGATAGATAGATAGATAGATAGATAGATAGATAGATAGACAGACAGACAGACAGACAGACAGACAGACAGACAGATAGATAGATAGATAGATAGATAGATAGATAGATAGATAGATAGACAGATAGATAGATAGATAGACAGATATATATATATCAAAAAACTTGGAGCACTCTAGATTGAACATATAATTAATTCAATGTGAAGTGTTCAACATGGTTCGCTCAGCCTCTGCACCCATCAGCATGCTGACAATGGGCGCAGGGGGCGGGGCGGAAATACATTGGAATTTATTTTGGAATATAGTAGACAGGCTGTATACCAGTCAATTTTTTTGCCTTATGTGATCAATTCAGTTGAATCATCTAAATAATCAAACTGTGCATATCTTTTGTTTCATAAACTGACCAGCAATATAAGACAGCAATATAAGAAGGTTGATGGCACTAGACTATCTGTACTACCCAAGCATGTTTCGCTGAATGGGCTGCCTTAGGCTACAAGTATTAAATGTTCAACCCTACAAGTATTTACGGGCAGAATTTTTCATTCTAAACACCCATTGTGTAACATCTCTACTCATATTTTCATACCAAAGCTGCAGTATTGTTCTGTGTATCAATCTAACTGCAAAGGTGACTTGGTTGACAGATGACATAGACCCATCTGGTAGACATTTCACAGCTGCCAGTGGCACTGTATAATTGGGTGCAATTTATGTAATTGACATTACGTTGCAGAATGTAGAACAAAAAACCCTGTGATCATCATAGAATTTCTTATGCTTGTTTATTTTTGTTTTTTTCCGAAAGAGCTTTCTTGGTTGCATTATTTGATTTATGTTTTGTACATAGAGATCTGTTTTTTTGGGAAAAAAAGAAAATATTGAACAAATCTGGCAACATGTCCCTGCGAATTTTAAAAGAAAGACCACTTGTATTTCTACTTATCTACGGTGAACATCGAGTTTTATTTTACGGCACATGGATAAACTGATGGTTGCTCATTATTTGCAGACATCCCCACAGAGCCAAAACCCTTTTTGAATCATCCAGGAAATTAACTGGCAGAGAATATAATTTGTCATCGCATGAAGCATGGATAGTTGATTTCTGTTCGTAGTTACCTTTTTTCTGCTAGACTTGTTGCTTGATTTAGTTCACTATTTGCAATAAAGTTTCGGATTTCTGAAAAATAGGAATCTTCTTTCTCGTCTAAAAGTGCATGGTTTTCTGATTCAGAATTTGGGGAGGAGACACTAGTCCCATGGTGATTTGTAATGACTCCAGAGTGTTGACTCACTAGACAGGAAATATAGAATCAGAGAGAAGGGGGGAAATTAGAGATTACTTTAATCATCATTTGGAGACCACCAAAATATTATTACAATAAAATGGCTGGGTAGCATTCATTGAGTAAAGCGCAAGGGCGCTTGGTGATCATGTTTTACTATTGTTCAAACAGAGAAATTTCACTCTTATGTTGTATACTCTTATTGATGTCTAGGTGGACAGAAATATGAGAATTGTTGAGTTCTGCGGTTTAACATTGTAAGTCACTTTTCTGAATTAAGGAAAGTTATGTCAATGGGGAAAATAAAAAGTTTTGAATAACTATCAGGGTTATTCAAAAAAGGTTCTTATAGTTAAAAATGGTGCTAAGTTTGCCCCAACCAATCAGATGTTATCTTTCAAATGTTAAATAAGATCTGATAGGTTTGGGCAAAATTAGCACAATTTTTAACTATAAGAACTTTTATTGAATCTCCCTGTCAGTTTACAGACTTGGTACTTTGTGGTAGCTCAGGTAAATGTCTTAAATTCTATAATTAACAGGAATATAAAGCTGGGTACACATATGGCTGAGAAAAGACAAACTATTGTATCCAATGGGTTTTGCCAATCATTGGCCATGTGTATCATAGAAATCAGCTGATGCTGTGGCTAATGAATAGAAATTTCTAATGGTAACTATTGTCTCCCTATACTTTATTATACTGAGCCAATAGAAACCACTGCTTATGTGGCCATCTAAATGATCTCCCTATACAATAAAGGATTCCAGTTGAATCTCTCTGTTGTCTGCTACAAATCTGCAATGTGCTTTTCCAACTTAATACTGAAATATAAACCACATCATACTTTTGCCATCAGGGATAAGATTCCATTGGCATCTGTCAGTAATTTAGCATGATTTGCAAATACTCTTACATGATCAGTTTCCAGATTCTCCATTTAGGGATTGATCAATCAGGTGACTATATATACCTTGGTTTCTAATGGCTTCCTATACTATATTGGTGCAGCCATGGTAGTCACACATTTGACTACTGGTCTGCTGTAAACTCCACTAAGAAGGCCCTAAGGCAGCTCTGTCTGCATGTTACCTCTCTGTACAAACATACAGTATTTGTACAATAAATCATAATACACCTTCAGGCGTTTTATTACCTGGAACATTTTCATGTTCGTGTTTCTTGAGGTGTCTATCCAGGTTGGTCTGCTGTCCAAAACACCTATTACATAAGTGGCATTTAAATGGTTTTTCCTTGTTATGGATATTTCGAACATGTCGCTGCAGATTTGAGGAAATACTAAATGACCGGTCACAATATTTACATCTGGAAAAGTGCAAAAAAAAAAAAAAAAAGAGTTTTATTTATACTTTTAATATTGATTATTTTAAAAACTTTTTTTTTAAACCCTTTTTGTGCCGGCAATTAAAAAAAAAATTAATAAAAAAAATAAATTTTGTTTTGCATTTTTATTTGTAGAAGAGTTATGTTTAAATGCAAACATATTATGATTTCTAAAGCTTACAATTTCCTAAAGACAGAGGTATATCTACACATTCTGTGGCATGGAAAGGGTTATCTCTCAGTGCCAGTGGAACTCTGCACAGACCATTTGAATTCAAGATCCCTTCAATGGAGATTTTAACCCTTCAAGAAGTGTACAGGATCAGATTGAATTGCTTAAGAAAAAGTTGTCTACAGGTTGAATTCCAGATATTGCTTTAGAATACAAACCATTCACATATTATTCTCATAACTATATAGTAATGCAAAGTTTTACATTGTAGAATGTTATAAAATATTTAATTGATGTAAAAAAGATAACAATTACTATATCTGTTGTATTCAATTAGATCAACTGGACTTGAAGTTTAGTTCTTGAAGACGTTTCGCTGGTCATCCTCTCTTTGAGGCAGCAATTGGTACATCCGAAGGACCCAATACCGAAACACAAGAAAAGCGACATCATAAACGCAGTGCAGTGCAGTGAAGAATGCTCTGATTTGTATGTGGGGGAGACCAAACAGCAACTGCATCAACGTATAGCCCAGCACAGAAAAGCCAATTCGTCGGGTCAGGACTCAGCCGTGTACCTGCCTCTTAAGGATAAAGGACATACCTTTGAAGATTGTAATGTTAACATATTGGCAAAGGAACGTGACTGGTTCAAGAGAGGTGTTAAGGAGACAATTTATGTGAAAATAAAGAAACCAAGCCTAAATAGAGGTGGGGGGGTTCGACATCAACTGTCTGCCATGTACAATGCTGTTTTGACACCTTACTCTGGGCGTTCCTATAACACCTCTTAGCCACTATCTAATCACGCCCTTAACACCTGGCTGTGATATGCTAATTGGGATTTTCCAGGGTACATAATTGCCACAGATTCTTGTACAAGTCATTCTGAATTGAGAAAGCCAGTCGGATGACTAGCGAAACATCTTTAAGAACTAAACTTCAAGTCCAGTTGATCTAATTGAATAGAACAGATATACCATGACCTGGATGAAGGAGAACCTTCACAAGCAGATACCAATTACTATATTTCAGAAATATTATATATAGGGCTAATATAATAAAAGGTGCAGAGGTTTGTCTGTGGGATTAATCTGCAGCAACTAATCAAATGTTACCTAAATTAAGTAACATAACAAACGTTGCATCAACCCCTATGTACCCCAAGCATACCACACATTTTAGGAGATTAAAGGGTATGTACACTGTAAAAAAAAAAAAAAAAGTACTGTAACTGGCTAGCTGTGGCTTTCAATATAAATGTGTTGTGTTTTTCTTTTGTCCCATTACTTCACATACCCTACATTCTGTTCTTGAAAGTTGCTGGATTCCTGCTCCAGGCTAATTCCATGTTTAGGACTGCTCCCAGGAGAGATCCCAGGCAGCAGCATCTTCAGTGTCTTAGAATTCCACGTGTGATGCTCGCACTTGCACCCCTGTAACGTCATTGTTTGACGTCGCATGGAATTAGCCTGGAGCAGGAATCCAGCAACTATCAAGAACAGAAGGTAGGGTATGAGGGTAATAGGCCAAAACCCCCCCCCCCCCAAAAAACCACAACACATTTATATTTAAAGCTACAGCTGGTCAGTTACATAAACTTTTTTTTTTATAGTTTACATACCCTTTAATGGATTTATAAGAGGTTCTTATAAAAGGTCCTTTAATCCCCTGAAACATCAATATGCACTAAACTTTTCTGAGCACTAGTTTCTTTGAGTGTGCATTCACACTTGTTTATTGTTGGAATAATGCTGACTAGATATGGTGAAACTGTTGTGTTTCATTCCGTTTTCGGATATATGGATCTCGGGAAAATCCCAAAGAAAATCTGAAAACGGAACATGCTTTTGGGACCTCGGATACCATTTTTGAGTGTTATCGAACGTTTAAGCTATTTTTGATAATCCTCGAAAAACGATTGGAAACTGCTTACAAGTTTCCGATCATATTTTTGAGGATTATCGAACGTTCTAGGGTATTTTCGGAGATTATTATTATTGAAAATAGCTTGAACGTTCGAAGTCCTGAAATCCAAACGATCCGTCAGGACAGAACATTTAGATTTCAGAACCAAGGGGTTCCGTTTCAGATCCAGGTCCGAGACGGGCCTGGATCCCATCTCTAATGCTGACAACAGGGTTAGGGGAACGGCACCTCTATACATAAGTTCATAAGTGCATTAGAAAAAGTTATGGCAAGGATATATGTCATAATATTAATTATGTTAAGAGACAGACAGAAATATAATACATAAGGCTCTGGCATTTGAATGGGGAGGTGCAGTGGCTAGAATCTATATAATCAGTCACTCAGTGATGTCACTGAGTGACTTCCTGTATTCCACTGCCCTGCCTATTTCTCTTTCCCTCCCTGTATTAGTAATGTAGATAACAAGCCAGTTTTTGTACACTGACTGACTGACTGAATTACTGTACTGATAAGGAGGAGCGAGTGGCAGAGTCAATTATGACTCAGAGGAATGCGCTCGCTCCTCCTTCTCAGCACAGTAATTTAGTCAGTCAGTGTAACAAACCGGAACTGCACCGGGTGAGAGACGATGTTTATTGTCTTCTTTTACTTTGAAATAGAAACGGCAGTTACTGTAACTATTTGTATTTACAAAAACGGGCTTGTTATCTTCATTACTAATACAGGGAAAGAGAGACAGGGAGTGGAGAGAGAGGGAGGGAGGGAGACAGAGTGCCTGTGCTGGATTTTTCTTTTTTAGACCTTATGTATTATATGGAATAATACGCTACCTACAGAATAATATACGGATATTACTTCAACTCGGAGTTCCCTGATATCTATAAAAACACTCGGCCTAACAGCCTCATGTTTTTTTATGGTCAGGGAACTCCTCGGTGGCGTAATATCCTTTTATTATACTGTAGGTAGTGTATTTTCCCTTATATACAAACCTTTGCATGATCATATGAAAACGCACTTCTGTTTTCTACTTGATTTAAATATATAAAGGTTTAAATGGCAAGTAAAAAATATGTTTAACTGGGGACATATGTATTTACTAGTGAGCCAGAAACCATAAAATCTGTACACGTTTTTAGACTTTGTACATAATTGTATGAGGTTTCTGTAGACAGACCTAGCAATCAATTAACCAACCAGTAGTCGGTCAGTGAGAAATTAAAGTAAACAAGACATTATTTTGGTCTGTGGCCCAATGAAGTCTGCAGGATTGACCATGATTAACTGTCAAGCCCAATTGTGGACGATTATTTGTATTGGTAATTATGGTGGATTCCTGCCTTATCAACCAAAATATCAGATACGGCAGTTGATAGGGCAAAAAAAATGAGCCTGTGTGTACGGTAGAAGTCTCTTTATCTCCAGTGGTATTATCAATTTGTTCTAAGGTTAGTGTTCTTCATTAAAAATCTGACCAAATCAGAAATCAAAGAAGAATGAAGCAATTTTGGGGCAAACATTTTGGTTCCATTGGTATGTTAAAAAAAAACTTTGGAGCACATTAATAAAGGTCCAGTAATGCAAATTCAGAAATGTTATATTAATAATACAATTGGTTTTATAATATGGCCACTCACAATATGGTTACACAGACATCAACAGGGATATTCAATAAAAGTTCCTATCGTTTAAAATGGTGCTAATTTTGCCTCAACCAATCAGAACTTATTTAACATTTGAAAGCTAACGTCTGATTGATTGGGGCAAAATTAGCACCATTTTGAACGATAAGAACTTTTATTGAATAAACCTGCAAGTGTTTGTATCGCTCTTTTTTCTCTGTATGCATTTTTGAGTGTTGCCAAAATGTCAGATGTTAATGCAGAATACCACTTAGCCATCATCACAAACAGAAGATTAAACAAAAATAACTGCACCCAGACAGAATATATTTTTTAATGCTGTACAATCACAGGCTTGATCTGCCTTTCACAAGACAGAGCAGAGACTTTCACAAAACAAACTTTCAGAACAATTAAGCTGACATTCACAGTTGTCAGAGTGCAAAAGAAATCAATGATAATTAAATTGCTCTATAAACATACCATCAGTCCCCTTGGGTGCTATTACCATGCTTCATTCTCCAGAAGGCAGTCTTATACTGCTCTGTTTCACAAAACATACACAAAACTGAGTTTGCTGGGACAGAACCAGCCAAATAAATCATGTTATTCTTAAATGTGCATGTTTCCCTTTTTTGGGCAATTATTTTGCAGGGATCCAGATAAATACTGAAGAGTTATGTAGGAGTGTATAATGTGTAGGATATATCACAAATACTTTGATGTGTAGAATATATAGTTCATGTTACATTTCATGGATGTCATCTATCTGCAAACCATTATCATTAGAAGAATTTGTCATCTCCTATTTCACCAGCTTCTGTTATCCTAAGTGTCTGATTCATCAGTCTGCCAGATATATTTGACACCATACTTACAGAAAAAAACTTAAATGAGTTACTGTTAATGTCATGTGGGATAAAAGGTAACATTCAATGAAAATATCCCAGACAACCCTAAATTATCTTGCTTCAAATGATCTCTATTTACAATGTGTCTGTAATGTATGGCTGGAAACTCTGTGTTAGTTCCTCTACTACTTAGTTCCTCCCTATAACTTTTCAGTATTTCTGTTCTTTTAACTAGTCCTTTTTTGACTAGAAGATGGCCTGCTTTCAGGATTCAGTGACAAACTCCTTAACAGAATTCAGTTTTTAAAAAAAGTGTTTATTGTCAAACACAATGGTTTATAAGCAGGATATTGGTGAACTAATTTAGTAGGATTAAATAATTTACAATTTTAAAAAGGACAATATTAATATGGGTCAGAAATTAAACATTTAATACTCCTTTCTAGCTTGCCTGGTATCTAATTTTGTTATGTCCTACAATACATGAATCCATAATGTAACATTATAACATACAACTGTTGCATTCCAGGAACCAAAGCACTTTCAAGGATACCTTCAATAGCTTAAAAAGAGTCCTTTGATTTTTGGTACACTATAGATATATGTTATATAATGTTAATATGGGTGTTTGGAGGAAAAAATTAAGGCACCTCAAGATTTTTTTTTTATCCAAGCTAATTTAACTCTTGTTGCATACTGTGAATTAATACTTTTGGTGTCCTCCATTGGATCTTATTATTCATATACAAGAGGTCTAATTTTGTTGCACATTTGTTCTCAACCCCCCCCACCACCACCACCACACCTCCAAGGGACAAAAGTTTGGCAACATGTTTATATAGTAAAGGAAAGTCATATATACATAAATATTTTCTATTAACCTGTATGGTTGCTCTCCTGTGTGGGTCCTGAGATGTCTTGTGAGATTTGCTGATCGAGGGAAGATTTTGCCACAGTACCTGATAAACATAAACTGTGGGATTACTACAAAGTTACAGTATTATATTTAGAACTAAATTAACATCTAAAAATACTGCTACATACAAGTCTGTAACTTACATTCATAACTTTATTGCAAGCTCCTTGTAGCTTGCCATGAAAGCCATTTAATAGTAAGAATTTTATCACATTGACTTTATGTCTACATCAAATATGTGTAAGGTTTTATACTAGAGATATTTAACATTGAGCTGTCTATAACACTGGTCTACACATTCAAAATGCCATATAAGAGACCAGCAGATGTACAAAGTAATACCCTTTTGTGTTCTCTATCTCTATCTGCCAAATACAACTTGATAAGATGATTTAAATATTCTTACCTGCAGGTATACCTTTCCTTTCCTTTTCTTAATATGGAATCTGAGAGGGTTGGGGGTGGGGACCGGAAATTAAATGGATGATGTGGAAGTGGTTGTAAGGAACTTCCTGTGTCTGCTTTTAAGTTGGCAAAA
This sequence comes from Hymenochirus boettgeri, assembly GCA_019447015.1. Classification (NCBI taxonomy): domain Eukaryota; kingdom Metazoa; phylum Chordata; class Amphibia; order Anura; family Pipidae; genus Hymenochirus; species Hymenochirus boettgeri. The sequence continues at coordinate 185,998,459 of CM033475.1, forward strand.
CTCTCCAATTTTTCAGTCATAGTTTCAATAGCTGACATCTAGAGGAGTGAATTAAGAACAATTCAGGAAAAGTCAAGTCAAAGCATGAAGTTAACACAAATGCATGAGTAGATCTCAGTCATCCTATGAAGTATTACTGCATTATTTTCTTATATCACTGCACGTTGAATATTGTTTTCTGGCCTTGGTCTAACTGTGAAAGTAAACCGTGAAATTAAAATTTTGTGTGCACGGAACTTTAATTTATAGTAAAAAAATGTTGAAAAATAACTACTCGACAATCCCTGTGCACAGATAAGTATTAGTTTGTCACTATCAGGTACATGACAGATTCCAAAGGTGGATCTGGTTTTTCACATTTCAAAATGTAAATTTAAATCAGGTGAATTGCTTTGTTTATGGATTCCTTTTAAAGGAAAAACAGCGTCTGCTAAAGAATTTAACTTAATATTTACAATTATAACCAAGCTAAGGATGGCCTCACTAGTGAACTGGACTTTACCACTCTGGGTCTTACTGGTATCTCTCATGACTTTTTGCCTTAATAAATATTTGTACTCTGTTAACATTTTATCAGCCAACCATAATAACATTAATAAGTTTCTAAGCTGCTGTTGAGTTATTGATGGCTGTTAAATTGCTGACTATTTTTAGAGATAATCTAACCTCTTTTATTAACGGAGTTAAATGGTGAGCTAGCTTTTAATGCATCGTATTGCTTGGAGAAAAGTCTAAAAGAAACACAGTTTGAATGTAAGCCAAGAAGGGAGTAAAGGACACAGGGAACGAGCGGAAAATAAGAGGAAACCATACATCAAATAGTAGATGCTCTATTGTACAGCAAGGGCTGACCTTTTGCACGTTTACAATGTATTAAACTATACTCTAGGGATAACTACAGCCAAGATATTGTTTTAAAAAGATATCATCATTAAAAAAAAAAGCTGTTGTAATTACCAAATATAAATTGTAACATAGGCAGGAGCAAATTGTAAGTCTTCTTGGATATAGTCATTTACTGTATTCAATCAATAGATTTATGTTGAGAAGAGTTTATAGACATTACATAACAATGTAATTTAAATAGCTTCAATGGCTTGATCCTAAATGACTGTACAATGTTATTAAATACTTTATTAGCATTAAAATAAATCAAGAGGAGGCGATAAAGACTTTGTAGCCAGGGAAGCATAAAATACCTAGTTCCAACTCTACATGATTGAATGTCTGTTCCATGCAGCTATGGTATCTATTTTCCATCAATTTTTTGAAACAACATTATTTTGGTAATACATTATTAATCATACTTTGGAGCCATTAGAAAATCCAGAAGCATTTGAATTTTGTTAAGTTTCAACAAAACAGCTCTGCAAGGAGGCGTGTGTTCCCATTGGCTGCCTTGCCGACTGTTACTGACAGAGCCAGTTTGGGGGGGGGGGAATCCAACCGGAGCACCAATGGAGATTGCAGGACTTCTGTAAAGTATCCAGAGGTACCAGTCTTAGCATTTTAGGTCAACCCCCTGGGTACTATGCAGCAGTGGATTGTGGAATAGGTGAGTATAATTATCCTTTAAATTGAGTGAGATTAATAAATTGAGATTCATTTGAACGTGCATTAACAGAGGCTAACAAACCTTTTTGGGGCAGGTCATACCTCCACACACAGATAGACTATTGTCATGCTTTAGTAATGCAACTTTACCATTAACTTCTTGCAGTTACATTGGAGATTTGGCGATTTACCTTTAAAACTCCCATTATTGTTTGAGGCAGTGGATCACCACTACCAAGTAAGTAGTAAGTTATGTTGAAATGCATGTACCCAACCTTAAAGGGAACACAATCTATATCTAAGCCAGGCACACCAGTCTTAATTCAACCGTTTATTGTGTGACGTTTCGGAACCAGACCGGTTCCTTCCTTTAAATGTTTGTCTGAGGAAGGAACCGGTCTGAATTAAGACTGGTGTGCCTGGCTTAGATATAGATTGTGTACCTATACTGTTGGCTGCAGTGCCGGAGCACCCAGCATTGATTTATTGTTGATTTATTGAGGTGTGCAGGATTCTACCCTACTGTTTCAACCTTAAAGGGAAAGTGTGCCATCCCTTATTTAAATATTTAAAGACAGAAGTAGCACTCTCATGAATCCTTTATTGGAAACCAGTAACGTCATCATAGTGACAAAAAATGGCAAAGTTTCTGGGTTGTCCCTCTCCTTCTTTAAGCAGCACACAATATAAATGGCGCCATGAGGTTTATATTAACAGTGTCATGTATATTGTTTGTAGCTTGAAGAAGCATTATTTGTATTAACAATTTGCAGAAAACATGAAAACAATTCATTTACAAAGCTTTACAATTTTTCAATCCATTTCAAAATCGGTTTTGCATCGAAATAGCAAAATAGAACGATCTATCAGGGAGATTTAATAAAAGGTCTTATTGTTAAAAATGGTGCTAATTTTGCCCCGACCAATCAGAAACTGTTTAACATCTAAAAGCTAACATTTTTAACAATAAGAACTTTTATTGAATAACCCTGTATGTGTGCTGGTCATGTATGATTGTTTAAAAGCCCACACATGCTATACATAGCAGAACATACTAAGTACCTGGAGGCAAGTGTCTCTCTGTCTAGCCGATTACCCTTTAGACATTAATAGCCTTAATATTCTGATTTCATCAACACAGACTGACAAAGTTATATATATTTTTTTAATTGTGCTATATGATTCAGGGACTGATGCAATAAAAGGAGCAAGCTTACCCATGCTATTAATCTTCTGCAAACACTTCTAAAACACTAACATCTGGTTGGTTGTTGCAAATAAATTACATTTGTAAACTTTTTGCACCTATTATTGCATTAGCCCCTCAGTCTTGTTGAAAATCCCCTCTTTAAAAAGTTTTTATTGTGCCATTAATCTTGATGTGGGTAAATAAGTGGAACTGCCATATACAGACTAAATCTATGTAGAAACGTCAAGCTCTTCCTGAAGTCAATCTGCCATTATTAAAACATCCCTGTGCTATCAGATCCTTTGCAAGTAGATCTCCCCACTATTCTAAGTCAGACAAACACAGGATATTCCTGGCGGGACTGATGCCATTATCCAGTCATCTAGAAGGAAAATCAGTGGAAGTTATGAACTAAATGTCTGCAGGGATGCAAAACAATAAGGGAACTATGATTAGCAAAATCGCTTTTTGAAACAAATAAATACATGAAAAATAGAACTTTTATTGAATCTCCCTGTTAATGTCCTTTTAGTATATTTAGTATATTTTTTAGTATAGCAATTTATATAACAAGGGTCCCCATCAGTTACTCCATATGGGCTAGGCCACATCAGGCAGTTTTAACACTCGTTACTATCACGTTTGCGAGTGTGGCCCTATTGGAGTGTCCACACATAAGTATTTAACAGCAGCTATCAGCTGGCGGTAAATACTTACATGCGCAAAGCCGCGCAGCCTCTGTTAAATAGGCTTGCGACAGCTGTGTGAGTGTATCTTCCTGTACTTGCGCAGCCACTGCAAACCAAGGCTTCAAGTCATGCTAACCGATCGTAAATCGGTTAGCACGACTTTAACGGTCTAAAACAACCCTCACTATATTTGGTTAGATTCACATGCCCTCCGATCCCCAAAAATGACAGGGATTGCAGTGCAAGTGGGCAACCAGGCGCAAAAAGTGTGTGTGTGCAATCGTGCTCGCTTAGTGTGGCTTCGGCCTCATGTAATGATTTTTCAAGCATTTCACAAAAGATGTCAGTGCCTTTAGTGGGTAGGAGAAACTAATCTATCACCATACCCTTCAATGTTCCTGTTTTGAATAGGACAAACTTGTCACAGTTTCCCAATCAGATAGGCCGAAACTCACAAGTTTCGCTCTGTTTTTGGATTCCCGGATCTCTGGAAAATCCCAAAGATCTGAAAATCCAAAAACCGGAACGAATTTTTGAATGTACGGGGCTTTTTTCGGTAATTTTTCAAAAATAGCCTAGAATGTTTGAAAATACGATCGGAGACCATTTTTGAGTTTCCGATTGTATTTTCGAAGATTTTCAATGGTAGAGGATTTTTCGAAAATTATCAAAAATAGCCTTGAACGTTCAATTTTCAAAAATATGATGGGAAACTCGAAAATTGTCTCCAATGGTATTTTCAATAATTTTCGGATGTTCAAGTTCGAAAATAGTCCCGTAGATTCAAAATTTATTGAAAATGTCTTCCGAAGTCCCCAAATCCAGAGGATCCGTACGGATGGATGTTTTGGATTTCGGAACTGAGGGGTTCCGTGTCAGATCTCATCTCTAGTCACATGGTGTGTGTCATGGCAATCATAGACTTTTGTTAGGCGGTATGTGTAACCAAAACCTGCTCTGCATTTATAGTGCAACCAAACTGTAAATCATATCTTAAACCTTGAATTGATGTTAAAAATGCCCATTAAGATTTTTTTTTTAAAGAGACAATGAAATAATGTAGGTGTTTTACCTGTGGATGAAAAAGCAGCGGTGATGGTCGTAAATATTTCTCCTTCATTGTCCCCACAGGATCTGTCACCTTACGCTTTTCCACCCTGCTGGACAACAGTACACAGGGTTACATACCCCAAAAGGACAACACAAGATCTAACACTGTGCTGGGATATAGGTGTCAATATTTAAAGAATAGTGGAGGTGTACTTGCACTAAAACTGCTCCAAGGATGCATTGGTGACATGAACATTTTTAGTATATCAGAATTTCTCTGTATTCCTTGTGACTGCAGCAGATTATTAGGCAGATTCGGCCAGCATTTGCCATAATTTGTAATTACACTGACCGCTGTATATTTATGTAAAGATCTCTGTCATTGTAGTGCACTATGCTCCCGTGATTGGTACCTTCCCCATTCATTTAAAATGGGAGCCACAATAGAAGCCAATGGTAACAAACAGCACATTTAGCGACTGATGGAGATGGTCTGTCGAACATGAAATGGGTTGATTTGGAAGATACACATAAAGATAATTGCAAGACACCATCAGGATACAACATATTTTGTACACACCCACACACACAGATAATTGTCTTTGAAACAAGTTTCCTTCTGGTCACTGTTGAACAGCCTGTGTGAACGAAGGTGTATGTGTGTGTGTGTGTGTGAGATCCAGAGCACTACCACAATGGGAGGACAATAGGTTCACTCCTAGATCATATTTAAGTGATCCGACTGAGCAGATGGTATTTTACAATGTGCAGTATTGTTATATATCATTTCTGTTATTCACAGTATGGAATATTCTTCTAGATAAGAAAAAAATAGATTGGCCAAGTCTTCTGCGGCCAAGTCTTCTGCACTGGTAAAGCTATCTACCCAAGGAGTCAATACAGAAAGCATTGGAGAATTTCAATATTTTCCAATATATCAAATGGGCTTGACTTCATAAAGGCTTTTAAAATGCTAAACTTAGTGTAAAACACAAATGTAACTAAAGGTCCTATGGGAAATTAAAAGCCATTATATAATCTGAGAGAGGATTGCACGTGTAAATTTGGTGTACAAGAGTTGTAGTGCAGACTTAACGAAATAGACATTAAGCAAGTGTATTTAAAGCATATGAAATGAGAAATAAAGCTGGCAATCCACCTAATATAAAGGGGACCTGCCCCACTATATTAAAACTCTTACCTCAAGTTTAAAGTAATAGCCAGAACTCTTCCCTTCAGGTTTTCTAATGTCTCTAAATAATGAAGATGTCTTTTGGCTGGACAGATCTTTTTTGTCACTGACCTCATAGCCCAGTGACATTTTGGCTGCATAAAAACTAGAAGGGAAGAGCACCTGAATTTCCTTCTTTAGGGCTAGGCCACACTGAAGCTCTTTTAAGCACGATCCGATCCTGATTGTGATCCCATCGCACTTTTAAAATTGCACACTAGTGTTGCCCAGTTGATTTGGCCACATGTGTGAATCGGAACACATGCAATCTGCAATTATTTGTACAATCGCAAGCGCTCTGATTGTGCAACATTGCAGGATCGCTAGCGGGAACATGCACATAATTGCGAGTGTTAACATGCATGCTTCCTTTACCGTGGGAGCGCATTACAGTGTGGCTTCAGCCTTATGATATAAACAACCACTTTGAAACGGTTTTACTATAGTGATCCAAGTCTATTGGGGAATAAGCCTAACAATAAATTAAATTCAGGTGATTAATGATTACCCATGTAATAAGGAGCCAGAATAATATGTTTAACCTTAAATAGAGTTACCTAAAAATGATGTGATTGTTAGTACTGCTCCTCTTATTCTGCTTATACCTCCCCGTGAGCCAAGTGGCACCCGCCTTTTACACTTTTTGCCATTTAAGCTGAGCAGTAAGCTGTCAAAAAACTGTTAATGTAGCAGCTGGAAGCTCTCCCACTTGCCCCCCTGTCCACCCACCTTCCTCTATATGCATGCAAGAGTACACAGTAGGGATTGCAGAGTGACAGTCTGAAGGCAGAGGGAGTAGCATGTAAAACTGTCAGCCAGGGCTCAACTGGCTTTTTGACAACTCTGTTTTGTTTAGAGAGCAGGTCAGAAAGTAGGAGTACAGACTCCTGTCTCCCAGAAAAATATATTTTAAAGGAAACATTTTTTGGCACTATAAATTCCCTTTTAGGGAACATTTCACTGAAAAAGTGAACTTTTCCCTTAATGCGTTGATTGAAGAATGGGAGGTAAAGGACCTATGCCTTACCTTCCGTTCTTCAATCAATTGTGCAGGAGCCCATAGGCTGTTCTTCAATCAGTGCATTAAAGGAATAGTTCACTTTCTCTGTGAATTATTCCTTTAATATATTTTTAAAAAATGAAAATTATAGCAGATAAGTTCCTCCTTACATGGGGAAAAACCTGTATTAATTTATAATAATACTGGTCAGAAATTGTATTTTAATATTTGTAAAATAGAATAGCAAGAATGTGCGTAAACAATGAAAACTTGCAGAATTGAATAATCGTAATACATGGGATATTTGACCATTTTTAACTTGGCATACGTAGAACAGAATAATGAGAATAATGAGAAAGTGAAACCTAAAACAGATATAAAACTGAAGAATGAGATTGGGTAGAATGGTGGGAATGTTTGGCCAACACTGACAGAATGTCTGGAATTATAAGAATGCTCAGAGTAGAATGTTATCAATAACTAACTAGAATGGGTAGATGTGGGACATGTTAGTTAGAACACAAATTCAAATTCTTCATACTTATTACTTAAAGTTATTAAAAGGTATCATTAACAATGATGAGAATGCATGGGATTGTGAATGCGTGAAATTAATTAATGAAACTGGATGTGCTGATTGGCCACAACATGCAAAACCAAAGGATTGCAATTGGTGATGTAGAATGGTTAGATTTCAGTTGATCAAACAGAATGAGACCAGTAATAAATCAGAATAATGACCATTTAAAACATTTGAGTACATAATAAACATATTAATGACAACTATAAGCTGATATTAAATAATCACACAGAAAGGGACGAAAAGCCGATATTGAATAGCTTGCTTATATATAATGCACCCATACGGCCACCACAAGCAAGGGATTAAAGTTGTTTTTATATATATATATATATATATATATATATATATATATATATATATATATAATGTTCTTTTTTACAAGAACAGTAATTACATAAAAGGTAGCGATCAACGCACAATACTTGTTTAGCTGCTACATGATAAGGACAATTTATTTTCCTGGGTATGCTTTGAATTATACACATAGGTGTAAGAAATAATTCCCACCAAGGCTTGCTCAGTGTTTAAATTATGAGTCTGCAATACTTAGGTTTAAAACATTAGTGAGCTTTTAGATGAAATGTATAACTCATTTAAAATTTCATTCAAGTTAAATACAGTACAAAAATGAGTCGGATATTTGATTTACAGTATTCCTAATGCAATTGGATGAGAACATTTCCTGAAAATTAATCACATCCTTTTTCCTAGCTGAGCCAAAGCTCATAAGAATTGAAACACTGCTGTTGCTAAACAGATGTTCATTTCACCCCACAGTGCAATGCTATTTATAAGTCCAAAACACTGCTAAGAGGTGATAAACAATCATATTGTTGTGACAGGACTACTGGTCTACAGCATAACCTACAACTACTTCTGATTTTTTCTGATGTCAGGCTACAGCCACGTTTTATAGGATTAGGCCAAGTTATGTTAATACCTGTATATGGGATCCATGAAAAAGGGTGAAGGTTTTGCATAATGAAGAGGTTGCTGCGGAAGTGGAGATTGAGCAATTTTTGAAATGATGTCATTAGTCACCAGTTTCCTGTTACCATAAATATGGTTTTTACGATTTTCCCTTGACCCATTCTGACTGGCTCGACTTCTGTTACCAATACTAAGGTCCAATGGCTGTTCCTCCCCTGAAGACTGTGGTGCCAAAACCTTAGGGGGTATTAAGGCTGATTTTATCTCTTTTGGCTTTGTAGTGAGATCAAATGGAGATTCCGAGCTAGTGCTGCCAACTTTTGGAAGGTCCCTGGGTGACTTTGGTTCAGCTTTCACCAGTAAATTGTGATTCATTGTCCTATCGGCAAAAGCTGGGTATAAAGAATGAGGGAAATTTGGAAGGAATTGAAAGGGGAACATGGAATGGTAAGGGAGAGAACCCATTTTTTTTTCTTGCATTCCCATAAACCCAGGTCCAAAATATTTCTCTGCTATGGATGCAATAGCTTTGATAGAGTCATTGGCAGCTCCCATTGTTGGAAGCAATTGTTCTTCTGGAGGTGGAAAAAAGGAATGCTGTGAATAGAAAAATGGCCTTTCTCCTAGGTTATTATTGGAACTACTGGATACAGAACTACTGACAATGTCTTGTTTGTTTTCAGGGGGTTTGTTTTTTTCTTTGCTCTTTCCTCTGTCACTGTCCACATCACTGTCTAAGTCAGATCCAGTGCCTGTGGTGGTATCTAAATCAGTGCCAGAAGTTGTGTTGACATCTTCAAAATCACTGCCATCGGAAAGGTCACTGCTCCTGGATTTATGCTTTTCCAAGTATGCGTTTTCCACACTGCTTTCAAATTTGTTATCTAATGACATTTGTTGATTGTTGTTGCTGCTGTTCAGAGAGGACATTAAAGGTAAAGGGGGGTTTCCTAGAGGACTAGGAAGCTTTGCTTCTCGATGATTTAAAGGACTTTTCAGAAGCGCAGAAGGAGGTAATAATGGTGGTCGAGGGTACAATGCTGGTGGGAATATTCCTGGAAATCCAGGTGGTAATGTTGGAAAAGGGGGCGGAGCAGGAGAGAAAGCAAGGCTACCTGGATGTGGCCTAGAAGGAAAATAATCATTGAAAGTCAGCCCAGAGTGATTAAGATTTGGTGAAGGTTTGGATTTGTCCATCAAAGAACTTGGTGTTAGCGGCAGACCCGCAGAAAAAATTCCACCAGGATTGTAATGATTCTTGCCTTCACAAAAACGCCGGTGTTTGTTAAGAGAGGAGGTAGTGCTGAACATTTGTCCACAGTCTTTGCATTTGATCTGTGTGCGACAGTCTGCGTGCATTCGTTTATGGCGGCACAGGTTGGAGAACTGTGTGTAAGATTTATGGCAGACCTCACCTGGAACACCAACAGAAACCAGAACAAAAAACAATATCAAACAAAGATTTCAGGGAGTCATGTGACATTGCTAAGAACCAATTACGATACGTTTATCATTTTCTTATTTTGTTAAACAAATGAAGGTTAATTTTCAAACTTTGTAAGACAGTTTTCAATACGTAATGTTATTCTCATTTGTGGTACAAAATATAGTGGATAATGCACCCAACAACCGTAAATTATAGGGATATTAGAAGTCACCGAGGAGTTCAGTGACCATATAAAAGCAAAAGGCTGCAGGCCGAGTACCTTTTATACAGGGCACAGAACTCCAAGATGACTTCTAATATCCCTTTAATTTACAGTTGGGGGTGCATTATTTATTATAACCTACTCCTTTGTAGCTTCTGGTTTCCTTCTCCTCCTGGAACTGTAAGATTATAAGGCTATAATCTTACAGTTCTCCCATAGAAATCCACTACAGGGGTAGGTTATATATGTATTAACTTTGAGATTTGTAATAATTTACTAAATCCTTTGCTCAGTCTGTGGTCTACAGGCCACAATTTATGGAAAAGATACACAAACACTAATAGGGAGAGATCATCAAGTGCTATAGTCAAGCCAACATCCCATTTTGTTGAAGCACTTTTATACATGATTATTATATAGAATGATTATATAATAACATTCATGCTTGTAGAATAGCCGACCGGAAAATCATGCAATGGCCTGATTAGTACTATATTGGGAATGCAAATTTACATTTTTAAGGAGATACAATATACATTTTATGATAAATGGAAGCTATAATATTGAGCATCACTCTTCTGGATTGTGCCACTACCACATAAGAGATTCTGTGCATATAACACTATATATATAGAGAGAGAGCTTATTCATCATACAGGATTAACCAAGTACAGAAGACTAGAATATAGAAAAGGATTTTTTTTAAAAATAGGATTATTGCACATAAAGGCTGGTACAACACACCTGTTACATACAATCAAGAGCATCAAGAGTTAAATCATAAAGTACAATCAGGGAGATTTAATAAAAGTTCTTATCGTTAAAAATGGTGCTAATTTTGTCCCCACCAATCAGACATTATTTAACATTTGAAAGCTAATATCTGATTGGTTGGGGCAAAATTAGAACCATTTTTAATGATAAGAACTTTTATTAAATAAGTCTTTTTTCCCGGGCTTCTGCACTAATACTTCATAGATAATTTCATATGTCAGCAGAATACAACACTATTTTAGTCACTGTTTTTTTACAGTACAGTGAAATAAGCTAAAAACAAGCAAATACATAATCAACTGTTTAAAATTGGCCAAAACTTATCATGTAAATTAGAGAGAACATATTTTAGTTTTTGTTTTTTTCCTCGTAATCCCTATTCTGGTAAATCTCTGTACATCTGTTTTCTGGCATTTTTTTTGTATTCATCCTTTTGACAATTACTCAGACATTGGAAGAAAGTTGGGTAACAAATGAGTAAAGTCCACAAAATCTGCCAAGTAAAATTAACATCTATACTTTTCCTCTAGGTTACAATATACTTTACTTAAAATTTGGTTTTAAAAATAAGTCATAATAAACCGAATCCCAGTCCCACTGACATCAGACATGTTCGACACTGGATACCATAGAACCCTACTGGTTAATGTATTCAATAAGACACCAAACAATGTAAAAATGTATGCAGGCTGTTGGTTGAATGCCCGGGTTCTCTACTTGGGAATGTTGGCTAACACACTGTCAAGTTCTTAGCTGGCAATTTACCATATCCTAAAACCTGCAGTGCACTATTTCTTTTTTTTTTACAATTTGAAAGTAACCAAAAGGTCATTTCAAAAATATTTAGTGACTGCATATTAAAAAAAAAAGCGAGTTCAAAGATATTAAAATGTATTTAAACACTTCAGCTTACTAGAAATCTTTGGCAGCATGGAAGAAATATAGGGGATTATGTAATAAGAGTGGCATGAATTTGCCTATGCATCAACCAGTCAAATGCCAGGAAAGCTAGTGTATGATAGGCTGTAGTAGATTGAAAGCACATGTAAATGTTTACAGCTCATATTATGTAAGGCCCACAGCTGATTAGTTCCATTTAAGACAATGGCTGTAAAACTGAAGCTGCAATTTCTGTTTACTCCTGATTTATAAAAATGGAAAATTCCTATTTTAGACCAGTGAGCACGACAAATTGTTTGACACCCACAAAGAATACATAGTGGATTTTAATGAATAACTAATTTCCCAAATTTTAGATCATAGTGTCCTAGACGGCATTCCGATTCTAAAAATAGTCTTCTGTTTCTATTATAATACAAACAATCTAAATCATGTTAATTATTTGGTCTTTTATTAATACAACAATGAACAAACAAGGGAAATTCTATGTAATATATTGAAGTATAAAAACTACACCATGGAATTCGAATAGGGAGAAACCCCCTAGTTTGATTTTTAATGTCTTCTGGTAAGGACTATTTAGAGCAAGTCATCAAATATACTATCAAGACAACTTACATATGAAAGGTTTGACAGTGCTATGAATGTGCTTGTGCTGCTTGAGGCCAGATGATGTAGCAAAGGTCTTGCCACAATCAGGACATGCATGTGCACGAGCTCCAACATGCTGTGAACGGATGTGCCTCTGGAGGTTGCTGGGATCAGTGAATACCTACAGAATAAAAAAAGGTAACTTGATAAACCTTTATTTACACATCTATCTTACACAATCCAAATCCATTTAGAAACTAGTTATTGTGTTTTATTCTATTAAAGGGTATGTCAACTCCTCAAACTAAAATTTTATATGTTGCAGGAAAGGCCATATACCTCGACCTCGCAAGGTTTATAGAACTCAGAGCTGTCCCCAAATGTTACTTACCAGCCTTGTTCCCTCTCTGCCTTCTGCCTGTCTTACGCTCTTGCATCCGTGCATGGATGCAAGCAGAAGGGACTTGACCGGCATCCGCTCCTGTGATTGGCTGAGGCATGATGTTTTAGCCAATCACAGGAGTGGATGCGGATCGAGCTTCTGCTTGTCCTTGTGCACGGAAAAGGCACGGAAGACAGGCAGAAGGAAGAGAGGGAACGAGGTCAAGGTTTATGGCCTTTCCTGCAACGTATAACATTTGGAATCTTTTGCCTTCGTTTTTTTGTAATAACCTACACAGGAGTCAATGTATGATGAAACTGTCATTGTCATGTATTTTAATAAAGCAGAAAAATAAGACCACATTTCTAAGTTTTACTTTAATTTACTACAATTTAAAAACATTTAAGACAGTTAATACACTAATGCTTCCTCTATCTTATCCAATGTACCGAGCTGATTGTGGCTCCCATACATAGTGATTAAGCCTTAACAATTAGTGGGACTTTAATGCCAGCTATTTGCTGGCATTAAATAAACTTGCATACAAGAGCCACAATTGGCTTGATGTATATCTTCATTCGTACTAGACTTTCTTAGCGACTTTAATTATAAATATTATCAGAGATTCAATAAAAGTTCTTATTGTTAAAAATGGTGCTAATTTTGCCCCAACCAATCAGATCTTATTTAACATTTGAAAGCTAACATCTGATTGGTTGGGGAAAAATTAGCACCATTTTAAACGAAAAGAACTTTTGAATAACCCTGTATGTATTATACAACAGAAATAAAATGATTTTATTAGTTTCATTTTACATTTACATTGATCTAAAAGATTATTAATTTCATTACATTTTAGGACAATTCACCAAGAGCTGCTTTCTTGGTCGGCAAGTAATGTACCCCCTATCCCCCCCAGCAGCAATTTATTATATTTCTTATTTATTACATTTCTTATTCCCTGTATTGCAAAATTATCTTTGTTCCTGTTTGTCCAATGTTTCATTGCATTAAATACTTTACACTTTGTCACCAGAAGTCCTGGTGAATCGCTGCAATATGCCCGGTTAATGTGTTAAAGGGAATTTATACAGTTTGCAACTCTTGGTGAATTCCCCACTTTTGTGTTTTTCTTATTTTGAATGGACACATAAATAAATATTTCATTGAGTTTCTGCATGGGATGGCGGCCATAACATTGGCACATAACAAATTTATCAAAATACAATCTTAAATTTTTTTAACCAGTCACAAAATGGAAAATATGTCTCAATTTTGTGACTTTTCCCACAGAACAAATTATCAAAAAGTATAACACACACCTAAAGTACATAGTCACAACATTTCTGGGAGCTGTGCTTGTTTCCCTAAGGAATGAACACACAGTTTCCTGAAACCTTGTGCTTGTATCTGTGTGTGATTTTATAAGAAATGGAACTATGTCATAACACTGACGTCTACTTTAGGTGTGTGCTGTTCCGCTTCATTGTTGTTGTTGCAGTTCAAATATATGGGTAATCTGGGATGGAGATCACTTGGGAACCACGATTCGTTCTGCAAAGGACATATGTGAGAGACGGATCATTCTAAGCATGAGCCTTGCAATAATAATAATTGATGGATATCACAAAAGTAATAGTGATACAGAAATAAGAAAGAAATGCATTCAGTACCTTTACACAATTCTCACATTCAAATCGCTTGCCGCTGTCATGTGACATCTGATGACGAATCAAGTTTGACTTCCAGTTGAAAGCTTTAGGACACTGATCACATTTGTACTCCCTTTCTTCTGTGTGAATGATCATATGTTGTTCCAAACTGTAGGTTAAACAGTTTAAAATACATTTATACAAGTGTTTTGGTTTTAATACATACAAGTGTTTAGGTATCTTGATGTAATCCCAACACCTTTCACGGAATACTTAAAATTCAATGGCTCTATGGCTGAGAGTTGTATGTTCTGGTAGTAAATTTTATTGTAGGGGAGTTAAGTAACTGAAATTAAAATTCACTGTAACTATCAGAAAAACATTCTTTTTGCATCAGGCCCTAGGGACATACAATATTCACAGAGAAGTTTTAATCTAAACATATAAAACATGTAAACACTTTATCATTCACTTGATCCTGATACCCAGTGTCTATTTTAGAGGTTCTATATGTAAACTGGTTGAAACTTTAGGAAGATCTTGGTTTATCCAAGTATACCTACTGTAAGTGTATCTAACAGGAGTTAATAAAGTCATCATGTACTAAAACGGAAAGCAATAGCAACCAATCAGAAGCTCTATATATTTCTAGATGTTGTTTTTGTGCTGTGTTCCCAATTGAACACACTCATACACACATTCATGCACAGTGATATATGCATGCACTATCCCACACATAACCAAACACCCCACCCACACACATACACTGATATACCGCTTGTAGGCTCAGAAATGCTGTGATTAAAAGTTATAGCCTTCCACAAACATAATGCATAAAAATGCCTGTAATTCTTATAAAAGGTTGGCAGTGTAAGAAGTTATTGCTGTTTCTAATGTGCCATTCATAACGTTATGTATCCATGTTTTTATCCTATGTTGGCGTGTGAGGAAAAACTCCAAAGTCCTCAATGCACTGGGATGTCTTGACTCAGTCAAGGTAATAACTAATGTAATGTACCAAAATCGCCCTCTAAAAGCTAAGCTTTGAGTAGCTTTAAGAGTAAAGTAAGTGATCTTATTATATTATATGTAGGTATTTTAATGTTTTCCCCAAATACTAATACAACACTTAAAATACTTTCCCCCCCTTTTGTAAACCAAGGAATACATGATTTATTTACATAAGTAAAGCCAATCCCCATAGGAAATATTCATATAGAGACTCACATAACATAAACACCCAGCGGCATTTTTATTTCTCCAAACACCAAATACATTGTAAGCTAATTGTCCTCTATGTTTTGACTTTGCAGCTAAAGCTAAAAAGTGAGATCACTTATAGAAGTGATGTTGAACCTTGGCAATTGCGATATTCAGAAACTAAAACTCCCAGCATGCCTTGGTTTCATTTTGTAACCAAGGCATGCTGGGAGTTGTAGTTTGCAAAACATCTGGAGTATTGAGGTTCGACATCACTAAATTACAGAATACAGAAATTTAATTAGAATCAAAAAACTATGTACATTGTAATGCACTTTCTACTTAACTTTAAAATGATCTTTTACAAGCAACCATGTTACATTCCATTGATCCTATCAAAAAATACCTGGGCCGGATGGTTTTCCAATCAAATTTTCAATCTAAAAACAATTGGAAAAACTGATCGTAATCCCCACATTGCACCAATCTTCCATAGATTTCAGCTTGAAAACTATACTTTAGGTTCTGGAAGATGGGGTAGGTGGGAAATTTTCTACATCCGATGTCCGATATCGATTGGCTTATCACAAACACTGAAAAATTCCTTCAATATTCCAATTAATTTGATCGAATTCATCCTTGACAAACTGTGTCTAATAAAACTACATGATCACACAAGTATATTGTAGGCCTTGATTTAAATCCATTTAGCCTAAACGGAATGTATTCCAGCCCTACAACATTCTAGTGTGAGTTATGGTAAATAATATGTACTGTATTTATTGTTTAAGTACTTACATACCTAGCAATATCATTTTTTTTGATCTCAGGGTCATATTATCATTTGTCAATGAAACAAAATAATCTTTGTCACCGAGCTGCTTACCTTTTGCAGGTTAAAAGGAAACTTAAAAATCTACAATTTATAATTAGGGATTTCTAGCACCCAGAACTTTACGGTTTTTGATGTGTTTGACAAAACAATGATAAATAGGAAAGGCTTTTCACAAAAAACCTTGACAAGTAAAGCCATTGGCCACAGACATTTTATATCTTTCTTTTCATACACATAGACAGTGGAAACAAGTGACTGGTTAAAACGGGTGTGAATGATGCACTAGAAAATGTACAATTTTAATAAAAAGGATATTTGGAGGGTTCACCTTGAATTTATATTGTACAAATTTACATTCATGCACAAATGTACTGGCAAGTACTGATTCTCCTTATCACGTATAATAAAGTATAATGGAGATAGTTATGATCAAAGTAAATGATATTAATATAAAAATTGTGTATAAATGTTTTTGCTGAAATGGATTTATAAAACATTACAAAATTATTCATGGTTCACAGGAGATCCTGCTTTTGGGACACTGATGGATCATAGTGTTGGGCGCATTCAATAAATAAAGGGTTACGATTTTGGCAGCAGGAGGATTCTGGGAGATGATTTTCATAATAAACATCCCCCCATGATACCTTTATGATTTTTTACTGATGATTTATTTCTTTAAATAAATAATTAAATGCTGGCACAAGAGTGACTGGAAGCTCTAGCTTCTGATGTGACATGTAAACATGAATAATATGTACTATTGTTTAGTAAAGTCTCTCTCTAAATTAAAAAAAAATATTATATAGATCAGATGAGATTCTTTATATAGAAGAACTATAAGTATATGCCTATGTGAACTACTTATACGTATGTATCTATGTATCTACTTTGAAAATTGTATATCTGGTAGAATCAATTTTTTTAGTCATTGTTAAGTCTCTTGAGATGTTTTAAATTTTTGAACTTGCAACTTATGATTACGTAAGTCATTTTTTCTTGCTTACCTGTATTTGTTGGGGAAAAGGCGTTCACAGTCTTTACATTCATGAACTTGTTCATTATCCAATCCCTCCTGCTTGATTTCTTCATTCAAGGACTCATAAATATGGTTGACTGTAGTGCAGGCATATTTCTGGTGCCTCCTCAAATCCAGCTTGGACTGAAAGAGTTCATCACACTCCTCACAGCGGAATGTGTGTTCTTCTGAGAACCAAATATAAACAGGCATTAGCTAAGGACAAGCACAAAGCCTTTTCTTATCTTCGCGTTTCATCAGTCTGTAATAATCAGACCTCTTTATAATAGGGTACATTTATTTAGTAGTGTACTTGAGTTATAGCCGCGTAACACAAAGGATCCAGTAGCTGTCAGAAAACAATATGTAACAAAATATTGATGGGGGCAGAACATGTAATTAACTATGTACATAATAAATTGTGATTGTGGAGGTCAAACAAATTTTTAAAAGGGCAGCTGTTATTAAGTTTACGATGCAGCATCCTGACTAGGATGCCAAGTTAAACAATTGTCTCAATGTTGCAAATATTCTGAAAGTGCGAATTCTGAGTAAAGAGTAAAAGGACAGTCCAGCCCTCCTGCTCTGAAGAACCGTAGCTTCTTAGGCTGTTTATCTGATACTCAGTGCTTACCAAAAACTATCCATAATTAACCATTCGTCTCAGGGCAAACAACTTTGAACAAACTTTGTGGATGTAACAGGTCTCATTATGACTCATTTACCCAGATCCGCTGGGCAATAATATGGAGTTAAAGTCGTGTTAACCGGTTCACTATCGGTAAGTGCGATTTAACATATTAGCGCCAGATGCGCAGGTTACACAAAAGACACCTGTGCATCCTGCACTCACGATTTAATATTGCTTTGCGATGTACTTTTAGCACATGATTTTAACACCGCCATTAAAATAACGCGCGCTATTGTGATATTGAATCGTGGAAGGGAGATTTGCCTGGAGCGATAGCAGCTTTGGGTAATTCTCCCCCATTGTCTTCTATGTTAGATGACAGTTAAGGTGTTTGGTGGATATTAATTGACCCTGGCAAGCAATGCCATTAAAGCACTTCAAAGCTTGAAACAGAAAGATATAAACCTTCTAAACAGATTTCTTTCAGTCTTTCCTTTATAGTCAGGTTTCTTTTTCCCCCCAGAAAATTGTGGATTGCTTAGGATTTACCATCAATGCAATGTTTTAATTAATTAATGAATGAATTAATTAATTAACTAATTTTTTTGAGCAGTACATTTTTTTCTTTTTTTTTATTTGCCCCGAAGGGCCCAACATTCTGAGGTGCCTCAAAACCAGACATCTATGCTCAAATATGTCTGAGTATTTTACCCTAAGTGTCCTTGGGAGATTCAAACTTCTGCCCACTATCTAATTACAACTCAATTAGTTGTAGCGTTTGGTGCAGCAAAAACTAAACTGCACACACTTATTTGGGGGCACAGCCATCCTGACCCCCGTGTACTAATGCCTGGCGAAGGGAGAGGCATGGAAGAAGGAACATAGGGTGAAAACATAATTATAGGAGTGGAAATAAACAGAATGGTATAAGAAGAATAGTTAGCGATTGAAGTAAACGAGAAAAACAAAACAGAATGAAAAAAACAGAGTGAGAAATTACTTTACATCTGGAACTTTATTTTTTTGCGTATTTGAATTTATTCATATATGTGAGAACTCCCATGTAGACTACATCTCAGTTATTGTTTAACTGAGCTACAACATGTATCTTTTTACATTATTATAACCAATTTAAACCCTGCACATGTCCGATTACATCTATCTTTATTCACATTGCATTTTTATTTTTTGCAGCAGTTTTACACACTTTCTATAAACTATACATTTTCCCTAAAGGATGAATCTTGTTAGTTCTGTAGTCCAAGCCTATGAGGAAAGAGACATCAAAACGTTCCTTTTGTCTTACCATTATTACTTCCCTACAGGATGTCCAGCAAAACTCACAATAATGGGAATTCCGTCCCTTAGGTGATCACTTGGGTTAAATTAAGAAGCTGGGAACCTTGAGCCATTTCTATTGTCAAGCTAATAACTATTCACAGCATTCACAACAGCTCCTCCTAGGCACAAACCCACTCTCTGCATTGTTTGCACTGTGTCAAATTTGGCTTCCCTGTAAGGTAGAATTCCTTTTGCTGAAGAAATCTTACAGACATTAAAATCAAACACATAAAACTGCATCCTTGTATTTCTTATCGAATATTTCATCATCTGGATTCTCTACTTGGAGTATTTGTTCTTTTCCAAACATGCACATGAGGAACATACAAAATAATAAATGAAGGATACAGGTTTCATGCATTATTTTTATTATTCAATAGGAGGGGTTTATACATTATATTTATTATGCAAAAGAGGGGTTTTTATGACTTATATTTATTATGCAATAGCAGGGGTTTTATGCATTATCAGGGTTATTCAATAAATATTCTTATGCTTAAAAATGATGCTAATTTTGCCCTAACCAATCAGATCTTATTTAACATTTGAAAGCTGACATCTGATTGGTTGGGGCTAAATTAGCACCATTTTAAACAATAAGAACTTTTATTGAATCTCCCAGTATATTTATTATATAATAGCGGGGGTTTATGCATTATATTTATTATGCAATAGGAAGGGTTTCATGCATTATGTTTATTATGCAATAGGAGGGTTTTTATGCATTACATATATTATGCAATAGCAGGGTGTTTATGCATTATATTTATTATGCAATAGGAGGGGTTTTATATATTACATATATAATGCAATAGGAGGGGTTTTATGCATCATATTTATCATATAATAGCAGGGGTTTTATGCATTATATTTGTTATGCAATAGGGTTGTTATGCATTATATTAAGGGAAGAGTTTTTGGTTCATTAATTGCAAATGCTAAAAAATATTAAAAGTTTTATGTATGCTCAATTACAGGATTAAAGAAGATGGTCTAATATTTTTCCTAACAATACCTCTAAAACTTCTGAATAAACCAATGTATTAATTGCATTTCGATGTGATTCCTAATCAAAGATATAGCTATGAGAAATAAGTAAAATCTTTCATTACAGCAACTTCTGTAGTTGATTTTACATTGCCCCCTGCTACCCTGATTGCAGGTATTTATTTAGTAAATAACTTATCTGTACAGCCTACCTGAATCAAGCTTCGAGGAAGTGAGAATGAAAAGAGTTTACTGACTTCACACAATTTTGTAATATATATGAACAATTCCTCTAATTGTGCACATGTTAATACATTTTAACATTCGGTTGAGATTTAAATTTGGGCCATACATATTCCCCCTTGGCAGACAGAGTGCGTACTAGACTGTGTACTAGGTCTTAAAGGTGAATTAAAGTCTAATTATAAATAAGGTTTGGGTATTTAGGACCTTATCTTCTATATGTATTTAAAATTTGAATGCTTACATATACCTTAAAGCTATTCAAATTACTATTGCTTCCTTTTTCCCATGGTCCTTTGCTGGTGGTGATGTAAACCCTATTCAAGTCTATTGATATTGTGCCAAATAAGTATTTTGGCTTACAAGGAGTTGCAACCAGAGACAGAGAAGTTTGGGGAAAAAAGAAGGACCAGCAGCAACAAAAATATTTGAAGGTTAAAAAAATAACAATATATGTATAGCAGTTTGCATCATTATTACATGATCTTTAATTTTTTTTATTCTACTTTTATTCTTCAGAATTTAGCTGCACCATTGCTCACACTTCTCTCCTTTTTAATGACATTCTTCCTTTTTATGTTCTTCAATCCATAACCCACCATACTTCTCTTACTCTTTAACTTTTTACTCCATTTAACATTGAGACACCTCCCTCCTTCGTTATACGAATACTGAAATTTTCTATTTCACCAAGTAGTAATTTTACCCATGGCTCCCCCCCATTCACACCAATTGATTTACAACCAATGCCAATCCATATTCCATTTTCTTATGTTCTCCTACCTCAACTTCCTTCCTTCTTTAGTGATAAAAAAATGTATTTCACGGATGCAATAAATATTTTGATTCTCTGACAGACTTTATTCTGGTAATAAATAATAACTATGAGATTTGGATGTTAATCTATCATATCACACATAGTTCAGGAACAGGAACCCGAATTTTAACACAGAGGCCATTAGGCCAAAAGTAAGATACAGAACCCAATGTCATTATCATATATTTTACAAGTAAGAACGTTCAGCAGTTTAATTACAATGTAAACAGCGATCAGCAAATATAAAAAAAGGTGCAAAGATCACTGTTTATGGGCGTTGGCAATCTATATATTAAAGCAGCAGCCTTGCCATAATGTTGCCAAATTAAATATTTTCGTGTTATAAGAAAGACCACAATAAAGTCAATAGTGTGTGGGTTCCATGCAGTGGCGGCAGTGGCCTGCCAGGCATTATTTCTTAGCAATACTTGTGTAGGGCTGGAAAAATCTAAAAATGTCTGTTTTGAGTGCTGTATGTTTGCATGGCTTGTTGTGCAGCAGCAAGTAGCATGATGGCTCAGTGCAGGTTGTTGGTCTGTCAGCTGTTTTTTTTTTTTTTTTGAGTTTTGTAAACGTTTTATCAAAGGCTAGACAAATTATTTACAAGAAAAATGCAATCTCCTAGCTATATCAAGGCTAGTTACTCCATTGAGTCCTCATGTGGTTTAATAGGATGATATCTACATGTAGTGCACACACCTCCATTCTTATTTCTTTGCATGTATATGATTGTCATTACACCGAGGAATAATGTGTTTATGTATCTATGCCCCCCCATACACATGTGGCCTTTCATTGGAATCTGTTGGTAAAATGCAATGATACACATATACACTCACCTGACCAACCTCCTATAATCTGAATGGGGATTGTTCGGCTGGGTGAGCATATTCATTGCAATGTATCAGCTCCATCTACTTGAAGTGTGCATTCACTAGGAAGCAGACAGACTAATGTAGTTGACAGCATGGGAATAGAAAGGAGGAAAGGGTGGAGATGTAAACAATCAGATAAATATTGTTTTTGTGTAGTTGATTGTGGTGGTATTGACTATCTACTGGTGTGGGTTGTGTTCCTATACCTTTTTATATTACAGGAATACGTGTACTCTAGTAGCAGGTTTAAATGCAAGACAAATGGTGGGGCCTAGTCCTTAATGAAAGGAAGACTGTACTTTTCCTTAGATGGAATCAGTGCTAAAATACCATGATTGGTGAATGAATATCTGGGATCATAAACATGTTAATAAATATACAACTTAACCAAACAACAAAAAAACCCAAACATTTAGAACTACAATATTTTAATCCTCTTAATTGAATTGAAAGAAGCTTCTCTGTATGTTAATATTGCGGCTCTAAAGGGCTAGTGGTATATCTATGCTGTGGTCCAGGTGGAATAATGGATTAAGTACAGCAATATAAAAAAAGGATCTGTAAATATAACATCCCACAATTCATTGGAGCAGATTAAATCTTCTGTGTCTTCTTGTATATGTTCTGGAAGTAACTGTTATAAACTGTCTGAATGTTCAAATATCCTCGTTTTAAAATAAAGGTCCCTTGCAGCCTACTATAAAAACAATACCGGAGCCCCACAAGGAAACACAGTAAATAAAAAGTGTCTTAAAATGCATTTACTTCACAGACTCTAGAAACCAACCGGAATTAGGTTCCATTAACTGAATCAGCTAATTGTTTTTACTTCCTTAAAATGAGATTAGGGGCTAGAGATCAAAATGATGTAGGAAAAATGCACTTCTCAAATTCTATGCTCCTAGGTTTCATGCAGTTAAAATACATTTTATGATACCTATGTCCTTTCAGCCAGTACTTTCCTTTGACAATGCAAATGTTAGACTAAAGGAGCAGGTTTCTGCTTAAATATCTTCCTGAAAAAAAAGCCTGCCAGTTCTCTACCTTGTTTGTAAAATCTGTAGTTGCAACCGTCTATCTAAAAGTTCCATCAGTAACACTCAGGACAATGGAGGAATGTAACTGAAAAATAAATCAGCTTCTAATGGCTTTCAGAAAAACCAAGGGGGAGGCAATTATGTGGCATCTACATGCTAATCTACCAGAATAAAGTCTCAAAGGAGTTCAAGAGCCCTACTCAAAATTCCAACAGAGATAAGGGGGTCTAGTGCATTTGGCTGAGGTTGGCATTAAAGATTTTTACGATAATTATCTTTATGCGGAAACATTTTTGCATTTCCATTCTTGTGCAGTTCAGGTTTAACAGAGTACGAAAGTATTTATTAGGAAAGTAGAAAAAAAAGCAATATGTGGATATAATCTTAGTCCTGGCGTAATTAGGTCAAACTTTGCAAAGCATTTTTACGCACGCACACACACACGCACACACACACACACACACACACATACTTTTGTCATTTTTTCAGCTATGGCCATTATAATGTCTGCTGATTCTCGCATTGGTTGGCATCTATTTTTAATCAATGCAACAGCATAAACATTTTATTTATTTAGTTATGTTTTGCTACAGTCATTTTTAAATTCTAAAGGTGGGTGACCAAAAAATGTGATTGAAAACTAGGTGCATTAGATTTAATGAACTGAATGTAATTCATTAGGAATATAACATTTACTTGAACGCACAACAATTAGCATTAATTTGTATTTAAAGGAGAAGGAAAGTCTGATAAATAAAGTTCAGGTAATTCCCCATAAACTATCATTCTCCTTTTAAAATTACATTCTGTAACCATACAATACGTTGCTGCTTATAGTAACCTATAGGATAGTAGCAGTTTCGTGGCAATGCTTGGCCAACGTACCTGGTGCAAAGTTTTTCTAGCAGCTCCCAGAACCCAGTTGTTGCATTAGGCCCAGGTTACAGGTCTATTGCTCCTGTCTGTACTAATGTTATTTGTGTGGCAATGCATTTGGGAATTTTTACAGTGTTTTCCTTGTGTCAGTTATGTGTCTTTGTACCTCTTTTAATTAATCAAATGATGATTTATAAATAAAATCCGGTGCAGTTAAAGGGTAATAATAAAACGGACCAAGTTAATGCCTTACACACTGCACGCTAAATAAATATTAAATTCAAAAAATGCATTTATTTTCAGTGTTTAATGTATGTATATGTATGTATAGAACATGTATAGAACATTCTTACCTTACCTAAAATCCAGTTGTTTGTAAGTTTTATATATTTATTATTTGCCACTTGGGGACACAGTGCTGATTGTTTATGCATCTAAGCAAATAAGGAGTTGGCATATACCTGTTTCTTTCTTAAAATGGCCACAGGTAGACAATTCATGCCCAGTTTTCATCTAATTAGATTGATGAACAGACTTATTCTGCTGTTTCCTAGCTAAACTCAGCCTATACCATTGTCACATTACAAAGTAGAATCCTTGCCCTTTTCCTTTGTATGGATGGTTTACATAAACTGATCAGAAGTATAGATGTCCGAACTTCCGAAAGTTCGGTCCGTTTTCGAACTTTCAAACTATATGGAAAATTCGAAAGTTCGAAAACGGACCCATTAAAGCCAATGGGAGTCAAATAGTTTGAAAAGTTCTAATGAAATACAATTAAAATACCAATGGTAACTTAATGTAAATGGCCGTGGTACCTGGGAAATGGTCTGGGGAACACGTTTGAATATCCTGAACTTTCAAAAAATGTATTTTATTCTCACACGCGGTACTTTCGAGCTCCCGCGTTCGAACATTCGATAATTATCCCATAAACGATTCGAACATTCGATAATTATCCCATAAACGATTCGAACATTCGATCTATTTTCGAATTTGATAATTATCGAAAGTCCGAGAATTCCGGGTCCGGAATAGTTCGAGAAGTCCAAATCCGTTCGAACACGATAAGTTCGGCTCGAACTCGGGTTCGAGTTCTAGTCCATCTCTAATCAGAATCAGAAGGCAACAACCATACAATCATATTTGTTAAGTAAAAAAACTTTAATGCCACCCCAGTATAAAATTAAATAAAAATAATATATGATCAAAAATAAATGAAGCACTTGAAATAAACAAGCATTAACCCAGGTGTCCCTGAGAAAGCAATTCACTGATTTGTACTACATGTTAATAGTTTATTCTGAATTCCCATAATCCTCTGAGCTGCTGCCAAATTTTTAGTTGGTCCTTGTTGTTATGAGCTGCAGAGAAACATGGGGGCATATTTATAAATGCACGGTATATCTAAATAGCGATATTGTGCCTTTTATTTACATTTTACAATTGCTATCGTAATTGTATGATCGCCCAAACATTACCATTGTGGAAATCTACTACCACATGATATTTTACAAACTGTCGATCGTAAATGTAGGTTAGCCATACTTTTACGATGACACTCGGTATTAGAAGATTCCGATACCGCAGGTTATTAAATATAGCCCATGGGAACATAAGGAGGGCCAAAACAAGATCAGTAATTGCTAGCATTTTGAAGGTTCGAAACAGAGCAGCGCATTAAATAGTGAATCCCATAAATCTAAGTTAATGCTATTGTTTATTTCTCATTTGTAAGTTAAAATTATTCCTATACTCTCCTGAAACACTCTTTATTACCTCCTATTACCTTCCATTTTTTGGGAAACGTCTTTGTATATATTTGATTATGAAATATAACAACTTACCATCAAGATTTGGGGGCATATTTCCAAGAGAATAATTCCCCTCCTTCATGTAAACCAGCAACTCTTCCCCAGGCTCAATATCTTTAATAACTTTATAGGAGAGCTGGAATAAAAGCAGACAAAAACATATTAAAGTCCTTATAAAAACCATATGACAAGTTTTGTGTTGTTTAAATAACAAGAGTAGAGACTTTTGATGCCCAATAGTTTGTTTTTATTGAATAATTTTATGGAGAGGTTACTATATACAATAGACATTGTGTAAATGCTGATCTCAACATTACGTGTTAAACCCCTAACTATATTTTGTGGGTGGAGCTTGTGTATTGGTTACGGATCTGCCATTTTTAAAGAATGTTTTATACATGTATGGAACCAAAAACAAATGAACTTGATGCTGGCTGAAACTCCATGAAGAAATATAAAGTAATAGTAAGATACTGTAAAGTAAGATCTAGACTATTACTTTTGGAAATGTACTCATACTGTCTCATTTGCACCTTTACAAAGACTGGGCCACCAATCCCAAGATTCTACAGTCTAGCCATACATATGGAACACTAAACTGCATTTGACCCAAGAAGACAGACTTTCCTGACAATATCAATAGATAATACTTTAGCAACAAATCATGCATAGGTATGACTTTAGAATTTCATGTACTTGTTCTTTGCTGCAGCCTTTATTAATCTGTAAGCTTGATAATACATACGGGGCATTAAAACCTAGAAGTACAATTTAATAAAGTTTCTGCATAGAAACTTCTGTGTGATTCAAGAAGATAACATATAATCATCTATCTTTTGTAGAACTGCTGATACTCTTTGCAAGTTCCACTTGTTTTAAACTGTATGAACAGTCCAACAGATTTTCACTTAATCACTTAACCCAAAAACGAACGACTAAATAGTATTTTTTATACTTCAGAATATTTCTTACTGTGTTAAATCAAATATTTTCCTGGAACATTAATGACCTCTTAGCACTTGAATTTGCGATCCTATATACTCACCCTATTACCCAAATAACAACAAATAAAAGAATAAAATAGCAGTTGAGCTATGCACTGGAGGTCCACAGAATCTTGATGGGGTTAAAGCAATATGTATAGCTTAAAATTGAGTGTTGAAATTTTTAATGGTTGGGTATACAAGTCACAGAGATGTTTTGTGAGTAGGAATTCTGGCAATGTTCTACATTAGGCTAGATTCCAGTTTTGGTGTTAACATAAAGGAAATACCCACAGCACACCCACTAGATCTCTCACTAGAACCTCCCGCCACTGGAAATAAAACAACATGTTGACTATCAGAAATCAAATAAGAAACCAGCGTCAAGTAACTGCTTAGGTCACTCAGTAAATAAATTGCAGTTGCCTTAAAAACTACAGAAGCTCTGCTGTACCTTGAGAATTCTGTAGAAAAGAACAAACAAGAAATAACTTCGCAATTGGAGAATTCCCAACTACGTTAAGGCTGAAAATGGTATCTGTTTCAATCGAGTACTCAGTTTTTACAACTTTTTCTCAGTGGCTAATAACTATAGCAAATGAACTCAGATCCATATGAAGCTTGTAAATGTTTCACTGATAGAACATTCTTACCTTACATAAAATCCAGTTGTTTGTAAGTTTTAACAACCATATTACACTCGCCCTTAAATGTTAGAGTGAAACATTAGTATCATAGCTTTCCAGATACCTTCTAAATCCACTTTAATCTCAGCACATGCAGATCAGTGTTTCAAGGGAAAAAATCATCTCAAATATCCAACAGTCATTTCTAGTATCAAAAGCTCATAGACCATGTTACGATTACCAGGCTAATCAAATAGAAATTGTTTCTTCTCACATCCAATTGTGACTTCTTTAGGAGAAATTTGCAGTTGATTTTGCAGTAGAATTTATATAAATCTACACCCTGCTGATACCAAAATTTATTTAAACACTTGCTTGGTTCTTGCCAGTAGAGAATTCAATGGCAAATTTAACATATTTATGTAGCGAAGATTCCAGCTGCTTTTAGATATCTTTATCTACTCTTTAGAGCTATATTGCTCATATTTCCTAAAACATGAGATAGCAATACAATTCTAAACACACATCCAAACAACAGTATACCCAAATCAATGTTTTATTTTTAGTCATGCAAATACCGATCAGGAGGGGTCAAATACTACCTCAAATGGCATCAGCCACATTATAAAAGACAAGATGACAATGGCTGATTCTCTGTCCCAGTTCTTAACAGAAGCCTTATATTATAATAGGGTGGTAGATTTTACCAAAACGTTGGTATAATTTAATTAATGTGTCTTGCACCTGGCTTTCACATTTCTTTCTAGACCTTGTTAGCAGAAACCATTGATAAGATGGTCTTGTGTTTAACTCCAGTTACAGAAAGGGTTAAATAAAGATCTAAGGATATGAATGCCCATTCCATATACTTAGTAGAATAATTTAAAATGGATTATCATAACTGTGCCAGGTGTGAAAAACTAACAAAAATAGTGTCAATGCTGGAGCCATTATGCATTGCTTTTCTTTAAATTTAAATTAAAGACCATTAGTATCTCTTAAACATTTATTTCAGAGAAACAAGCAAATACAAACCATCATAAATTTGCAAAGGGAAGAATAATAATCAAATAAGGAAAAGGACAAAACATTAACATGCTAAATACAATATTCACATCTGCACAGGTAAAGAGAAAGACTCTTGAACAGGCTTTAATGAATGTGATATTCAGTTTTTTTACATTTTTTTCAATAAAGTACTCTTAATGTTCATAACCCTATAAACAATATAAAAAATTCAATGGCTTTCATGCAGAAGAACGACCTATACTTTAAGAATTAGGGTCCCTTTAAGAGAACACTGCGCCACCACATTAATAAAACAAGCAGCAAATCTCTCCAGTCTACACACTGATGGGGAAAAAGAAATTATTCTGTAAGTCTCAGTTTGTATGGCCCTTGGGTTTCAGCAGTAAGACTTTAGCATCCACTTGCTTGCTGACCGCACTGAGAACACATGCTCCAAATATATTATACAGGGGTCTCAGGAGTTTATAAACATAACAAGATTACTACATTTAAAGAGTAACAGGAGAAATACAACAAAGTTTAACCCATATTATAACAGACATTTGTCCTATTGTGGGTTAATATAACCAACATGCTCAAACTGCTTTGTACATTGGCTAATATTAGATTGTCAACACCAATTTAACGTACAAATTTCCAGGTACTGCAGAACTATAACTCCCAGCATCCACTAAAATCAGATGTAAAACAACTAAACAAAGTGAAATGTATGATGCTAACATTTTTAATACACCTAAATCAATCAAGTTTGTACGAATAACATTCTTAATAATCTGTTTCCATATTTTATGGGTTTGAAATTATTCTTTAGCCTGATGACACAAAAGAACTTCTAAAAACCCTTATAGCATGAAGTCTTTAAACTTAATCAAGTAATCCTTAAAAAAGGAATACATTAACATGGAATATTGGTTCGAAAAAATGAACAGTTACCCCAAATTTCTGTTGTAGTACTGTTAGGATTTTACTTATCTATACAATATATGAATTGGTATTCGCAAATCCATGTTTACTCATATAAATATCTTTATAAATGATGAGAATGCATGTATGATTAAACAATAGCCTTTCAGTAAGAAAATATCTCCATAATGATTTTTATGTTAAAAGCCTCCTTTAGTATGTGGAAATGCATTCTAATTTGCAAAACAAAAAACTTTACCACGTACCAGAAAATACACACACACATACAATAAAATACATTTCACTAGATCTACAATAACTTGTTTTAAATCAGAATTTCATTTTCAAAATTTATTGTAATTATTTCATGAGAATTTTGGTTATTTTGATAGAAATCAGCATGAAATCAATTTACTCTATGTTTTCTAGAATCCAGAAACAGTTATTAAAATCCTTTCAATATTTGACAAAAACTATAATGGTGAAATATAAACATATATTATTTCTACTGAATATTTCCTAAATATTCGTGCACTATAATTTATTAAAATATTGATTTACAATCAGTGACAAAATTGATTGTGTGTTTGTAGTGCTAGCGGATTGTACACCAAACATACACAGAAATTTGAGTCATTACAAGAGCACTGCACATTTTATATAGGTAAACAGCTTTAAAAGGAATGTACCATGCATATTTACCCCTTTTGTCAATATTTTTTGCATTCTGCCCATATAAAAGAAGGTGTTTTACAGCAACTAATGTTCATTAATAAAGAACTGCAGTCACTGCACTTATTTCATAATTAGAGAACTAATTAACCTATGACAGCTTTTGTAGGTTTATACACAAGAAAACCCAGTCTGTTGCCTATTGCTTAATTCCACTTAAATGTACCCTTTAATTTGCAATATTACAAAACTGTGTACACTTTAGATGGCTCTTTAGATTTCAATATTACAAAATATTGTACACTTCACTGCAATATTACAAATGATTGAATAATCTTACAATCTAGGCCCTCTATGGTGTGTTGTTTGTACAAAGTACATTGCACTGTTATAACTTACTAAATAATCTATTTCCATAGAAAAAAAACATGTGGATTTCTTAATTATGTATTTATGGATGTTTATCAGTATAAATACTTTAAATATGTGTGTGTTTGTTCAACCAGATCTACAAACATTATTAATCATTTACTTTTTTTTTTTATTAGTTTTCTTACATTATTTATTTTAAATATCTAATGCTAATTTTCAAAATACAATCCCAACATGTGTAGATTCCCAAAGGATTTAAACAGGTTTTGGTGTTGTAAGGAAATTCTATAATCATATTGAATGAACAAGATCTTTGACTTGATTTACATATTGTAAACCCATTTGATTTTTTTGGGTGAAAATGATGCCAAACGATACTTATGTCAAAAGGTTTAGCACTTGAACTGGATATTGAAAATTAATGTTTCAATTACCCTTTCTTCTGCAATTGGGACCATTTTTATTTAAAGATTTGAAGTAGTGTATCTTATGTACTTACTATGGATTTCTATATATCAGTTAAATGCATATTAAGACTTTAAAAATAAATCAAAAGCCTTTTAAGAGTTTTTTCCCTGTGTATGCAAATTCATTAAGTAAAAGAGCTAATAATTCCATTCCATGAAGAATTCTTACCGAATATTGGCCAAAACTGAAGGCCACTAGGTGGTGCCCTAAACACATATTTCACTAATCTTCAAATGCCTGAACCTGCTGATCTCTCTATACTTTCTCGTGAACACTCTTATTCACCCTTAGTTAGCCAAGACAACTTAATTTTACCATTCTTATAAAAGTAAATCAAACACACGAGAAAGGCAAAAGTATCAAACAACACTGACATAACTTAACTTAAACCAGCTTCTTGCTTTAAAAAAAACATCATACTGCAATTTTTGAATTTAGGAATTAAAGTTTTGTTTCTTTTAGTTTTTCAAGTTCACTAAACAACTAAAACATGCAAAGTATAAAACCCCCATGACAATATGGGAAAAAGTGACAAAACAAACACAAAACATGTCTAACCTTTTTCCTCTGTGTAAGGTGCACCAGTTCAGAGACCTGACTTGTATTTAGAGCTTTCCAGTCTGCTATCCCAGTATCAGATGAGTTTGTGGCAAACACCATCCTTCAAACATTTGAATGACACACACCAGGCACTGTGTGTGAACGTGAACATGTGTGTGTGTGCTTGTGTCTCTGGCAGGCCTGAAGATAGCCCCTGAACTATCTCTATCTCTCTTGAGGTGGGGCTTCATTGGTGATTATCCGACTCTCTCAATGGTCTGAGATCCAAGCCCGAGACACTCCCCCTAATCTCATCCGAGAGGACTGATTTCTCCAGAGACCCTCCCTACATTATGTCTGTATCAGAACCTACAACATGCTGAAAATCAGAAGAGGAAAGGAAGTTTTTTTTATTCCTTTCTCTTTTGCTTCTCTCTTACAAACAGTCCAAGTTTTTCAAACTGTTGATATATTTTGCATTCTTTAGAAAAACTGTAGAAGGGCAGTAGTTTAAAGGGCTGAGCTTCAGAAGGGGTTGAGCTTGTATCTAACAATGCATTTAATAGTTTTCTTTTTTTTAATATTAAAAATCTCACCTAATAAACGTTTTTTTTTTTTTTTAAACCTGGAGGTGAGTAAGTTAAACAAAATTAGGTGTAACTTATGCCCCACCTTATATATTTTTTTGTTGTTTAAATAATTCTTTATTGTTTGGACTGGTGAAAAAATATTTACATTAAGCCTCTAATTAGTAATAATTGTTATTATGAAAATCAGATTTGGTAAACAAAACTAATGTATACAGAGGAAATTACCAATAACCACCATATAGAATATATTAGCAAACAGAAATTGTATATGGCAATGATTCAATTTTCATCCTATTATAAAGATCAGTAAAGTGTTTTTCTTTTACAACCTGTATAAAGCAAATTC
Source organism: Hymenochirus boettgeri (assembly GCA_019447015.1). NCBI lineage: Eukaryota > Metazoa > Chordata > Amphibia > Anura > Pipidae > Hymenochirus > Hymenochirus boettgeri. The sequence continues at coordinate 186,030,836 of CM033475.1, forward strand.
TCTCTCTCTCTCTTTCTCTCTCTAATCTCTCTCTATATTTATATACACTCTCTATATATTTATATACAAATTGTAGACCGGAGCACTCATTGCTGCTTTCTTAAAATGTAACTTTTATTGAAGCTTATATATAGATGATACATGGATAAGTTCCAATTATATATAGATAAGCTCCAATAAAAGTTATGTTTAAGGAAAATCCCGATGAGTGCTCCGGTCCATGATTTGTATTTACCTTTTGGTTTTGGAAGGCAACCGGGTTACTACTACAAGCAGACGTGAGTGCAGCTATCCTACCTATTATATATTTATATATGCACGTGTGTTCTTTGTTAAACATAAAAGATTAAAAAGCAAATATGCTTGTAGTTGGAGTGTATTTCCTAAGTCCTGTTTAGTAGGTTAGATTTTAAATCAACATATTAATCGATGATGCCTTCTGAAACGTATCATTTAATCTCATTAAGTGCATTTACTTGTGTTTAATTTACTTGCAGGTATAGCCCCTAATGTCTGAGTCAGATAAACACTACAATAATTATACAAAATATGTGCAAACATCTTTAATGGTCTTGGTGCAACAATTCCCCGTGCAATCACTGCTCTGCATTTGTACACTTCATTTAAACATAGGCAACCAATTTGTAAATTAAAAAAAATGGACAGAATCTAGGATTAGAGATAAATAGCGAATGCTGGTTTGTTTAATATACTTTTACATATCAGGGATGTGATAACCACTAGGCAGGAGAAGCAGAATACATGTGGCTTTATTGGTATAATATAACTTCAATTGTTAAGTGATAACCTGATTGGAAAATGGAACGTCTCTTATCTGCACATTTGGCTTTTCACCTCTCATCCGTGCAAACAAGGAAGGACCTGATCATGAATTGATTATTTATGTCTCAAATTTTCCCCTGTGTTTGCTGAACACTTAAAAAAAAAATCAGGTTTAGTAACCCAGTGCAAAAGGATTCCACATCACTGGGTTCCCCCCAACCCCACACTCTTTAGATTATAGCCACTCTCTTAAAACAATAAGCACTTTAATGTTAATGCTTCGCACTTTGAAAGGAGAGTAGGCAGATACTTCTAAAAAGTGCTTTAAAATAATAATGAACAAGTATGATAGGTTAATATTATACATGGTTCTAATATTGTGTGTGGTAAAAAGTATTGGATACTATTCAACAGAAAAATACACATGCAATGCATATAAAACGAATCTTGTGTTTTTATGATTCCACTGCATGTGTTTAATAAAGCAAGCTAGAAATGCAATACTTACATGAACAGAAAGGGTTAATGTCATTTAGATGTAATTTGGGTTCCCAGTAGAACCACTCTTAATGGAACTATACATTAACCCATTTCTTACAAGCATACATCTGTTTTGTGCTTTTTCCTACATTTTTATGTACCTCTATATTAAATATTACACTTTCTGTACACCTACACCAAATTATTATTATTAATAAATATTATAGTAAAGAGTTAAAAGTGCTTCAAACAATACACTTTAGCAGCCATATTTCTTTTAGTAGTAAAAACAGCAAATATGTAACTATGAACTATTTTGACCACTAGAGGTGCTATGGAAAATGTTCTTGGTTAAATCTCTTTATTTGTCTGCCTGTCTATTCCATTTATATAATGAGCTTTCCTTTGTAAGGACATGTTTTTCAAAAGCTTTATTTATTGTGTATAATGTTATAGATTTGCTTGTATTTCACGTACGTTAGTAAAAAGGAACATTACACATTTGCTGATTTGCTTTGTTTCTGTTATATAATTCATTATATAACAGATTCTGCTATAATTCATTACCTGCCAAAAGTCATATATACCAGGAATCAAAGTTAGGACTAAGAGGATTTGGCTGAGGATTTTGGGAATTTTTGCACACAGGGCCAATATTTATGACAACAATGGGGGAGATTAACACAACATAGTAGTATTGTATTTCCAAGTTAACCCTTTAAATTGTCCCATGATCCCATTACAAATAAAATACACATGTTTGATACTGTTTTGAGTTGCTAAATTGGAATATCCTATTTGTTCTGTCTGTCTCCAATGAAGTTTCTAAACATTTATCTGATATAAAAAAGGATTGGTCTGTAGATTGCACTCTAAAGCTGGTTACACACAATCCAATAAGTGTACAGTCCGAAATATTGGATGGTTTCTTTATTCAGCACCATCCGACTACCAACCGAACTATCGGATGGGTCCAAAAACCACCACCTACTCTGCAGTCCTCTACGACTCTGGACAGTCCTTTGTCCAGGCTGACCAGTCAGAAGAGCCAAATTGTCTGGATGAAGGATTGGCTTCTGTGAACCCACCTTAAGGCTGGGTACACACCATCCAATATTTTGAGACAACCGACCAACATTTCCTTGTATTGGTTGATCGGCTCATCAAAAATTGGATTTTTTTTTCAGGCGGCTGCACCTGATATCCAACCATCTAAAAACTATGGGCAATTGTGCAGTCCTCCATGGACCACATGATTAGCCATGGCTACTTTTGCTGCAACTGACTGTGTTTCTTTCCAGCTGATCGCAAATGACAAACAGTTGGTCAGAAAGAAGGAACCCCAATGGTGTGTACCCAGCATAAATAACCTATTATGGCGTGGTGAAACTCAATAATATTTTGAAATGTTCCTATAACCATGTCCGGTTATAACTGTGTGTTTCCATTATCCTGTATAGTTTTTAACTAACCATTTATTTCTCAAAGCAAATTTCAAGAGCTGTCCTCTCTCTTCCTTAGGTCAAGCAGCACTGTGACATTAGGAAGTGATTACTCCTCTTAAGAGCTTTTCTTGAAAAACAAAAAACAAATCTGAGTCCATAGAGGAAAAGAAAAATAAATATATTCTATTTACCAGGATCAACTTCTATCAGATCTACTTTTTCTTAAGCTGTGCCATATTTTAACATGAAACTAGTAACGGGCCATTGAGTTTATCCTTGTAATACTAAATAAAATGATTATTATGGTTATTGAGTACAGTTTTCATAATCTATACTGTAAATATACATTACCTCTTTCTAGATCATTTCTTTATATATTAGATCTGCCTATATAAATAGGGAAGGTAGTAATTCTAATTCATTTATTTTAGTTTTACATTGTAAAGCATGTTAAAAAAAATAATGCTTATTCAAAATGGAACCCATATTGAAGCGATAAAGAAAAAAAAATTATGTTCACACATTGAAAAACTTTGATATTTGGTTGTTTTTCTCTCCCCCCCCAAAGGTCACATCCTGTCAGCCAGCTTTTAGAGTGTCCAGACATTGATGCACATGGCTGGCCTGATCTCTTCAGCTTAGTGTGGAACAGCAAGGGGCAGACAAGGAAGTTGATTACCAATGTCCTTTCTTTGTCTGAATTACTAGAGAAAACTATATTATTGACTGGTGGAGAAAGTTTGCTTTTAGCAGTTGAACAATTAACAGAATTGTGTTACCCTGCATTTTTTATTTGTTTTGTATTGTCTGTAATAAAAACAAATGAGCTTTTGCATTGTGTGACTATGATCATGATTTTAGTAGCCAAGGATTGATTTATGTTGGTTATGCTAATTTCTTTATTACCCTTTTTGAATTAATTTCTTTAAAAAATGTACATCTTAGCATAAATGAAAACAAATAGATATTTGTTAACTATTCATCTGGCATTGCTTTGCTTGTCTAACTAAATATAGGTTATACATATATAGACAACAGATCTGTAGATTCAATTGCAAAATAAAATGAATAGGTATTATGGCCGTCTAGTTTTGTAGAAAAGTCTGCAGTATCTACTGTTTAAATTTGTTTGGTTTGTATTTGTTTTGAATAAATGAATGGTCAAGAAAGATATTGTTTAGGAAATCAATGCTGATAATTCCTATTTTTATTTTATGATAAAGTCCAACTGTATCTGTATGTCTCAACTTACATACACGTCCTTGCTTTGCCTTATGCAACATCATAATCAAAACAAAAAGTGAATTCACATTTATAAGGGGAAGATTGCATAAGATTTTTAAAGCAAAATTATTTTTTTAAAAAACAAGATTTGAAGAAAACATCTTTATTACGAAAAACAAAACACAAAAGTTGTAAACTTCACAAAATATACAGATTTTGTAAAACAAAACATTTGTACCAAATTACTTGGAGTAAAATTGGTGTCTTCTTGTCTTTTGTGTCTGTTTGTATTATTGATATCTTACACCCTTTTGGATTCCTATTCATTCTATAAGCTGCAGGAAGTGGGGGGAAGCCTTCTTTTTTTGCTATGTCACAGATTGGTACCTTTGTTATACAACTATGAATGAGACATGATTATTGTTTTCCTTAGGTGGGGGTGGGGGTGGGGATTTTGATTCTGCAGCACTCAACTGTGGTTGAAAATCAATGTTAAGAGATTATGGGAATTGTTGTTCTTGGTATTTGAATTTAAGACCAGCTGGAGGACCAAAGGTTGGGCATCAGTTTGGTAACTACTTAAGTTGTGTATGAAGCACTAGAATACATTGAATTGTGTAAAATTCCCTTTTTGCAGTTTTTAATTTTTGACATATTTTATATTGTTCCCCGTATTATATTGAAAAAAAAAACAGAAGACATTTTGCACAGATACATAGGGAGATCTCCCTTAAGTGATGCACAAGAGGCTGTGGGTGAATCTCATTCCATGTAAGTATTTAATGGCAGTTATCAGCAGGTGTTAAATACTTACGTAGGATCAGCTGTACAGCCACTGGGGAATAAGCTGTGATGGCTGTGCAAGTTTCTCTTGCGATTTAAATTGTGTTAACCAATCATGAATCAATTAAGGTGGCCATAAACTCTAGCAATAAAGGGTAAATCCCACTGGGGAATGACGAGATTTACACATTATCGTCAGTGTTTAGGGGCTCTTCTCGACCGATCGAAGTGCTGCATGACAAGTGCTGAATGACTATAGTTGACATTATGGCAGGTCAGGAACGACGGAAAATTTCCGTAGGTCGGTATCGGCTCCCTTTAGTTCAAGTAAAGGGAGCCGATCCAATCGTACTGTGTATGGCCGCAAGGCCGACCAATTCCTATGCCACGTATAGGGGTCAGTCTGGTCCGTGTGTGCGGTCCCAACAGCTGTGGAAATTGCATGTGTACGGCCACCTTTAGTGTGACTTTAACCCATTAAGACAGTGCAGCGGCTCTGGGTTAATTCAGCTGACAGAAATTAACACAGTGAACTTGAATGAACAGACACAGTAAGAATTTTTGTCCAAGTTTAAATTTAGTCAATTTTACCTACATTGGCTATTTTGTTTGTCATCCCCCACCACCCTCTTTACACTGGTACAGTGATCTAATTATGTCTGACAATCTATTTGTATAACATTAATTGATAGAAATGAGAGCACCACAAGTTTATTGAAAAGAACAAACTTTAAAATAATATAGAATATTATAGAAATACATTGCAGGCCTTTGTCTGCCCTTTGTGGGCATTCCTGTATGTATGGAGTTTCTACAATAGTGAGGAAGAAGAATGGCTAGATATCTATATAACATCTAACTAGACATTGCCTTGGTTTCATGGCAAACTTTCGACAAAAGAATCTAAGTCAAACTCTATTATGCTAATGATTTAGGCATATCCCATAGATAACACTACAAAAAATCTACTTTTAATTGACCATATTTCTCCGGCCGTAAATGGGCACTGGGACCAAATGCCGAACTATAGAGCATTGCATTAGAATATTATGAAATAAAACTGACTAAAAGAGAAAATATATAATGTATAATCTGTGATATGTAAATATTAAAGTTTCATGACCATAGAAAAGTCTGTAGCTTTTGTGCTTTTCTACAGGTCATGGAACTAATAAGGTGGTTTCTCATATCCTTATACTATAATTTATAATATACACGTTATCAAGATGTACCTTGAGGCCAGAGGCCAATTGGGTTTATATGGGTCATGAAACTCCAAGGTGACTTCTAATAACCTTATATTTTAAAGGAACAGGTACATAATTCTTATAATGCACACAGCGAGCCATGTGACACTGTTGACTTTGTTAATACAGAGTCTAAGGATATATAATTTGCAGGATATTATAGGCTCTTATAAAAAATTATATGATGCGCTACTGCTTTTCTTTTTAGAATTGCACACACTAAATTTTTGTTTTTTCTTTACCTAGTCATCTCAATATATTTTCTAGAACAAAAGTCCAAATATCCTAGCACATATTATAATTTCATTACTTTGGAACTGATAGTTCAAGTATCCCAACAGTTTTAATTGTGTCACCTTTGTCCTTTTAGTCACTGCAGAGTCCCCTCATCTATGTTCTTGGTAAGTGCAGGTTTATATTTCTTACACTGTGTAGCTTTTCTTAAACCATTTTTGCTGTTAGTGGAATGACTGATTTTTTAGTCAAGAGGCTCACCCACCTATATTGTTCTGTGTCATCCCTCCACAAACTACAACCCTGGTTCAATGAAATTATGTATTTCTTTCTTTTTTTGAAATCGTGTGGTCAGATGATTCTATTTAAAGGACAACTATGCTCTATAAATTAACTCAATGAAATGTACCTGGGGCAGGGTGGTAGGATGACTTATTCCTACCTCCCAATTTTGTTTATTGAGGAGCTATAGCATACACAGTTTTATATGTCAAATTAGTCCTGGACTTTCCTGTATTAATAATAGAACTGAAGCTATGTGGAAGCATGGAAGAAGCAGTTTTTGTGCTGGTGCTCCTCACATAAACAATATTGGGAGGTCAGAATTACCAATCCTGCCTTCCTGCCCACAGTACTTTTTGTTTTAACTGTTTTTTTTTTTAGAAATAAACTTTATACACACTATAGTAGTTTTCCTGTAAGAACACATGATTAGACCAATGAGTCAATATGTATATAAATAACATAACAGATGATGACTTATCTTTTCATTTTCCATAGGCAGTAAACTCTATGGATTAAGGTATATACTATATGTAAGCCCATCTGAGTAAAAGCTAAGGTATCTATTTTTACCTGAAAAACTAGTAAAACGGATTGACTTATAAGCCGAGGTTAGAAATAAAGCCAAATCCAGTAACAGCCAAAATTCCTTGGCACGCCAGATGTTTGGAAGCTACAACTTCCTGCATGCTTTGTTTGCTGGGAGTTGTAGTTTCTAAACATCTGGAGTGAAAAGCCAAACTTGCTGTAGGCCAAAAATGCTCCTGTCCACCTCTAAGCCCATAGACATCACAGAAGCTTTTAAAACTAATGGTAGCTCTTACCAGCAGGAGAGTCAGAGCTTCTTACTTGCTCCTCCATTACGTCCATTGTAGAGATGAGGGGCGTAACAGCGCTGCTCGTGCATCTAAGTGCGCACGCCTATGTTCCTGCTCCTAACTCAACTGACTGCCCCTGTCTAAAGAGTTGCGGATGCAGTTTAAGCTACAAGTAGCACGGAAATTGCTTGAGTTATCACTCTACCAGAGACACATACCGGCAGCTCCTTTGATATGTGTCCCCGGTCTCCTTCTTCCCTATAATTCTGCTTTGACCAGAATATAAGAGGTTAGCTTTTTAGGCTAATTTTAAAATCTAAATACCTTGGCTTATATTAGAGTATATATACAGTAATATAATATATGACATAAATCCACAGAGCTCTCCAGGGTCTGATAATGATATGTTTAATGTGCTATCATCACAGTAATCATCAAAGCGTTTCGGCCATCAATTAGGCAGTCATCAGGAAGTGGCAGCCTGTTTCCAAATGACCGAAACGCGTAGGTAGTACAGATCTGTAAAAATTTCTATGATCAAATCCTTGGAGTGCTCTGGCGCTGTGTGTCTATTACCCTCTATAGTAACACCCAGGCAGTGACATTATAGTACAGAGTGCGTAGGATCTTCCATCGTTTATATATATATATATATATATATATATATATATATATATATATGCCCTGACCATTGACAGATTCTGTGGTGTAACAAAATCTTATTTGGAAATGGTATTTTTTTATTTAAACGTGGGAAGATTCATTTGCACTTGACTCTGCGCCTCCTTTAGTTAACGGGCCCTCCCCTCACTCTCTGCTTCCTTTTGTGGGAAACATAAGAATAAGAGTCAGATGTGGTTTATTGTTCGCCTTCTCTTAACACACAATATTACAGGTACCAACCACTGCTACGGATGTAGAGTTTTGTTATTCCACTTTCATTTAAGACTGCATTACACTGTACAATATAAAACCAATATTGTAATTAAATATTTTTGGTAAAAACTTGCTGTTTTTTTTTTTTTACAAAATTATTACATTAGAGATAGAAAATACTTTTGTTATCCCCTATTGACTGTTGTTTAAAAGATACAGTACTTTCTGTTAATGCCAAAGGCTTTTTACAGTTAACGCCACAAAGACTGCTCTCTTGGCTGTCTCTTTGGTCATTTCAGCAAGTGTTTGACCCAAGTAACATTAAGGAAAAGCTGTCATCTCATGTTAATGACCTTTACTGCCATTAACCAGTGCTGTACATGGTGTCAATAAAGTTGAGTATAGCTACACTATCCACTGCTCAACCCACTAGCATACACGTGTGGTTATATCCTGTGGGTTCTGGCCTTGCAATCCTATAGTTGGGATTAGATTTTCACAAATTAAGGCCTAGATTATACATGCAGCTTTCTGTGGCCCTATATGAGTAATGCATTTATGGTGGGACTTTACTACTAAAGACTGACCAGGGGTATATTAACAGATCAGTAACTTTTTACAGGCTTTGTGCTGCACCCAAATGAGAAGCATTACTGTGACAGAGGAATGTCTTGACCATGCAGGCAGCCTTCTAAAAGGGTTCTGCAATCTGCATGTTAAAAGAAGCATTTAGGCTAATGAAGGAAAACCAAGGGCCTATAAGCAGACTCAGTGTTACATGTGATTTTAGTAAAATAAGCTTTACTATACAGTTCTGTCTTTCAGTAGAGATTTAATTGCGTTTGGGTATATGAGTTTGCCTCTGTGTGTGTATCTTATTGTGAGTGTGTGTGTGCCAAGGGAATAAAAGATGAAAGCATGGGATTGGTAGTAATGTTCAGCTAGTTAGTTGATTTGCAGCAGAGTGTATTTGGCTGGTAGACTGGGCAGATTTGTCACATTCAATGACGCAGCTGGTTAATTCTGCATTGGGTCATGCAAAGGCAGCTGTGGGAAAGGGTGCTTACATTTTTCAAGTAGTCAAACAGATAATCTTGCCTGTGAATGATAAAGTATCTCTGGGGCCAGGGGGGTTTCAGAAGGAAGCAGTCATTGCTTGGTGGGGAGGCATTTTACAGGATACTAGATAAGTTCATTTTGCAAGGTGAGTGGTAATGCTTCTACGGTCAGTACCATTTCTGGTGGTGCTATGCACAATAAATGTGGGAGACATTCTCAACCTGGTTAAATACTCAAGGAAATAGATTCCCATGAATATTAGTGGGATACAAGATCATGTGTAGTAATGACTATAGGTAGCTAATATTACTTAAATGTGCACTTTTTTTAGAGCTAACTATAAAACCATTATATTAATAATAATTAATAAAGTGGGGCCTTGCACAGATATTATTATTGCACATAATCATTTAACTTGTTATAGACACTGCTGAATGAAAGGATGTATCACTTCATATCTTTGGTTAGGAAGAAATCATTTTGGATAGGAATTACTTAGAAAGTCAAGGGAAATTTGTTTTCGGACACTGTTCTCACAGTAATCATAACTATGGTCCTTGGAATAATATAGCTTCTGTATTTATCGTGATATGATTACTCTAGTTCATCAGTTTGCTATACATTGTCAGAGTTCAGCGTATTACCATTATAAGCCCTTTCATTTTTACCATCTTATTTCAATGACTAATCTAAAATAATACCACATTCCCAGAATGGAAGATTCAAAATATCAAGTTTATGCCAACATCAGAAATATAATGGTAAGACTGCTAATAAAAGTATTTTGCTATAGCCCCATGCTAAAATGTTTTAGGCCTAATTTAAAACAGACATTAGTCTTCCAACCCAGGATGCCTTTGGGTAACTTAAAAATAAAGCACACTGGTCAAATACGATACGTTTTATAAAGACGTATTCACTAAATGCAAATTACATATTTAAACTGACTGTTTCTCTGATACTGGTTAGCCTGAATTACTCCATGCTTATAAGATTATGTTTTTATTTTATTTGTAGGATAACCTTACATTAAAGTATTCACCATTTCTCCTGCCATCTGTTCCTAATAGAACACTAATAAGAAAAGATTTTAATAATACCTCTAGGTAACTTCTGTACATTAAAATTCCAGACATGTCCAACCAACATATCTAAATTGTAATTAATTGCAGCAACAGATAAATAAAAAAAAAGGTTATATACAATGTTTTTCTCCAGCCCAATAATGTTTTTTTAAATTTGTTAAAAATGATTAGACATTTATTTATAGAGCTTTAAGGCCAATTATACACCTTCATTTACTCCAGGGTGAGGACCTAAACTGCTAGGTCCTTAACCTAGGTATGGTCGGGATCAGCTGTTATATTTACCTTAACTTGTCAGTACTAAAGATGGACCTGAACCTGAACCTGGTTCCAAAGTGGATTTTCCGGATCCACCGGAACTCAAACTTTGCGGATTTCTGACTTTTTCTGAACCGTGTTTTTTCTGAACTGCGATTTTACACAATCAAAAAATTTACAGTAATTTACCATTGCTAATTATACCTTAATTTTAGATTGAGTTTGGCCATCTCTAGTCAGTACGGCCCACTTTTGCATTCGGCAATGTGGCCAATGAGAAGATGCCTTTTCTCTAAACATGTCTTCCGAAGTGGCAGAGCTGGACTGCGCTGGCGAGTAAAAGTTAAGATAAGTATAACAGCTGATGGAAACTAAAGAATGATCCACAATAGTTGTCTTTGAAAAAACATGGCTAAAACACGTACTGTTAAAAAAATAAAAACAAGTCTACCAATAAGGGGCTAACAATACATAAGATTGGTTTTGCAGACACAATTTATAACTTCTGATGACATCATATTTAAAAAAGGTAATTGAATGAAAGTGGATAAAACGACGGATGTCTAATGGATCTTGGATTTATACATAGGTAATATTTTATCTTAACATACTGCTCATCTTTTCTCACATTCCTGTAATTACTAGTTTATCTGAGTTGCAGCTTAGCTCAGTTTTACTTTTGTAAAACAAGTCCCAAAATGATACGTACATTCCTTCTTTCCCCCGGCACTCTGCTCGTTCTATGCAGCAGAGAGGGGAGGGACCAGCAGCCACGTCTGTGATTGGCTTCTGGCTATGTAGACAGCTAGGGGAACGAAGGACTGTAAATATCTTTCTGGGGCTTGTTTTACAAAAGTAAATTGTTGTTTGGGGGTGGGCTGGGGTGCTCTACATTACACAAATACATTTTTAATGGTAGGGTATGCAGCAGGCAGAATGGATGCGCATGTCACAGTCCTCCCGTATAACAAGGAAGAGGCAATGAATGGATGACACACAGACATCTCCTTTACTTGCCCATTAATGTTCTGTATGTTTCTGTATGTTATTTTGGATACCAATTGTTTTTATTGCTTGGACAAATGTATTAAACTTTTGTTAATATGTTATGACAGTTAATATAATTTAAAATAACTTGGTTGTGTAAACCACATAGAGATGTGTCATTTAGGGTTACAGATTTAAAGAGCATTAAACAATAGTGACAATTCCCACTTAATTTTAACACATTATATTATTTAGCATAAAAAATATGCCCAATGTTTTAACTCCATGCAGTAATACACATTAAAGCATGTAACTCCCAATGTGCTATAGAACCATATTCATTTCTATTGTACATTCTGAATTCAGATTGGAGCAAAACATGTAGAAACTTAGAATTGTCTGTGGGTGACCTTTCAGGCTTGGGTTAAAATAAAGATAAAAGCTCTTAGCACCCTAGTGATAATTGCAAATGCCACCATTTATATTATCCCTATTCATTTTAAGTTGCAGACTGTCATAATCAGCTGCCTGGAGAATAGCTTGCATCCCACGAGCGTGATCCATTTATAGGCTATATGTTCTTTTCATGTGCCCACAGCTCTTGGTTATCAATCACTATTGTGATGTTGCTCATTCCATTCAATTTCTTTTTTTTTTATATTCACCAGCTCGTATGGTCAAAGAATGTCCCAAGCATGGAGAGCACGGAGTGAGGTTCTCGGGATAGAGAATGCTTTTTTATTTGTTCAAAGGCAAATTTCATTTTCCTGGACATAGCCTGCCACTTATATCTGTTGGTATTCTTTGTAATATATACTTTATTCTGATTATGAAGCACGGAGCGTACAGAAGGAATGATTAGGAACAAAGATTTGTGATTACACTTGCTACATAGGCAATTGAATGAAAAACAGAAGCAATCACAAAGCATTTAGAAGAAGAAAACATTTGGCATTTTGTTTCATTTACCATCTAGTAAAGCAAATTAATTAACAGAGGTCAATTTTCTTTACAAAATGTGCTAAGAATAAGTTTTTTTTTTGATAAATGAATGTTGAGTCTTGTGAAAAGGTTAGTGAAGACATCTGGTTCTTTTATTTATTTTCCATTTTCTGCCTCAGCAGCAACTAAGGAGTTGGGTGAAGATGGTGGAATGTCTTTTAACCTAAAAAAAAGTATCTAGTAAGCAATCTTTTTCTGTCTTGGCTGTTGGCCGATTTGTACATTAATTATACTGTAATCATTGGTGGTTTGACCGAGCAGATCAGCAAATGATGCCTGACTAAGCACCCATACACGTACAATTAACATGCAGGGCAGCTAATCGATTATCTGCTCGTTCACCACTGGTCGCATGCTAAATTGCATGTCTGTACCAGCCTTAAGAGTTGCAATGAAAATGTTATCTAACTCTTCTTGCATCACCCCCTGAGCGTTTGAAAAAAAAAGCTTTAGGGTGTTAATCTATAAACTTAACTGGACTTGGGTATTGGGTCTCCTATAAATAAAACTGTCAGACACTATCACTGTTTCAAAGTGTTACCCAAGTGCCCAACACCAAAGCCAAATGTTAAAGATATATTGTCCTAAAATATCCACATTTGGGTTCTTTTTTAGTTTTTTATTCTGAAATGTTAAAATCCAGAAACAGAATATACTGTGAATTTGTTTGTAAAATAAATGATCTAATCTCTCTCTCTCTCTTTCTCTCTCTTTCTCTCTCTCACACTCTCTCTTTACAACCTGATTGCACTCCACATGCTAAGATCAATCTGCACGAGTGCACTTCCTCCAACAAACATGCACATCAATGAATGCACTCGTGGACCTGTTTCATTGTGAGTCAGTGTGTCCCAGCCCAATGCGTTTTTGGATACAGACCTGTGAGTATACAAGACACTGTGTTTCCAAAGATAAAATCCACTTAAATACATTTTAGGTTGACACCATATGACCATTATGCAATCTTCTTTTGAACACTAGAACTATGTTTCCTTAAAGATCAAGTTAGTTATTTTATGCAAAATGCATTTCTTGAGTTTGTCCTGTCTCTTAAGCTAATAAGAATCCCCAGTGCTGTTTTTTTTTTTTTTTTAAACAAAGGCAAACTTATTCCACAGCCTGGACACAGATTTTCTATCCATCACTGTCAACGATCAACTACAACTGTCTTCTGTTCCTTCCAGTGGGAAAATGCTAACATCAATCTCTATTCAGACGTCTTTTTCCCTCTGAATGCTAGAAATCAGGATCTGTGATTGTGGTCAATGGTTATTCAGTTTTGCAATTAAGAAAGGGGTCTGCGGGCCAGGTGATTCCCACCTCATTAGCTCTATTGGTGGAGTCTTCTTGTTTATATAACAGCAACGAGAAGCCCCTCAGTCTGTGTTTTTTCTATAAATAAGATGATTTTAGTAGACTTTTCCATTTATGGGTAGCAATAGAGAAGATGGAAATCCTCCATAGTTACATAAATAGTGTTTACTCTTTTAATAATATTTTGATGGACTAGAATGCATATTATTATGTTAATATTATTTGAATTCTATCCAATATTGGCTGTCCTGATCCTACAAGGAATAACATTATTTTAGCAGACTGTGTGAAGCTTTGCCAGGCCACAAGATGCCAGGCCAAAAGATGCTCATCGATGTGCATTGATTTGTGTGCTGATTCTCCCTAAATGGCTGGTGTTCATTTTTCACATAAATCCAGCCTAAAAACTATAATAAATTGGATTGCGGAGGCTGATCAGTTCACCTTCAGAAACTGCTGCAGCCACTGCAAACCCTTTCACGCTAACCTATATTAATAGGCTATAGACAAGATTTTAGCCCACAGCCTGTGAGTAAGGGTTCAGCCACAATAACACGTTTCCCATGTGATTCTGATTGCATTTTGCGCTCTGTTAGAACATAAGAAACGCATGCCTGACTAACACAATGTAGATGGCAGCACTGTGTGCGTTGAGTACCATTCTCAACCAACAATTGTTTGCAAATTGCATGCACTCCGATAATGGAATATAAGCCAAATCCAGGGATGTAACTACCATGGGGGGTGGGGGAAGATGTGATTAAACATCTCAATTATGCAGGATATTTAACAGATAGAAAACCAGGTTTGGATCAGAACTCCGTCACATCAATAACGAAATAATAAATAATAATAATAAAAACAAAATACCAAATAAAAAAATCCAGCTACTTGCATAGAGTAGCTGGATTTTACCAGGACATCCATCAGAATGTGAAACATCACCCAACAAATATTAATTCATCTGTCTATGTAAAATAGTCAAGAATTGTGATGTTGCCTTTAAATAATATTAAAAGTAGAAAGGCCGGTTTCATGTCCCAGAGTTTCTAGTTACTGCATTTGATATTCCTGTTATTCAATGTTTAGCATTTTGTTATAGAAATGAATCAGTTTGGCATCAGTGTGTTTGAGGGATGTATCAGCGAAGGTTTCAATATTTACGTTGTACTTGTCTGTACGCTACTTGCCAATCAACAGTTGCAGCTGGTAATTGTGTGTGTGATTGGATCAGTGTGCCTGTGAATGAGCACTTGGGTTTAATCAAAGTGATTGAGTAGTTTGAATCAGGCTTTGGTCAGCAGAGATCAAAAAGCCTTTTCTGTTCCAAAGTTGTTCAGTGACCGGTGTAAAATGATTTGTGGCCTTTGTCCAGTTTGGTGTGGACAGAGTTCCACTTCACATATTAACAATAATAATGGGCACATAGTTTAAAAGCCTGTAGGGAAAAGAATGGCTGAACATACAAGAATGGCTGAATTTCTACAGTAAGTCCCTTACAGGGAGTAATATGTGGTTGTTGTATTCCTGTCGTTATAATTTATTGTATCGTTCCCTACTATGAAAATCTTTCCAGAAGCTATTCATTTGGTAATCAATAAGAAAACTATTGTGGTATAAGAATGCACATTTATATATAAAAATGCAGCTCTCGCCTGGGCTACAATACCTGGTCATTTTGATGGCACACAACTAAATTCTGTTCATCACAGGAGCAGGCGACTCGGATGAATTTAAGCCAGTTCCCAGATCCAGTCTGGCAGTTTTCAATGCACATTTTGTCATTTTCCAAGTCATCAGAAACCTAGAAGTTAAAAAACAAAATAAATTATTTAGAACCTGTCAGTTATAAATGTAAGGTGGTGGTTTGCATCAAAGCTTTTTCTGGGTTTAAACAAAGAATTATATTACATAACAGTGTCAATTGCAGATAAAAGGCTTCCACTATCAGAAAATGGCCTCCACAATATAACAATGTTTCGGAACGCTAGGTTCTGTTCTCCAGTCAAAAGCATATCATAGATCGCCATTGTGATCTGATCATGTTCTTAAAAGTGGTGGCCCAATTGGAGTGGCCACACAAGGCGCGCTGTGGCCATTTGTGCTGTGATCTGTTGATCAGAGAGCATGCAATCACCATTTTTGGTGCGATTTACATGCGCTCCAATCCCCGAAAATGAAGGGATCCCAGTGCCAGCGGGCACCAATGCGCACAAAGGGCATGCGCAATCTTGCATGCAATGCTCATATGTCCTGTGGCCTCGCCCTTAGTTAGGTTCCCGCAATACCCGCAAAATTTGATTCTTTGATTTGAGAGCTGAGGCCACACTGCAACGCACAGGAATCGCACACAAACGGACGCGAACGGACGCGCAATTGCATGCGCATCGGAAATCACGGGAATTTTTGCGTTCCCGCGATTTCCATTTTAGCGAAAATCGCGGGGCGCAACCGCGAGCGCGAAACGCGTGCGCAAACGCGAAAAACGCACTAGTGTGGCCTAGCCCTGAGATTCAATTTAAATGTCTTTCTCAAAACCATTCCCAGATTCCCAGATAACTAGAGACATAAAGGTATAACTGCCACTGTTGCAGGACATGGGCGGAAACACATGGTCTAGGAATTAAGGAGGCAATGTAATATTGGGCACTTAGCAGCAAAACCTGTGCAACACCCACACTACCAATGTATTATTGAGTTAACGTTGGTTTTATATTGAGTTTCCTGTGCCTGCGCAAAGCCTAAAACGTTTTGGGTTTTGCACCAAGCAACCAATAGAAAACAATTTAAGTTAAGTTCTGCACTACCTATCAGTGCAATATTTAACGTGAATGTAATAAGGTGCAAATGCAGTGCAGATTACCTTGCCGAGTTCTCACAATGTACTGAATCTCTCAAAGGTGTTCAATACATGGTGCGATCTTGGCAGGGTAAGTTTGCACGTACAAAAGTATTGCATCTCCCAGTAAATCCTAAATGTTTGTTGCGTAAGCAATAGTATAGGTCAGGTTGAATGCTGCACTTCACTGGGGATCTTTATCTGCACCAAGAAAGAAACATGATAAAAAAAAAATACAAATTATTCCCCAAAATAACTTATCCTTTAAAAATAAATATTGCAAATGTTTAAATGAAATATCCAAGCTGGAACGCCAGATTTCTATATTTGAAGACATCAGGGGAGGGTGCAATTGATTTGTACCTTTATAAACTCTGCATGGCACTTAGGTAAGGGGTCTCACTTTTATGTTTGACCCAACTGGGACTTGCTTAGTTTTAATGATAGCAAGCTTTAATTATTATGATTTCAGATGTTCTTGTAAAACCCACACAAATAACCCTGTTGATTTCACATTTTTTCATTGTTTGGTGTATGCAGGCTTACAGCAGTTTCCTGTATTTGACACCTTTGGTGTTATGTAAATGTTAAAAGCTACCAACAGCAACG
This sequence comes from Hymenochirus boettgeri, assembly GCA_019447015.1. Classification (NCBI taxonomy): domain Eukaryota; kingdom Metazoa; phylum Chordata; class Amphibia; order Anura; family Pipidae; genus Hymenochirus; species Hymenochirus boettgeri. The sequence goes on from CM033475.1 coordinate 186,048,161, forward strand.
TTTGCACTTACATCCTCTGATTTAAATAAGTCAAATGTGGGAACTTGGTTGGGGGTAAAAAAAACAAAAAAACAAGTTGATCTCAGTTATGGCAACTCCCAGTTTCAACAGTTATTTCACCTCAGCAAATGAGCTATAATAGTCCTGGATCTAAATATATCCTTGTTCGTAAATTTATTATGTCATTGATTCTGAATTGTCCATTTGGTCTTATATGGGGGCAATTCCAATGCCTAACTGGATATTAATTATTAGAAGCGGAATTAGGACTATAACAGAAAACAAACATTAGAAATTCTATTTCTGATCAGCTGATTCATTGTAAAAAAAAGCTTTTTTTAGTCTAGAAATGTATTTATTACTAAGTTAGACTTTCTGATTGGTTTATCTGACCTTAACTGAAGTTAATGGACGTCATTCATGGTACGATTGCGGTCGTACGATCCACGGATCACCAGGCCGTGTATTGATAATTGTTTGTATGCTATTTTTTTATGTCAGTGCGGTTGGGAGAAGAAAACTTTGGCAAATCTGATCATACGATCCGCGGATCACGTAAGATTGCTTTGTTGAGGCTATGGCCACCTTAAATCCAATATCTGATTGGAGATTTATTTGTTTTTAGGTTTAAGTTGACCATATTATAGTACTTAACTGCTGACCTATCCGCAACACTCAATCAATATTTATGGAACCGCCATTCCCGTTCTTCTTTGCATGAGTAAAAATGTATGGGCACCTTAAGGACAAATATCTGCCATATTGCTGGGCCTCTCATCTTTTGTGATAACGAGTTTAGGAAAAGTGGGATTTTAACCACAAGAAAACAATGAAAATCTGCTTTAGAAATTGCATATGTGCTGGTTTATTATTAGAAAAACTTTTTCAGTACAAAGGTTGTTCCAGAAACCTAAAAGACATTGTATAAAGGAAATAATATGGATTTTGTTTCAGTAGAACCACCAAGGGATTATTACTTTCCAGCTATAACCCATGATTCCTACATTTTCTCAGCCCTGACAGGCCCAGAGTAGAAAAAAAACTCATAGATTTCCGAAAAAGCAATTTACTTTCTATTAATGAATTATGGTATATGTTTTACATAAAATATACATCATGGGATTAACTGATCTGAATGTCATCACTGGTGGTGGTAATTTCTCATATATTTTCATTGGCAGCTCAGACTAGTGTATCCAAAACTACTAGAAAAGAAAGAGTTTAGTGCTTATTGCTGGCATTGATGTTTATAATAGGGCTGGTCTATTGGGTAACATTGCTCCAGATTTCAAATACAGAATATATTTAGGTGCCAATAATAATTTTTGAACAGGTATATAAATACAAAAGGGATTATTACCACTAATTGGAGACAGGATGCCCTCCAAAATTTTACTGGTCAGGGCCTACGAATGGAGCTAATGCCTACAAACTCACCAATGCCATAATTCAATAAGCATTGTATTTTTCAACTATGGGTTGTAAACAGCTAGTTGGAAGACCTTGACAATTACAAAGGAATGATGTATCAAGGCTTTCCAGTCTATATTAATCACAGAGTGCTAGGAATGCCTACTTTCTGTCTCAGTAGATCAAAAGCACTGTTCTTAGCAATGAAAGCATTTGTGATTAACATATTATACGCTCTGCCTCCCTGTGTTCAATCCCACTCCTTTCCTCTGGAAATTGCACTCTCTACCCAGTAGCTGTTCTGAAATACAAAATGAATTGGAAAGGAACCAAAGAGAGAAACCAGCAGGCTAAACACACATTCCTTTTAAAGCAAAATGTTTTTAAAGTGGAACATCAACTACCTCTTATCTACTATAGGTCTCTAGTCTATGCTGACAGATCGTAATGACTTATATAAAACTAGTCACCGGAAGGATGTTCCAAACAATGAAAGGTAATTCTATTTACTCATGCAAGTCAATCCCTTGTTTTTATTATGTAGCACCAGATCATCAACTAAAACTCATTAAAAGAAAATACAGTGTATTTACAATGTTTTTACATTTTTTAAGTGCAACTGACTTAAGAAGACGCTTAAAGATCCATTATCAGCTTACATACCTTGTGGCGGTTGCGCAAAACAGTTTTTGCATCCTGACGCATAGGTTATGTCTTAAAGTCGCGTTAACCCATGGTACATGGACAGAAAAGGCTGTTTATGGCTTTCCGTACATAGCCCATAAAAATGACTACTGCACTATTAATTAATGCATAACTGCTTCCTGACATGTTGACAATGAAAGTTAAGTTCTTGAACCTCCATGACAGATACAATGAGTAATAACTAGTTGACATGCAGTAGAAGCAGTTACAAGTTCTGAGCCTAAAGCTCAAATTAAACATAAATACAATCACATGAGAATATAAAAGTTTTGAATGAACCTGTTGTGAAACATATCCTTAATAATTCTACTTAAGGTCCGTACACATGGTAGAATTATGTTGGCTGCAAGCAGCCAATAAACAATAGATGAACATCTGCTTTGCCCATGTGTGGCTGGTTGTGTCGGTTTTGTCCATTGATCCAGCAGGAGAGATCAGGGTAAATTTCACCTCTTATTTTATTCCCACTTTCCAAGTCTATGTGATCTTTTTAAAGCTAACATGCCTTAGTTCAATGCAGGGCAAGTGCACAATTTAGCAACTTCCTTAATAGACTCTCATATGTAACATTAATAATTACCAGGCTTTCAGTGGTCTGGCAAATACTAAACGAGGAATGTGTTGGCTGAAGCCAAATATAAATATGACAAGCCGAGGGGAATAGGAATTGCATGTGCTTTGGTTTACTCATTCTAAAGTAAAAATGGAAAGACTCACAATCAATGAATATAGAACATTTACAAAGGACAGGAAGGTAGATAGCCAAATTTCCTCACCTTCCAAATGTTTAAAAATGGTTCAAATCTAAAATATCCAACAATGAATTCACAAAGATAAGAAAGCTTATTATGTAAATCCAGATTTTGCTTCTTACTACTTCCAAATCAAGCTCCTACATGTAACTATAAATAAACTAAAAAGCCTGTTATACAAGGACCCATTTTGGTACTAAACTGTTCAGAGTGATGTTTCTGCCTAACGTATCACATTTAAAACAAGTGGATAATTAGTTTACCGATGACAAGGGAAGATTTCAGTACAAGTTTCACTTCCTGAATAAAACTGATCTGTTCACAAATAAGAAGTTACACATTATCCCAACATGTTGGCAACTCTGCATAATCTTGCAGGTGAGGAAATTAAAATTTACCTCATGTTAGCAACAAAGCAAAATTCAGATTTAAAAAAATAAATAAATAAACAGCTGCAAAACATAAAAATCCTAAATCCTAAACTTTCAAAATGCAAAACCACAAATTCATATCCACCTGTGTCATTCAAATTAATTGCACTGGATTTTTTGTTATGGTTGTTACAGAAAAAAAAGCAAGTTTTGTTCTGTTATTGGTTGCACAGAAAGTGTAGGAATTTCAATGCACCAAATTTTTTTAATTAAAAGTCCATGGGAGCAAACATTGCATTATGACTTTTCAACATCAAATTTGAATTTTCACAAATTCTGAAAGTTCTGTTGGAGTTGCAAATGTTTAGAACCTGCCAAATCCCCTTAAAACTAGAGGTTCACGGATCTGCTTTTGAATTTTTCAGAACCACAGAACTATTTTTGACAATTTTTGAGTTCGTAAACTCTAAATTTCTGGAACATAGTACTTAGTAATATAATAATTGAGGTTGAATAAAGACATACATCTGTCAAGTCCAACCTATTCACCCTCCTTTTTTTTTTTACCCTACCTATCAGTTGATCCAGAGGAAGGCAAAAAAACCCAGCTAAAAGGGGGGGGGGGGGGGGGATTCTTCCTGACTCCAAACAGCAATCGGAAAATATCCCTGGATCAACCAGAAATTTTTAAAATTATCAAAAAAGATACTCAGAGCAGGAAGTGCATGAAGTTTCAGGTACTGGACAATGTTTTTTCTTTAAACATTTTGTTTATTGATACATGTTCCCCATGCCATTTTACAGGTCCGACCCATTTAAGTTACCATTGCTATTTCTACCTCAATTCTAGGCGGAATTTTCAGTTTTTTAACATCAATGGCTTGCGCATTTTGAAATTTTCGAAATCTTTTGAAAATTTGCGAATTTGCAAGCCAAACGGATTTCAGTGAGTTTGGCCATCTATATTCAAAACCAGCTTGGGTTTGAAACTGGGACTTGTCACTAGTCCCATTCATAAATGTCTAATATTTTCCTGGGAAAGTACAGCGATGCATTGGAAATTCCTTGATAACTTTGAAATGTCTTGGTGAGAATATAACTAGGTGAATAGGATAAATTTTTTAATTTGATGCTTTTTTCCTTCTATTTCTTTCCCACCAAAACTAATGTTGCAGTTTCTATGCACATCACAATGCTTATTTGGATGTTGTCAGGAAGGGGGATTTTCTGAAAAAAATGTGTTTAATTAGATCAGTGGCAACTGCTTAAGGGAGGTCATCAAATCTGATTTCCATTTTTCAAAAGCACCTGAATGGAAAAAGGAATAAAAATATAGGAGAGAATTATATGATGTGTTGTCATTTTGCATTAATAGAATATGAGCAGAGCAGAAGAGGCAATTACTAACAGTATGTGAATGATGGAAACAATGACATTTCTTAAGATGTCATTATGTTCCTTTCCTGATTTAAAATAAAAAGAATAAAAAAACCCAGCTAAACACATACATTGAAGACACGAATGGAAATATAATATTTGTAGGCGCACTTAGGAGTTTATGGGTGTTCAGCTCCACAGGGAACTTTGTACCTGCAAGGGTGATTGTCACGAATGCTGTAGCCAGGACTAAGTTTACATTTCAGGAGCCTACAGGCCACATTGGTGCTGGCACTGAAACCAATTAGTAAGGAGTAAATGTCTCGTAATCTTCTCTCCTTACTTTGGACCTCTCTGCTAAAATGCATTTACATCAATGTTCTAGCCCAGTAGATCCACTCTACTAATAGGTTGCAAATTCCTCCATTCTCTGCCAGCTGACATGAACTGGTAACCAGACCCTGAAATGTATCTGTGGCCCAGAAGAACTATTACAGGTGTAGACAGGTAGACATAACAATTATAAAACATAGGATTTTTCACAGTTCAAATCTGGTCTGATTGTTTAAATGTTATGTTATTATACACCAGTAATCCAATTTACATTATCTGGACTTGGCCAAACTAAACCAATTCACATTAACATTCAATGGAGGATAAAGGCAAACAAAATGTTTGTACACACGTGCGATCGCGGGTGCCAACTCGTGATGCACGATGTGTATGAACGGCCGTTTTGGGCAATAATCGGCCCATGTATGGGCACTTTATCGGCCAAAACAGCCACTTGTTCGGAGTTTGGCCCAGCGGATAGGGCAACGATCCCCGAACGAGCGGCTGTTTCGGTCAATAAAGTGCCTATACAAGGGCCGATTATCGGCCAAAACGGCCGTTCGTACACATCGTGTGTCGCCGGGTCGACAGCTGCGATCACATATGTGTATGAACCTTAAGGTAAATGGCAAAAAAGCAACAAGTCCTGGGTAATCAGCTTGTAATATTTGAGAAATCCACAATATGTGGGAGGAAAACCTGATCATTTTAAGTGCTAAAATATTTTCTTCTTACCGAATTCCATTTTAACTCTTCCTTTTTTAGCATAACTAAATTGGACTTGCTCAATTTTTATTAATAGAACTTTCAGATTTAAAGACCCAAATTGGAAATACAGGAAGTGATGTAATGGGTCCAGCAACTTGATAATAAGAAAATGTGTCAGTGTCTGTAGAAATGTAAAAAAGTCCATTATATTTCATGGAACCACTCAGTTGTAAATGGTAAAACATGTAAATGTGAAAGACTATGGCTACTGAAGTACTAAATATATTATTATTATTATTATTATTATTATTATTTGTGAAAGGAATCTCTCCAATCCATACATGTGAAGCACTTTTTTCCAAGTTGGAGAGGTCTACAAACTACACATAAATATTCTGACACCTCGTATAAATTTGGTTTAATCCAAAAGTCTAATCTTTTATTATTATTAATGTAGGTTACTAATGTAGGAACACATTTTTATGAGTGACTTGAATATAATGATATTTCACATTCACTAAGCCATGCAGCCGTTCAGCACCAAAACTTAGTATGTCAAGCTTGAATTGGCAGACTCTGCCTTACAGTGTCTCTTTTGTATCTACTGATGCTGTTTCTATGATACCTCCTGGCAGTATGAAATTACTCTACAGAATACCCACCAGTGCAAATCCTTATAAGAAAAAATAATAAACATCTGATCTGATGTCAGGACCTTACAGGCACTCCTAATCATTTTTTCTAGTTGGTCCTCAGTTTTTACTGGATTCTTTCCAATCATCCTATGGTAATGTAATGGTCTTTCTTTCCATTTCTGAACAAAAGGGCTTTTCTTGTCCGATGAGCTGTCAAGTTTATCCAAATATCCTCAGCTCCCAACTTGCCTTTTTTAATGATATTTCCAAGAAAAGGACACTTTGTATCTTTAAACTACTATACAGCATTAAAGCAAAAATAAAACGAAGGCTCTGTTGCCAAGAATAACTCATTCATGTCAAATGGAGTGTCTGGGACAGGATCAACCAGTGAGTGAACATCCTGTGTCACGTGCTGAAAATCAATGATTGTCTGAGCCCCCCCATGTGAAAAAAATATTTGTAAAGTAAATATTTGAAATACATTTATATTCTTGAATACAAAATAGCTAAGTGGTCTTTTTTTAAATTCAATGTGAGAAACGGTTTTGATCCCCTTTTCTTTGCTTTAGTACAGTCAGCAAAAAGATTACCGGCATGTTAAATTTACAATCCTTGTACTCAAGGATGGTACTCAGAGTTTTCTCCTGACTGTGCTGGTATACACAGCATGCCCCTCCCTCCCTCTCCCACCCTCTACCTCCTGTTTTGCAAGCCCTGCCCCTACCATTAAAACCCTTTGCCCATTAGTAGCTAGCCTTCCCCCAGCCCCAACCACATTATTAAATTTTCCAGAGACTCCCCCGATAGTTACTTACCTTACCTCTTTCCCCTGGTGTTCTGAACTGCTGGCAGCCGCGTCTGTGATTGGCTGCCTCTCAGCCAATCAGGGACGCGGCTGCCAGTCCCGCCTCCTGATTGCAGTTCAGTGCAAGCAGAGGGCCGGGAATGTGCGGTGGGGGAAAGAGGTAAGGTACATAACTATCGGGGCACTTTCTGGAAAATCTAATATTGCTGTTTGCGCTGGGGGAAGGTGCCCTACCACATCTAAAATTTTTTTTAAAAGGGTGGACATGCCCTTTAAATGTCTGTCATGACTAACATTTGGCCAATTGTTTGTTGCTGGTGGTCTGTCTTGGAGGATCCATGATTAATGCAAGACCAAGCAGCTACCCATGTTGGATTGTCGGCCAAAACAGCTGTTCATCACCAGCCACTTGCAATCGACACACATATTTCATCTGTATGGGGCTTTTGTCTATATCAGAGATGCCAGATAATGAGAATCCCCAAAAATTTCTAATCTTTTGAAATGTAATCAAAAAAATCTGAATTAGATTTTTTGCAAAAACAATATTACTCCATTAAAAGGCATGTCCACTTACACAACCCGATCCCTGTCAGTCACTGATGTGGCCTAGTTGAATCTGCTGCCTCTGCTGCCATCTGGTACATAATTTACATGTAGAGCAGCATAGGAGGTGTCTTCTAGCCATTGAGGGATCAGGTTGTGTAAGTAATGCTGCAAACATCTTTGATAAAGGTAAGTATAGTGGGGGATGCTTAATAAGAGTTATTTTCTTACAGATGGTGGACATGCCCTTTTAAAATTTTAATAAATTATATTTTATCAGTCTGGTTCCCATTATAAATATTTAAGTTTTTTTATTGAACCAATCTTATTGTGCTTTCCCTGTGAAATTAGGCGAAACCCCAAACTTGAATAACCAATTCATTAAAAATTATAAAGTAGCTGACCCAAGGTAGTTAAAGTGCCCAACTACATATACTGCCAGGCTGAGTACAATGCAATACATGTCCCTTGTGAATAAAAAGAGAGGACCAGTCATAGAATAAGGACTGAATGCTTCCCTAATGATCTATGCTAAGATGGTGGGGGAAAAAACAAGAAACCTTCAGCCACACTGCAGAAACCAGTCCAGCTTTATATCTAAGCCACTGAGCCATAATTTCCACTAGATATTTACTCATAAATGTCTGTAAGTAACCTAATTAGAGTGACAGATTGACTGAAAAGAAACCTCTGCCTTTCCCTTGAGCCACTGCAATATTTAGATGGAGTCTTGTAATAACAGTCAAAAGTCAATGCCCCAGACCATGGCTGAACAACACAGGTGCATTCACATTGGCACTACAGAATGATTAAGCTTGCTACGGTATATGAACCCACCTAGTTCACAAAGCTATAAAACTTTTAGTGGGGGTGGTGAAGAGGAAACTGTGTGTAAGGTTTCCAACATACTTTGTATGGTCATTCATAATTGCACTTGTTTCTGACAGCTACATGATAATTAAATTGGAGAACTAGGTCTGTTTTCTATACATTACCCCCCTTCATGAAAACATCTGGCTTTTAGTGGTGAAGAACTCTGGAAGTATGTAATTGCCTGTATAGCAATAATGCCGTTGCCATCCACTAAACTTTAATTATATCCCTGCAGCAGTGAGTAAAGCCAGGGGGCATCATATCATCAACAGACTGTCTGACCTAGACTTAAATGCTTCTCGGTCTGGCCTCTAACCACAAGACCTTTAGTTCAGTGGGTATTGTCATTAACATGAAAATAAATTGCAATTGGTTGAGTATGAGTATATGAGTGTGAGTACACAAATGCTTTGTGACTGGGACTGATGCAATAAGAGGTGCAAAGTTTGTCTGTATTTTTTAATTTTCACCAATCCAGTTTTACTGGATTTAAGCAGTTAGGTTACATCTGATAGGTTGCAGCAGATTAATAACATGGGAAAACCTTTGTATCTGTGTATATGTTTATGGCATATGTACAGCTAAACTGCTGTTTGTTCTTAAGCAATTTATCAATCTAAAGGTGATTGGTCCAGTCTGCTACATGATCTTGGGCAAATTTCAAGCAGATATTAAATTGCTGGTGCAAAATGGTTCATTGATCACTACTTCCTAATTGAGTTGTGATTGGGATGTCATGATTACATACATCATTGTGCACCCAATCATGTGGTGTATGGCAAGATTAAGGCTGATAAGGGCTATAAGGCTAAATGTGTTTTAGGACACGGCCACACTGCACCACAAATGCACACGGAATCGCATGTGATTTCATGTGCGATTTTGTTGCATTTGCGCATGCGTTTTTTCAATATATAGAATTCGATATAGAAAAACGCACACGATTGAGATAAATAATGCGGGACGCAAATCACAATTGCATGCACAATCGCATCGCACCCGAAAACGCGCACGCATTTTTGGTGCATTGCCGTGATTTCAATGATCGGGAAAAAACGCATGCGCTTGCACAAACGGCAAAAAAGCACAATAGTGTGTCCTATCTCTAAGAGTGCAAATATGTGTGTGTGTGCTCAGTTGTAAACATTGAAACTGGTTCAGTTTGGATCAGGCATTTCCTCACTAAACTGTTTACTGGTAAAACGGACGTTTCCAATGGTTGCCGAATGTTCGCCATCTGACTTTAAAATTCTCCTGGTCGCAGATGTCTCCCTGTAGTGTAGCCTATGCTTTAAATAGGGAGATTGACATTTCAGTGTAATAGTTGATCATCCAGAAATTTTAAACGTGTTTTTAGGGTGGCCACCAGTCTCCAACAGTCCAAATCGGACAAACAGGTGATCGGGCACACTGGAAACCACAGCTGATCACGCGGCTGTGCGTATATGGGAGGCCATTCCATTATTGAAACATGTACAGGACAGGTGAATCAGCAATGCAATAAAGCAGAATGCAAATAAGGCATGCTGGGAGTTGTAGTTTCTAAAATATCTGCAATGTCAAGGTTTAACATCACTGTAGTAGATCCTTCTATGTATATTTGTGTAACTGGTTTATCCTCAGTTTCCCTTGACTTTAAGGGCTCGTTCACACTGTACACATGTCCATGCACACACCTGAACGTGTGTTGTGATTGCTTTATTGGGTGCATTTGCATTTTGTGTTGTAAAATGAGGTCTTAAAGCTTGTGCACACGTACAATGTTTGCAGCGACCGCCGACCCCCGAGTGCATTCATGCGTGTGCTGAACACCTGTTTCGGCCGATAATCACACGTGTATATGCTTTCAGTCGGGGATCAACAAATCACTACTGACCGAACGCATATAAACGTGCGATTATTGCCCAAAATTCCCATTCTTCACAGATGTGCATAGTAGTCGAGGGTTGTGGGTCGTTGCAATCATCGTACGTGTGCATGAGGCTTAAGTCATTTATGTTAAAAGTAACCTAATATAATATGAACCTTAAGACACGCTACATACAAAATTGCATGTTGTGCTTGTGGTTTAGCTGTATTCTGCGTTCTTTTCTAGTAATTTAGCTGTAGACCTGCTGTATATCTAGCAACTGACATGAAAGTTTTACACAATGACCTTCAATGACCCTGCCCAACATCATTTTAAATTGTGTGAGGTCAGAATAGATTTCCTAGTGATTCTGTGGCATTATGTAACTGAACTGAGAGGAATAACTCTAACCCTGCTATGACATCATATGCTAAATCACCCTGTAATCCTCTAATGGAGCAAGGTTTTCCCTAAAAATCATAGATTAGTTCATTGGGTTATTTCTCTGTATTCAAATCCCTGCTTGTCCCACAGCCAGTACGTGATTATTCTGTGTAATAAAAACAAAGCTTGTAAAATAGATATAGGCTGGCTAGTTCAATATAGAATGGTTAGACTTATTGAATCTCGGAGACTGTAACATGAGATGTAAATTACTCTTCTCTTTTATTGAACTTACACATTGGCCTTGTGTCTCACTGGATTGGTTGTTTTAAGTTGTAGTTGTGTAGAAATAAGTTTAATATGGCCTTAAAAGGCAAACTCAACCCTCTGTGTGTGACCTAAACCTAATATACACCAACAATGGTTCCATGGGGGATATCACATCTCTACACCACTCACTAGATTTCCTTGCCTACAGTACCTAAACATTTCACTACATATGTGTATAAAAACCAAAGCAGAGAAGGGAGAAAACTCTACGTTCTTGTAAATCTCTAATGTATAACTTTACTGAACTGTTATATCCTTATGCACACAGAAACCACACAACCATTAAGCGTTCAACTCTCTTATATAATTATACTTTATGTCTAATGTTTTTTGGGGGGAGGGGGCAGTGCTACAACATTCACTAAGTATTTTGACTTTGGGACTTTCACAATGCACTCTATTTTTCTGTCTTCCTATATATTGCTGCCAAGACAATGCATGGCTAGAACACAACAAAACAATAGGTAGGTAGAAAGGAGTAGCTATCAAATGACTGTAATTAGTATTTGACCAAGGCTCTATTCACAAAACAAGCATGTAGCATCTGAATTTCAAGATAAGGTCACAACAGCTGTGAGCAAAGTTATCAGAGGTGTGGCAGGACAATTTTTTCTTTGTCCTCTCTTTTATTTCCTTATTCCTGTTTTAAAGTAGCCATACATGGTTGAATGTTTTTTCAATTGGATTTTCAAATTGAAAATACCGTAGAAAAAAATGACCGTAGATTTCAGTTTGAAAACTATGGAAGGTCTGGTTCTGGTAGATGGGGAAGAAATTTCCGTCTTGCCCGGTCAGTTTTATTTTTTTTTGATAGACTGATCGTTATCTCCGATCGATCTATTGAAAATATGAAACAACGTCCTTGATAATCCGATCAATTCGATCGAATTCTTTGAATTTACTCCTCTGTTTAGAACATTTTATTTTACTAATTATCATTCCTAAATATGCTCCCTTATTCAGTGTGATATTCCTTTGAATAGTTTGTCTACCGGTATAACATTCAGAAAAATTTTTTTTATGGGAATTTCTCCTGCAAATGACTGGTAACAAATACCACTGCTTTTATTTAAAATAGACCTACTGGCTGCCCCCTACAGTCAAGGCCACAGGTCACTCATGGGGTTTGTGTGTCCCACCTGCAGACATAACATTAAGGCACAGAAATGATAAAATCACATTTTATATATATTTGTTTTAAAGGATACAAATTATTAAATTGGGAGGAACTGTCAAATTAACAATTTACTTTTATTATTGTGGCAGCCAATCAAAACGAAGAAGGCTACTGCAGTTTATCCATTCTTGTTGGTTTTGTTCCGTGCTAATAACAGAGCACTTTGCATCATATCTGCTTGTAAACAAAAATTGTAATTGGTTTAGTAGGTGCTGACACAGCTTCTTTAATATGATACATTAGTTTAGCTAAATCTAGTCAATGGGATGGAAACAGCTAAACATTTCTGTATGGGATATGTTGCCAATGGACTTATTCTGTGGGATTTATGTACATTTGCAGCTGTAATAGGTTTACCAACAGGAACTCTGAGCAACTCTTCCAGAAACACTTTTTATTGCTACTTGTCCAATCAGTGCCAAAAAAATTCAGATCTGTTTACGCTGACATCATTTTATTCGTGGATTGAAACCATTGCAGTTTTTAAGGTAGTAAAAAAAGGTAATTAAATAAGCCAGTTCTCCCAATTAGTTGCCTAATTGGGCAAACCTGACTTTTAATTACTTGCCTAAAGCTTCATTTTATGCGCCTTGTGCCAGAAATTAAGCAGGCAGGCTTTATGAAAGCCAGATATCGGCACCTGGGAATAGAGCTGGGATACCCTGAATGGAGAGCTAAGACTTCACAAGGACATGTAGTTTTCTAATTGCAATTTAATGTTGCACCTGGGTGTGTTTGACCACTGATGCTTATAGTTTTTTTTACTGCAACGCTAAATAAAATGAAATAATCCTACAGAAGGCTATGTAAATCGATGTCTTTAGGAATGATCATAACAGAGAATTTATACAAATCCAATAAACAATAAACAGTTATATTTTAGATTTAATCAATATAAAAAAATGGTAAAACGATTTAGTACTAAAACTATATTATTCCTTGGTTATGTGTTTTGTTTATAATTATACAATTGTCTTTTGGGATTGACTGTTCTCAGTTCAACTTACAGCACAGTTGTAGGGGGCTAAAAAAAACCAGCAGTATAAAAGTCCCTACTAGATCTGACTGCTGGTGTTACACTGGGTGTCGATTTTCAAGTACGCTGAAAATCAACATATACAGTATATATGCAGCATCCAGACATTTCTGTTATAATTTATAGGATATATTTTTATTGACTACCATTTTATTGACGAGATTTGTACTGGGCGTAACTATGATAGATACATCCTGCCCCCCCCCCCCAAAAAAAAGGTTTGGCCTGAATCTGGATTTTAGTTTAACTTGCAGTACCCCGAACAGAATGTTTTCAGTTGGATCTACCAAGAAAAGTGGGACAACAGTAATTTGTATGTTGAAATTATGCACTTTTGGCATTGAATTTTGGTTCGCCCCACGAAATTCTGCCATAAAGCCTGGTTCTATCCTGTGAACCACTGGTGGTTATGTGCATTCCCACTACCTGAAAGGAATGCCATGTTAAAGGGCATGTACACCCCCAAAACTATAATCCCCCCACTACTGGCCTCATAGTGTAGTGTAGTTTAATCCTTACCTTACATCCCAGCTCCATAGGGTTCTTCTGCTACCCCCCCCCCTCCTCCGGGAGAATTTTGCCATGCGCAGAAGATCCCTCCCCCCTCCCTCTCCCTCCCGATTTAGATTCCCTCCCCCTAGTGTAAAAATCTATTTATGTAATAGTCTCCCTGCTCCCCCAGCCCCAACCGCTATAGTTTTAATACCAGAAAGTGCCCCAAACTTTACTTACCTTCCTTCTTTCCTCTGCCGCACTGAACTCCTGGCAGCCGCGTACATGATTAGCTGCCGCTCAGCCAATAACAGACGCGACTGCCGGTCCCGCCACAATTTTCGCACAAGCAGAGGTCCTGGCAGTGTGGCGGAGGAAAGAGGGAAGGTAAGTAATGTTTGGGGCACTTTCTGATATTAAAACTATAGCGCTTGGGGCTGGGGGAGCAGGGAGACTATTATATTAATACATTTTAAGAAGGGTGGGCATGCACTTTAATACTCAATGTTATGAGAGAAAAAAACCCATTTGGAATAAGCAATAACCCTGGAATAGGGATTATTGCGACCACACACACACCTGAAGAAAATACACTGTAGGAATTTACAGAAAATTTGCTTCACACACACAAAATAAAAAACTCTCTGTATATGATATTGTAGCAATTTTAAATTGAGAATATTTGCCCTTCAATGCAGATCTTTTCCTGATATATTGCTCAGTTATTTTACGTTTTACATAAACAATTCAGTGGGGCGAATATATATTATATAACATTACAAGTAAATAGTGTACAACATTTCTGTACTGAATTAGATGGGTAACATACAGATATATAGTGAAGAGTAGAAGTGACATAGTAAGAACTTGTGCAGTGTCGAGATATATAATAATATTAATGACTATAAATAAAATCCAATCCATAGTAAACAATAAAGTAAGTACAGCGAATATATTGAAGTATTTATCCAAACAACAATATATGTCCTTGGATTGACTTTGTCTATAATAAAGATTATGAAACACTAGGGTGTTTTCTACTTTTAGAAGTCTTCCTCGCAGAGTGGCCTCCCCTCCCATTCATAGAAAAATGTGGATGCATTTATACACGCTAGACTTACAAATTTCCGCTTTTGTAACGCAAGATATGTTATCAGCAGTCGCAGAGAACAACATTGTTTTGTTTTGTTATTTTGGATGAAAGCTTTGTAACAAACTTAGAAGGCCTATTGTAAAGCAGTTGAAAAAAAAAGAAGCTGCAAAAATTTATGTGAATAAAGACTGATGACAGGTGGGGTGGAAGCTGAAACACGAACTCTAAAGTTTCTGGAAATAAAGATATGTTCCAGCTGGTTTTCATATGGCTGAAGACAGAGATGGAGGCATGTGTACATTATCACTTTTTACTGTTCACTGGAAATAATTCATCACACACAGGGGCTAGGAGCTAGTTGAGGATATGTGAATTAGCCTTGGCAAAATGGATCACGGCGACCTTGAAATAAGAGATTGAACATCAGTTGATGCAGAGATTCTAAGTTCAAGCAATGAATGGTGGAAAAAATAAAAATGTGTGGTTCACCATTGTAGACTTATTATGCAGATTACTATTATGTGTTTTTAATAGAACACGATATACTGTATACTTTATATATATTACTAACCCATTTACAAAGGCTAAGCATGATAAGAAGCAGCTGCAACAAGCAGTTTAATATTGCGGTTGTGGATCTTTTAGCGGAACTTTTTAATAGCTGGTGTTCAAGTCATGCATTGGATGAGGCTCTCGGTAAATCCACTTCCCAGAATCTTATTTCATGGTTTATCCCTTATACCACTAAAAAATGTGTATTATTAGATAAAGGTGAGATGCGCACTGCCCCTATGGGTCAAACGCAAAACAAATCTGTTTTTGAAAGACCCGAATGATGACAACAGGATGATTTAAATGTAAAATTAAAAAAATCAAAATCAAATGTTAACAGGTAGACAAAAAATAGGTCTCAGATAAAGATTTTACCTAAATGGTATGTCCTGCTTGTGTCACTTCTTAAGCACCAGTTGGCGAGGACTCGGGCTGTGTAAGTAATACTAGAAGCATCTTTGATGAAGGTAGGTATAGTGAAGAGTAGGTTGCTTGATAAGTGACTATATATTCTTACAGATGGTGGACATTCCCTTTAACACATGAGCATAACCCATGGGATTTATATAGTAACATTTGCAAGCGATTGTGTCTTCAAACACTTTCATTTTGCCCAGCTATGTGTGATTGTGACTTTTTAGTGATAAATACTTACTGCCTGGTGCAACTAATCTATTGCTTTTCAATCAGCAAGGCTTAAAGGCTTCGATTGAGCTTTATCTGTTCTCTGCTTTTCTTTTAATATGTCAATATTTGTTTTCAGTTTTTTTAAAGGAGAACTAAAGTATGTGCATTATATTTAGGATCTTCCACATGAATCACTATTTTAACTTTAAATTCATGAAAAGAAATGCAATCATTTCTTTTGCATATCTCTCTTTCTTCATGGTTCTCTGTTATAGTCTATCCATAAATCTGCTGCTCAACAAGAAGAGTTAAGGTGCCCATATCCTTATCTGACAACATTTCCACTTTGTTCTGGACAACCACTGGGCCCAGTCACTTTTTTACCAACATTACTGGAATATCATTGAATTTAAAGTGTTATCCAGATGGGGAACATGGTGGGGATGTTGGCAGATAAGAACTACTGGGACAGTAGAGGTTACAGTCAATGTCTACTGCCCCAGTTCATTGGATTGGATGTTGAACTGCAGATGTTTATTGCAGATGTTGAACTGACTGCAACATCTAACAAGTGTATGGCCACCTTTAAAGTGGATTTAAGTAAAGTTAAAGCTCAAGTCTCCATCCATTACTAGAAAATCATCATAACTTTAATTATTATTTAACTTTAATTTTCATAATGGTACTTTAGGGGAGTCTAATTGTAATCTTATCATCCCTTAAAAATGCAAGAAGGGGCTAAATAACAATCTCCAAGTGGGATGGAGTAGACAGCTCATAAGATATTAAATTCAAAAAACTTTATTAATGCAACAATAAAAGCACATAACATGGAAGGAGTGAAATCAGTTTAGCACATTTTGTGACATGCTTTTGAAGTGACATGAAATATGTTAGGCTGACAGCATAAGAAGATTTTAATGTCATATTAAAATGTTTGTTTCATTTTTAATATCACTGGAGTTGTCTGTGTAAGATACTTTGACACAAAGAGACAAGGTTCTATGCAACTAGTCTAGTTACAGAGGTAAGCTCCTCTAATCCCTATTTTGATTATGGTTGATTAAGGTCTGTATTGATACATTAATAGAATTTAGTACAAGAGATTAGGCATATAAAGTCTAAATACACGTTCTGGCTCTATGAGTCTCCAAAATAAGAAATGTTTGTGGGTGTATTGTTATTTTATTGATGAAAATGAGGCGCATGTGTTTGAAGACATAAAGTGATCTTTGGCGATCCCTCTGAGAAGGTTCTTGGTGTGCACAGACCTAAATCACGACAAAGGCAGCACTATCCATAAATGACAAATTCAACATTTAAGATGCTGAAAGAGAGAAGCATAAATAAACATATGTAGTAATAGATTTCCTTCTAAAAATATAACATGATGATTATTGTCTAGAGAAATACAGCAGAACAAACAATGTAGTGTTGATTTAGGAACCTGTAGGAAAAATGTACCCAAAAGGATGGTTTATGTTTAATAAGAGTTTTTTCCTCAGATTTATTATTCCTATTTTAATTAAACCCTGTCTGTTGATCGTCTATTAGTTTTGTTTAAAAATAGACTAATATACTGTATAGTCTTTAGCAATGTTCATTTGTACTTCTAATGAGTAGAGATGGGCGAAACTGCTAAGTTTGGTTTCATTTTTGAAATTTAAGGATCTCAGGAAAAACCCGAAGAAAAAGAACATCATTTCGGGACTTCAGACCGCATTTTTTATGATTATCGAATGTACGAGGTTATTTTCAGTAATGCTCGAAAATAACCTTGAATTTCGATAACCCTCAAAAATATGATTGGAAACTACTTTTGAGTTTCTGATCGTATTTTCGAGGATTATCTAGCATTCATGGTTATTTTCAAGGATTACTGCAAATAACCTTGTACATTTGATAATCATCGAAAATGCGTTCTGAAGCATGATCTATCAATTTTCGAATGGAACATTTGGATTTTGTAACCGAGGGGTTCCATGTCGGATCTCTATCCCATCTCAACTTATGATATGCAGTTTGTGAAGCTACCAATATCTTTTGTTATTACAATAAGTGTATCAATATTTATAAAGATACATAAAAGTCTACCTACTTAAAGAAGTAGAAGGTGGTCCCTGATCTGAAGAGTGAAAAACATCTAAAGTTACCCTTATATATTGGATTCAACAGCAGATTCCAATGATATACAAACATCTACAACTCTTTTGTGAAAGATCATCATTCAAGTGCCTCTTACTAGAAATGAATGCTATCTGGCAGTTACTATCCTAATCACTTTAGCAGGTTCGGTCCTACAATTAACAGTGGGATTAATGGATGGTTGATAGATACAGATACAAAAAACGGTTTAATGAAGTTCTCTGGTGCTGCATCTGTGTTAAAAAGAACTCTTGTGTGCACTATAGGCTGCAATTTGATGAATTGTAAGGGAGTACTCTAATAAAAGAGACGGACAGATTAGAAGGGAAACAGGCTGTGTATCCGACAGCTAGAGATAAGAAGGGCAGCTGACCCAGAGTGGTTCAAAAGAGAAGGATAATTTAATTAAAGGAATGACATTAGTTTGGAAAGTGCAGTTATAAATCTGAATAAAGATAATTCAAGAGACCGTATTTTCTTACTAATTAAAACAAAAATGAAATGAAAATTTTATAAACAGAATATCTTCACAGGTAAAAATCTTATCAGGGAATATCAATTCAATTCTGTTAGGAAAAAGATATTTGTAAAGATGAGGCTACACACAGTCCCCATCATTATCCCTATATAAAGTATAGGGAGAATGCTCGGGACGGACACATTCCCTACGACTGTGGCCGGACTCCCTATATTTCAAAATAGGGGGTTGACCACGGGTGAGGGAAATTTTCAGAAGGCAACAATCATTCCCAACGGTGAACATTCACCAGTGACGGAAATGCAGTGCACACATTGCCGAAAAAGGGATGATTCCATCGGATCTGAGGGTCCCTTCGTTGTTAATGTGTGTACCCAGTTAAAGACCCATAAATTAAAGAGAGGAAGATTTTAGAAGTCACCTGAAACCTGTTTGCTTTGAATAAAAAACACCTGGTCTGTGTCCTAGAGATTTTCACAGTTAGAGGGAAGGTAAAAATCAATGATTATAGTAGATCAATAGATTATAAAGCTGTGATCCAAAACCCTGGATTGCTACCTTCTTGGTGGAGCTAGGGATTTGATATCAATTCCATCCATGCACAACAAACCAGTGTTTGCCAGAGTCCTGGCTTATATACAGACATTTACAATCAAACACTGTTGATGGAAATGTTAATACTGTATCAGTACAACTGTAACTAAATGTGGTAGCAAATCAGAATGCTGCTTCACTATCTTTCAATCCCCTACATTGAAGATTTTTACCATTCACACAATCGCCTGTTACCGCATTTACAAGATACTAGGTTTTGTGGCTTTCTGACTGTATATTGGGATGGTACCAGTGTTCTAAGAACAGTTGATGTACCACGCTAGAATTCAAAAGCATTTCTGTATTAATTACTATTTCAGCCTAGTTGCATGGACATTATTGGCGGGAGATCCAATTCCTTTTAGTGTTCTAGGAGCACTTGTATATGATTTTCATTTGTCTTCAATGCAACACTACATTCAACAGGCTTAAGTGCTAAAGAGTATTGACAAAGAAATAGACCTATGCAGGCCTCTTAAAAGCCTTTCCATTCAGGTTGACAAAGCTATAACAGAATTTTCACTTCCTAAACAGGTGGCATGGTTACCAAAACCTTCACATACCTACATCTAAGCACATTTGATCTAATTGTAGTATTTCCCCCTGAACAGATACAAATACCGCTGAAGGAACCAATAGAAACTTCTTAGAAAGGTACTTGGACAGCAGTACAATCTGGAACTGATTAACTAGAAGTGTAATATTTTGGAAATGTGAACCAATTTGGTATTTAATGAGCATAGACTCTTCACAAACTAATTTCCAATAATATCTCTGGAATGTCTCTGGGGTCCTATCGCCCTTCACCTCTGACTTTTATAGTTATGAATGCTCACTGCCAGCAAGAGATAATCCCTTTACTTTGGACCATGTGGATATAATCTGATTATAATGGAAACCCCATAGTGCTTTATGTTTTTATAGAGTTTTTAAAAAGGCACACATAACCGGGATTGTAGCAATCGCTTGTATTAATAGTGCAGTCACTTTTAATAACTTCCAATGGCATTGGCCGTAAAGGGAAATTAGTCATCTAACGCAACATCATTTCTGTGAACAGATGTTTAATAATTCAGTAAACGTTTACTGTGTTTAAGGCATTGCATAAAAAAGCAGAACTCTCCTCAATAGATACAACAAGGAAAACAATAAATAAAAGAACAACAGGAAGAGATTTTGATTAAGGGTAATATTTGAGTGAATGGAACAATCCAAAACATTCATATAATTATGGCAGATCACGCAGAATTCATTTTGGCACCAAATAAAACATTGGCTAATACTAGAGATGTTCGAAACTGTTGAGTTTCGTTTTTTCGAAAATCATTTACTTTCAATTTTCGATAATTGTCTTCTTTCGATTTTCGATGATTATCTACTTTTGATTTTCGATAAAAATCGAAAATTCTAAAAATTCGGGTTCTGTGAAATTTGGGAGTTCCAAAAGTTTCATCGGGACTTCAAAGCCCTCAGATTCGATTTGAAACTGGGTTCTAATTGAACCCACATTACATCTCTAGCTAATACTAAATGTGTGTTTTGGCCATCATTTTACTTTACTTTGTAACATACATACAAGTCTTGCTAAAGGTGTAAATATATTGAACCATGGAGTAATAACTTTTCAAAAAACTGGAAAACTGGCAGATACAATTTATTTTCCTCTGTTAATGTTTCATTGTTTTTACTGCAAATGTGAGCTAAACTTGAGCTTCAATCATGATGTCCAGAGACTCATGATGTCCAGAAAACATTGGTTAAAGGAGATACACTATTGCTGGTTTTAAAGAACAAGAAAGTTGTGTCCCTAAATATACACGTAACAATGTTATAAATAAATATACATTTAAATGTAAACATTTTTTTGTTTTCAGGGTGACATGCCTTTTTCTTCTTCTACATCACTATTTGTTAATATAATATAGAAGCAACTTGTAGAATCTGTCTAAAGGTGTCCATACATTATTAGATGTTCCCCAATGTTCCTGGTATGTTTTAAAAACTGTCTAGCCCCATTACTTTGTGATTGAAGTTACAGACTTGAATGCCAAAGATTAAAAGTCAAAGTCAAACATCAGGCTAGTGTATGGCTAGCAAACAGGTTGGTACACACAGAGTGATATTTTGTCCTTATCAATTACGTGGACCAATGTTTTCATCAGATTGTCTGGGTCATTGGTTGAGGTTTTTTTGAATGACTAACGGTTTTTGATCAATTTTTTAAAGCTGCATGATTGCTTTGGCCAAAAAATCTCCATATACCACTTGAATTTTGACCATTCATTAAACTACCAATAAGCATGTAAATCTTCGTGACTAACTTCTTTGTCAGGAATCGCCCTATCTGTACTAAGTCTAGCTAAAGGTTATAACTGAAAAGGTTGCAGAAAACCCCTACATAAGGTAAAAGACATATACGTGCCATGTGAAAAAAATGCTTAACAATAAACAAAGATTATTTCCCTTTAATATTCCTATAACATTAATTAAATACCTGTAATAATAGTCTAGGTAACTGATGTCATTGTAACCTGCCCCCAAATCACCATTTTCTAAACAGTCTTTATGACTTTAGTTATTAGTTTCTTTTATATTAGGGGATATAAATTAAAACATTTCATTGCCAAAAGGTGTTGAACATTCCAGAACAGAGCTTAAATGAGTCTAATTTTTTTACCTATTATATTATTTAATGCTGGGTGGACATATTTAGGGCTTGAATGGTTTGACAGTAATGATTAATACTCTGCATTAAAAGATTCCAGTGAAAGTATTCAGGAACAAGCTGTGCTGTTTGGTTCTCATCCGATGGTCAGTCCTACCGGCCTATTAAAAACAGCAGGAGAACTGCAAACTTAATCACACTGGCTGAGCCCATGGAGAGAGACAGGAGCTTAAAGAAAGGGGGGTGGGAATACAGAAAAGAAGGAGAAATACAGGACAGAGCTGTATTAATATGGAAGCCACAAAACAAATGTGTAGGCATAAGTAAAGTAATTAACTATGGGAAAAGTTTGTTTATACTTTAAAATGGTTAGTAGTTAAAATTTCAAGATGAGGAAATTCCTTGAATGGAAATTCTATAAGAAATGAATTAATAGTAAATACAATCTTTATCTAATAATCCATTGGCACATCATATAAACATCCTTTGTAAAACGTGCAATGGAACAGCAATGAGCAGGTTTTTGCAACATAGGGCCATAAATGTGAAACTTTTCTATTATTTAATTACGTGCGTTTTGTCCCTTGTTAAATATGTACACTTTATTTTTTTGCATCTATTATTGATGCTATTACAATGCAACAAAGTGTTGGAAATAACACCTTGGCCACATCTGGAAATAACTGTGCTATAGGCTGTTATACTTTTTACTCTGTTATATGGCTCATTGGTACAGAGGGTATAAACTTTTAAAGGAAAAGGTCAGACTAAAACACAGAAGCTGTTGATAACAACGTTATATTACTTTCTAAGTAATTCCTGTCCAGATGTACACCTGTGGGAAGTCAAGTTCAGTCACTTCTAAACCCTCCTTATCTCCAAGCCACCTATTTAGACATGCTCAGTTAGAGAAATAGTCTAGCCAATCACCTACATAGTATCTCCATGTGGGGAGGGGTTGAGATTTTTACTTATTATGCACAGGAGTAGCTTGATAACGAATGACTTAGAAAGACCGGTGATACCTTAGCAGTTTCTATGGAAAGTATTATTAACTTTCCTGTAAAATGTTGATATATTCCATTACAATTTTAATGAACAAGCAGAATGAAAATAGATCAACAACTAAGTTTGTCCTTTCTTTAAAAAAATAAAATATAACTTCAGTGCCTCTTCAGACCTGCATAAAGGGAGTCTTTCTAAAGTTAGCGGCTGTCTTGTGATGTGGGGCCTCAGCATGAAGTCATGTTGGGGACAACGGTGGCAATGCTTCTCTTTTCCATCTCTACTGTGAAACTCTATTTGTTAATTGCCCAATAATATTGCTATTTCATTCTTTATAATTATTCAACACCAGGGCAAAACTAGTTGTGTAGGTCTTCAGTGTATAGTTTAACATCAGACAATCCACTGGAATTTGTCAGTATGTGATGGCCTCTGCGAGGCTGACCAATGGACATTGGTGAGAAAACAGGTGATCCTGTGACCAATCCAATAGTTATTGGCCTTAGGAAGTGTGATTATTACATTATACACATGGGCGATAATTAGCTGTCCAATGGGATTTGTAAACTATTGCTATCCAATGGGATTTGTACCCAGCATTACTAGCAAAAGAAACATGAAGTATTAATCATAGAAGCAATAAAAGCAAATAATTCACTGCCTCTCAGATACAGTTGTGAGGAAGCTATTATTAAAGTTTTCTAGTTCATAGAAGGACAAAGTGTTATTAGATTAGACTGACATGATTCATTGATTAATCATGATGAAGTAAAGAATACATGAAACCATACATTATTGTGTTATCTGAGAAGTGCAAGGTGCAAAAGGTTTCAGTTTGGTGTGAGCGAAAGATTGCAAAGACGTTACCAAGATAAGTAATAGGAGGAGGTTTTTAAATATTTGCTTGAGATCTGTTCAGTGGCAGAACAATGACAAATGTTGTATTTAAAGATTCAATAATAAAAGAAAGGATGGGAAAAGCTCCTAATCAGGTGCAAGTGTTCTAACAAAGACCTTCTAAGAAGCATGCTAGGTCACACAGATAACTATTTATTGGTGATTAAACTATGGAATATTTTTGTAATGTAACACATTTAGGGTTATTCAAAAGTTCTTATCATTAAAAATGGTGCTAATTTTGCCCCAACCACTCAGATAGATGTTAGCTTTCTAATGTTAAATATCTAATTAGTTGTGGCAAAATTAGCACCATTTTTAACGAATTATGGAATCACCCTAATTATATTTTGTCAACCATTAAGAAAAGTGCAAACTGTGTTTTATGAGACGCTATGAAATGTATTTCTTTAAGACATACGCAGTAACAAAATCAACTTCCTGTTGTACATTATCAGGGAAACTTTGACTTTGATGAATTACTCAAATTTGAAATAGGTACAGCTAAAAAGTGCTTTTTAATGAATTATTACCAAAGATACACCTGTAAAAAATTAATAAAGTCTTCCATAATAACCCTGTAGTATTTCCCTTAGCTCAGTGTGCTCAGGCACGCTCAGTGAACTAAACCCAGAAAGAAAGAATGGAATTGTTCCTCCCTCACAGCTCCTTGCACTAAAGGAGGGAGATTAAAAGCAGAAGTAACTGCAGGACTTGCTTTAGTGAAATATTATTCCGCACCGGAATATATTTGTTTAGATAATATTTTACAATGAAGTAGATTTCTAAAATTATTTTAGGCTGTTTCTGTCCTCTAAGAATAAGATAATGAAAGCTGCAATCTTTACATAAAAAGAGACTAAAAAATATATCATTTTAAAAAATGTGTTTACGTAAAGTAAGGAACATAGCTCATAGCAGGGACACCCGGCGTAATGTTTTAGCATTGACAACATAGCAATGTTTGTGATCTTTTATGGCAAAGTGTTACAGAGGGCTTTCTAGCATTGTTTCACACAACACTCATTATCCAGCTATGTTTTACAGCACAAGAACTGATAGGAAGGGAACCTATGGAGCGCCAACAAGATTACACTCTACAAAAATCCAATACCACAGATGTCGTCTTTTGACAAGTGAAAGGTTTGTCTCCTAATGACAGGACTGTAATGAGTTAGAAAGTAAATGCAATACCCCACTGTTTTCCTTTTTTCTACTTTATGAAACTGTGAGAAGAAGGAGTTAGTGGCCAGAACTGATTTGTTTTTTTGTAGGGTTTTTTTTTTTTTGGGTGCCTAAATGTGATTGACAGTAGCTTCATATTGAGACACAGCTTCTGTAGGCCCCACTGATTGCTGCACATTATTTGAATTTGCAGGTTATCACAGGGGCCTGTAACTGCATCTGTGACCTCATTAAGTAAATGTGTCCACATCAGCACCTCTCCCCAGTCTTTATCACTCATCATGTGCCATGAAGCAGACTGTTGACACCTTGTAGCAAACACTAGTTCTATCTTATCTCCTGCAGGGATAGAATCCTCAGTGGGGAAGAATAATGCTAGTCTAGGAATGTATCCAGGAGACAAATTCACTAGTAGCTAGCACGAGACATTTTTGGAGACATGCATCACAAAAAATAAATGGACTTTCTAGTTTACACTGTAGTTGCATTACCTAATATAACATTCATAGGCTTTGGCAATATGTTTCCATTTCTCAATATTTTTCCAATCTTTTTTTGTTTTTGTTTGTTGAGGTATCCAAATTTACAAAGATTTTGTTAGTAAAGTTTCTTTTTAAACTACCACAGTTTAAGCTATACATGGGCAGATGTTCTTCCGATCGGATTTCCGATCGAGATTATAAATACAGTCAGAAGAACCATTCGAAGCCTCCCACCTTTAGATGTGGACTGAAGATGCGGTCGGTGGAAAATTTTAAGGTTCGTACACACGTGTGATCGCGGGTCCTGACGCACGATGTGTACAAACGTTAGTTTTGGCCGATAATCTGCCCGTGTATGGGAACTTTATCGGTCGAAACGGGTTTTCGGTCGGGGATCGTTGCGGATCTCCGAACGACCGTCCGTTTTGGCCGATAAAGGGCCCATACATGGGACGATTATCGGAAGAAACTAACATTCGTACACATCGTGCATTGCGTGTACGAACCGTTAGTCTGGGGTTTTGTAGTCCTGATTTGCATGTCACGGGTGCTATAATCAGCAATTAGGTGTAGATACAACATTCTATGATACACAGTGGGTTGCTAGATATGCTAATGTGTTTTCTACAGTAATGTTTGTAGATTGTGCTTTTTTTTTTACTGATTCCATCTTGACAGGTTATTTTTCCGAACAAGAATGAAAGACATTAAACGGAAGTTGATAAGGAACTTCCTATTTCTGTTCTAATGTTCCCTTGATTCTAATATGTAAAAAGGGATTCCCTTTCTTCCAGATGATCTTTGCAGAAGTACATTGCACAATACTATAACAGTTGGTTAATAATTTAACAATGTGCCGTCTGCTGGATTTTATAGGACAAACAAGATCAATAGGCTGCAAAAATGCTTTATTGAATTCTTTTCTGTGTTTTTACTCTATTGAAAAATCAGATAAAAAAACATATTGATATCCAGAAAGCAAGTTGGGATGTTAAAAAACTAGATTATTGATATCTCCTAATGCAAGTTGTTGAAAATAATTGAGTTTTTTATTTTATTGACACGTATGATAAATGTCATAATCTAAACAGATGGGTGCCGTAAAAGGGCCATGTAAATTCCAGATATAAAGTTAGGGCACACAAAAAAGGGTGACTTTAGTATAAGCTGCAATAGGACAGACTGGTCACATTCATAGATAGATAGAGAACTTGATAGGGTAGTCACTGAGACACTCAAGCTAAGGGCAGTTTACTAGTGGCTTTGATATACTGGGGAATCCCCTACTCTGCTTTGCACAAGAAAATATGATGTATACTACACTTTATAGGACAGTTATTTTGTCTTGTTGGACAGTAATGGTATCTGAATTGACACAATTGACCAGGATTGAGTAGTCTTCTCTCTAACTGCTCTGAAATGGGAAATATCTTTTCAGCTTTTACTGGCTGTTGCTGAATTAAAACCAAAGATCATTGAAGATTGAAGTGTTGCTGTCCATATGTTGTAGGAAGTAAGTATCAGTGGCGTAACTACCGCCCCCCACATGACCGTGAGGGGGGGGGCAGTAGTAGGACCTGCCACAAGCCCATAATCTGTGCAGCAATGAGCCATTTTTAAACAGCTGATTGCGCGTATGAATGAAACATATGCACAATCAGCTGTTTAAAAGACCAGACCTGAACTTCCGGTTCAGTTCCAGAATTTTGGGTCCTGTCTTTTAAACAGATGATTGTGCCTATGTTTCCTTCATATGCCCAGTCAGCTGTTTAAAAACAGCTGGTCGCTGCACAGATTATGGGCTTGTGGCAGGTCCTACTAGCGTCTGGGCCCCCTCCCCCACGGCTTGTCACTGCACAGATCTTGGACGCTCCCAGGCATCTTTGCGGAGGGAGCAGGGAGTCAGGGGCCTGGCCTCCAATTTTGCGGGGGACCCTTCAGGTATGCTCCAGGGACGTATCTATTATGTATCTGTACCATTGTTGCATAAAAAGCAAAATGTGCCACAATTTTCTTTTCACTTTGGAAGAATCAAAGCTTATTTTGGCCATACACCTGCATGACATTATATCAATTCCCATTTAGTAACGTCAGGCCAGATACTGACAACTTCTTTGAGAACTCCTGCTAAGTGATTGTCATTACACTCAAAACAACGATCATAAAGTAATCAGGCCGGGCAGTTGGAATTTCAGTGGTAAGTCTATTAAATGTATGATTGAAATTTTTCTCTGTTCTAAAAAAAAAAAAGGAACCATATATGATGTACATATATGGTAAAAGCCATATGTCGTTCAGTGGGTTGCAGCCTCAATTTGGAGAGTAGTAGTGTCCACCCTCTGAAAGAAAATCAATACACTTATTAAGGAGCCCCCCCAACCTACCTTTCCCTATACCTTTCCAAAGATTTTACTAATCTTATTTACACAACCAGATACCTCGCCTTGGCTCTCTTCTGCAGCATCTGTTATTGTCAGTCAGTCAAAGCCATGACCACAAGCTGCCTTCTCTGCTGCTGTGTTAATTTCTTGTACAGCAGCAGATGATTTGTCCACCAACTGGCAAGGGAAAAAGTTGTGCATGTAAGTTTAGAATGTCTTTGGTAAGTTAACACTACAACAGGCTGTTAAAGGTAGAGATGGCCGAAACTCACCAGTTTCGTTCTGTTTTTGGATTCCCTGATCTTGTGAAAATACCGAAAATACGAAAAATTTTTCAATTTTCATCAAATGTTCGTGGATATTTTGAACATATTTTTGAGGATTATAGAACATTCAAGGCTATTTTCGATAATCCTCGAATGTTCGATAATTATAGAAATAGGCCCCGAAGTTCCGAAATCCGGACGACTCGTCCGGATTCGGACAGATCATTTGAATTTCGGAACCGAGGGGTTTGATGTCAGGTCTGGGTCTGAGTCGAACCCAGATCCCATTTCTAGTTAAAGGCATGCTAATGCACATGTGTTATTGTTGGTGTCCACAACAGCTTTACAATGCTTATAGTGTAAACAAGCCCTAAAGTATAGCAAAAAGTGGATTTGGGGGGCACTTAAATAAGTTTATAAAGTATGGACATGCCCTTTAAAAAATAAATTTTAATTCTAAGCGTGATATCACAAAAACTTGTGATATCAGCTTGATAAAGGAGCAAGTACTCCTAAAAACATGTTGCGATAGTATAGTATTTGAGGTTGAATAAAGACATACGTCCATCCAGTCCAACCCATCTAGCAATATCCTCATTTCCTGCCTAACTGTTGATCCAGAGGAAGGCAAAAAAACCCCACCAAATTTATGAAGGGGGAAAAAATTCCTTCCTGACTCCAAGTGGCAATCGGAAATTTCCCTGGATCAACTCTACTTTATGTATCAATACCAGTAACTTGCAACATTCCTTGTTTGCAGAAACTCATCCAGCTTTTTTTTGAAACTGACCAATGAACCTGCCATTACAACGTCCACTGGAAGACAGTTCCATAGCTTTACCGTTCTCACAGTGAAAAACCCTTTCCGAGCTTGAAGCCTAAACCTTTTTTCTTCAAGTCTTAAGGGATGTCCTCGTGTCCTTTGACATGTTCTACTGGTGAACAATGCCCCAGATAGTTTATTGTATGGCCCGTTAATGTATTTATACACAGTAATCATATCCCCACGCAAGCGCCTTTTCTCCAGTGTACATAATTGTAACTTTTCCAGTCTCTCTTCATATTCAATCTCCCCCAATCCCCTTATTAATTTAGTTGTCCTTCTCTGAACCCTTTCCATTTCAAAGATGTCATTTTTGTACACAGGATTCCAAAATTGCACTGCATATTCCAAATGAGGCCTTACCAATGCTTTGTAAAGACGGAGAATTACATTTTCCTCCCTTGAATCCATACTTCTCTTTATACAAGACAATACCATGCTGGCTCTGGCTGTTGCCGCCTGGCACTGCTTGCTACCTTTAAGTTTGTTATCCACCAAAACTCCAAGATCCCTTTCCAATAGGGATTCTCTCAACACAGAGCCATTTATAGTATAAGTAGCACAAGGATTTTTAAGTCCAAAATGCATCACCTTACATTTATCAACATTGAATTTCATCTGCCACTTAGCAGCCCAATGTGATAATCTATCTAGATCCCCTTGCAACAATTGCACATCCTCTGAAGTTTTTAATGGTCGACAAAGTTTTGTGTCGTCAGCAAACACAGAAACCTTGCTGACAATACCCACTTCCAAATCATTAATAAATAGATTAAATAGAAGCGGCCCCAACACAGAACCCTGTGGCACCCCACTTAGCACTTTAGTCCATAATGATGAAGCCCCATTAACAACTACTCTCTGCATCCTATTCATTAACCAATTTTCTATCCATGTACAAATGTGACTCCCCAGACCAACAGACCTTAGCTTATTCATTAGTCGCCTATGGGGGACTGTATCAAAAGCCTTTGCAAAATCCAAGTAAACTACATCTACTGCTATACCAGAGTCTAAATTTCTACTTACTTCCTCATAAAAGCCAAGCAAGTTAGTTTGACAAGATCTATTCCTCTTAAATCCATGCTGGTTACTACTTATAATGTCAGTCCTTGAAACATACTCTAGAACATGTTCCCTTATTAAACTTTCCAGGATCTTCCCCACCACTGAAGTTAAACTTACAGGCCTGTAATTACCCAGCTGTGAACGACTATCCTTTTTGAATATTGGAATAACATCAACCTTTTTCCAATCCAGAGGCACACCACCGGACATGAGGGAATCAGCAAAAATAAGAAACAATGGCCTAGATAAAACTGAACTTAGCTCCTTAAGTACCCGAGGATGTATTTTATCTGGTCCAGGAGATTTATTAATATTAACCTTATTTAGTTCTTTCTGTACCATATCCTCGGTTAACCAAAGTGCACTTGAATCTTTTATACCATTATTGCTACTATACTCTATGATATCTGTACTTGGATCTTCTATAGTGTATACAGAGGAAAAAAAATTATTCAAGACATTTGCTTTATCGCCATCCTCCGTAACTAACTTATCCCCATTAATTAATGGTGCCACATTCTCAGTCCTCATCTTCTTACTATTAATATACTTAAAAAAATGTTTAGGCTTAGTGATGCTTTCTTCAGCTATCCTAACTTCATTATTAATTTTAGCTAGTTTGATTGCTTTCTTACAATCGTTGTTACAGTTTTTATATTCCCTAAAGGCCCTTTCCGTTCCCTCGGCCTTAAAGGTTTTAAATGCCTTTTTCTTCCTTACCATTTGCCTCTTTACATCAGAATTCAGCCACATGGGCGTGGATTTTTTTTTACATTTATTTCCCAAGGGTATAAATTTAGATGTGAACTGGCTTAAAATCCCCTTGAACACAGTCCACTTCTGTTCAGTACATTTACCTGATAATACATTATCCCAGTTGACATTCTGAAGAGCTGCTTTTAACCTGGGAAAATTTGCTTTCCTGAAATTAAATGTCTTTGTTAACCCAGCGCACTTTTCCTTTCGATAACAAAGTCCAAATGCCACTATTTCATGGTCACTATTCCCTAAGCCTCCAGTTACCTTTATATCTATAATGCGCTCCACAATGTTAGATATTACCAGATCCAACAGAGCTCCTTTTCTAGTAGGAACCTCAACCACCTGTGAGAGAAAATTATCCTGCAGCAAATTCATTCATTCAGGAACTCATCGCCTTTTTCTGTGATGGCAGTTCCACCACACCAATCAATAGTTACATATAAATATTTTGCAGATTGCACCACCCGAGGCTTGTCTACAATTCTTTGATTTTATGTATATGATGACCACAAGGGACGAGGTGGAGTAGACAAGACCCATAAAGGAAAAAGGAAACAGAGTGAGTAACAGCAACTTCATTTTCTGACTGTGATATCACAAAAACTGACAGTGTTCTAGGTATACTATATAAAAAGACTGATAGTTGACATTTTCTGATAAATATGATTAGGTGTAGAGCACAAAATGTTCTTAAAATGGATTGTCATAGCCTTGACAGTTAAACCATACAACTACTATGATGGGCCTACTGGCGTTGCCCTATACTAGAGCACAGAAAGCATTTTAATAACAGTACATTTGAGTTCAGCCAAGTTCTAGAGGGTTATTAGAATGTCTTTAAAATGTTACAGTAAACAGAATTGCAGTTTTCTGAATTCTGAAAGAATGTGATTATGACACAAGGGGGTGGGGACTTAAAGTGATTGATTGGGTGAGATTTAGGTCAAGGGCACCTTGGCTCTATATCCTCACGAAAATCAATAGGCTGAAGCTGTAAATTTAGTATTTTAGTGCAATCAACTAAATGTGATTGTCTGAAATGTACAATTATTAAGGCTGAGTACCACAAGCAGATTTTTCAGCCAACCAACCAATATTTCTTGCATATGAATGGGTAATCGGTGGAAAATCACCACCAATTGTGTGCTCTCCTATGGCCGCATGACTGGCTGTGGCAAACTGGCTGTAGCGACTTTCGGCATGACCGCAAGTGATTTGTCCTGGCCGACCGCTCGCTAACGGGATGAAAACTTTGTCCGTGTGTACCCAGCCTAAGACTGAACGACCTTCAAATAAAAAAGGTCAGGGATAGAGATGAATAAAACTAGCGAGTTTCGTTACGACATTGGTTCTGCGGGAAAAAATTCAGAAAAAGTTCTGAAAATTTGAAAATCTGATTCAAACCCATTAAATCAGGTTTTCTGAATTCTCATTGGTACTTTTTGAATATTCAACATCATTTTTAAATTTTCAATATGAATTTCTAATTTTCCTATAAGATTTTTGATTTCCGAATTTTCAATGAAAAGTTCAGAACCTGGATATATCACTTGTCAGGAGTGATTTTGTCATTTCTGAATATTACAGACATTCACTGCCCTACCTGAACAAAATATCAGGCCAGGCATTCGATCAGCCATTTCCAAAAGCCAATCACAGCTTGAATATAAAAAGTAATGTCCTGGGAGCTCATCTGCCTGTATGATTCCTGGTCACAAAACAAATCAGTTGTGAAATAGAATGATATTTTCAGAGCTCAGTTCAGGGATATGTCTGAGCAGAGATCAAACTTCGGATGTGTTCTGTACTTATCCATATTTTATTTATTGCTAAGGTTGCCAGGTGAAAAGCAGAGCTCAACCAACTGCTCCTGTCATTTCTTCCTCAATGTATTGAATGTTCATTGATAACTTGCTTAGTAGTTTTCTCATTCTCCTTAAAGACCCTTGTACTTCACATGAACGTATCATTACCATTGCCAATGTTTGTAGCACAATGCCCTATGGTAGAGAAATGAAATGTGCCTCTCTCCCTTTTGTAATTGATACAGTTTCAGCAGATAGGGAGGCTGAACCTTTAACCTCAGGTTTCCTTAGCCTAACTGAAACCTTTCAATGTAGTTAATAAACGTCATAAAAGAAGCTATCGTCATCTCATTTTCACCAACCATTGCTAATACTCGAAAGAATAATCTTTGAAAAGATGCTTTTATCAGGCTGACCTTTGTTGTAACACAATTTTTATAACGTAGCCAGGAATGGTTTTATTTACAGAGCAGTAACAATATACACAACCATTTACAACCAATTGTGCAATAAAACGTAAAAATAGAATATGTATAAAAATATTGGAAGGAGAGGCTCTACCGAGTAGCAATGTGTTCTTAATCCATAATGCCCCATAGTCCTATTTATAGTATTAGCAATTGACTGACACTGTAAACAAACTAAAATTGCCTTCATCAAATATCTTAAGACAACGATAAACATTGGGATTATCTCCCGACTATTGACTATGACACTCTTCATTCTTCCACGGTCTATCACCAACCTTGAGACAACTACTGGCAGATAATTTCCCAGGCAGTTCCATAAGACAGGGTATTAATATAGGTTGGGGCACCCTAGCAGGTAATTAGCATTTAAACAATTTTAAAATAACTTTCTTTATTTCTGAGGGATACGCGCATCTCAGTTTGACTACAGGTCATCATACAGTCAGCTAACACACCTGAATTCCATTGTATGGCTATAGCTGTAGGCTAGGCATACAGTAGTTTCTAGCAGATCAGGCAGATTCCATCTGTGATCTTCTACAGATGTGACTACACAGTCTAAAAATTGCCATACACTAGTTTAAAATTAAAGTCAGTAAGACATTGATTTAACATCAAACTGCCGCTGTGTGTTCTTACTGGCAACAGTCCCATGATGTTCACCGTCCGGAATACACTTTACATTTGATGTTACAGCTGTAACGTTAGGTGTAAAGGGGATCGGGAATGTCACAAAATAGTTAATAGTGAATAGCACCTTTATGTTCGCTATAAAAGTATAGTGCGTATAGGGAGCACGCATGTGGCCAAATATAGTCTAATCCTGTCTGACCCAACGGGATCAGCCTATAATTTTTACTGTGTGTACCCAGTAGTAGGAAGTAAATCTGTTTATTTCATTATTCATTTTCATTCATTTCATTATTATTATTTATTTGTATTTGCCTAATGGAGCAACATAGATGCTTTTTAAAGGGGTTCCTTCTCTTTATTACAGCCATATCCAGCTGGGAGATTTTATTGCTGCATTTAAAACGGTGGGCACAGATTGCATAGCATTAATATATCATAATCGCTGCTTGATATCCTTCTGAGCAACACATAAAGTAGTGTAACAATGTAAAAGCAGACTGGACATTACAGGTACTGAGAAATGAATTGTCTACTCAAACATACTGGGAACCACAAGTATTTTCCTCCTTCACCTACCTTTATATGCTGAATAGGACCAATTAACACAGAAAACCACAAGGTTGATAAACCAAGGGAAACCAGCTTTAATGTTTCTAATAGCAATAAACTCATAAAAGATGATTTGGCCCC
The DNA here is from genome assembly GCA_019447015.1 of Hymenochirus boettgeri. Lineage (NCBI taxonomy): Eukaryota > Metazoa > Chordata > Amphibia > Anura > Pipidae > Hymenochirus > Hymenochirus boettgeri. Next base: position 186,082,568 of record CM033475.1, read on the forward strand.
TAATGCTTCACGTGAGAGCTCATGTCCTGTCATCATGGCAGCATTGTACTAGATATGATCTATGGCAGGCATTGAATAAGAAAGGGTGGCAAACATCTCCCATCAGGGTAATATATGTTGCGGTTAAATCACTGCACTAGGTAAAACCTAATGTAGATTTACCTAATGTAATATAAGGTAAAAGCATTTTGAGGACAGACAATATTCTATTTATTATTTATATTACTACATTATTATTTATTTAATATATATGTAGAGAGACTTAAAAAAATGCAATGAACTCCCATGTTTCTTAAGCAACAAAGTGTCCTCAGCAACCATGAATAAACTCTATCTGCTCTGCCTGGTACCAAACAGCATTTCCCATTAACCTTGTGTCAGCTGTAGTTCTGTAGTGTAGGAGCTTTGTAGAGCACCAGGCTTTGCCTATCCAGCGTATTTATTTTGGTTTACATTTTTGCGGTCTCTTCTATGTGAGATCAATGAATTCTCTTGTTTGCCATTTATTTTTCAAGCAGTGGAATATTTTAATGAAGTGCCCAGAGACCATTCCTGCTCCTGCTTGCTTGCATTCTCCCATCCTCACCCTGCGGTGGATACCATTGTACAGATACAAACCTCTCTCTGTCCAGTAATCAGTGAGATTTCTCAATCCACACTGTCTTCAGGTTTTTTCCCCTCGACTTTGAACTGTAATTAGATTCTCCTCCCATTATATGCACTCTATCAAGAAAATCACCTATTAATTGATTTCAATTACTCATAATTGTCCCTCATACATTCCAATTAGTCTTCTCTGTTGTTCGCAACAATGGTAGTCAATTATGCAATTAATCAATGTTGGGTTTATAACAACAAGCTAGAGGAAGGCATTGCATACAGTGAGTCAGTGGAAATTAAAGTGATTTCTTTTATGTAAAAAAAAAAAAGGGCAGTGAGTTGAAGTTCTATTTGTCAGCATAGGACACATTAAGATAAATTTCTACAAGTCCTGTGTTATAGGATCTGAAGTGGGGCCATGGATTTACCACCACTAAGAAATTAATTAATGGCACCTTTAATTAACATTTTTTTTGTACACCTCTAATTAGAATGACTCAGAACAGGTCACTTTAATGGACAATTATGCAGGAAATCTCAGTTTGAAGCAACAACATTTGAGTGTAGACAAAATTGTGTTATGTGTAAACTGAATTGTCAGATCATCTGATCTGGTAGGGACACACTTAAAGGGTAACTGGGTCCTTAAATTCTTCCAAACTAGTAAGGATAAGGATTATATAAAAAGCCTTCCATCGTACCTTCAAAATAAAACCTAAATCATATCTCTAGATAAAATTTGTGAGAAGTTATTGCTGGAAAGGTTCAGCAATATTACTTCCTGCTTGAACACTTCCTGTTTTTAGCCATGTGATCTGCTTGTAGTCATGTGACCAGCCTGTCTGCATTAATAGGCTTCCCTTCTCAACTGTTAGTTTTCCTTCCAGGTATTTCCTGATTTCCCCAGCATTAAGTCTTAACTAAGTATGCTTCTCCCACAGAGCAGATGGGTGGGGCAGAGGTCAGGTGATGCCACTTAACCTACTGGAAGCAGGAAGTTTGAACATTCACCACAATGTAATTTCTCACAGGCTCCAGCCAGAGACGTAATTGTTAGTTTATTATAAAGTAAATACTGCAGGCTTTCATTTAACCCTAACTTATTTTGAGACCACAGTTGCCCTTTAAAGCTGGGTACACACATCACAGATTTTTCCGTCATTTTTCAAAGATCAGTGAACACACAGTCCCGAGTGTTCTTTTTATGCACAGCATAGGGAGAGGCCGACCCGAGTGTTAGGCGGGCATGTTCATTCAGGAAAGAAGCTACACACACTGCTGATAGAGCAGCATGGTGGCTAAGTGGTTAGCACTGATGCCTTGCAGCTCTGAAGTTCAGAGTTCGATTCCACCCTTGCACACATCTGCAAGGAGTTTGTATGTTCTCCCTGTGCTTGCGTGGGCTTCCTCCAGGCACTCCAGTTTCCCCCACAATTAAAAAGACATATGGATAGGTTGTATGTGTCAAATAAAGGTGCTTAGATTGTAAGCTTTTCGGGGCAGGAAGTGATGTGAATGTATACATCTAACCGTAAAGCACTACAGAAGATGTTGGCGCTATATAAATCCACAATAATAATAATAAAAATACCGTTGGATCCCATGGTATTGGGGCTTTATTGCTAGTATATGCACCAAGCTTAATAAATAGGATTAGCTGGGATGCACTGATTGCAAGTGATAGCAATTAAACAGAAATTATTTTAACTCAAACATGCTGTCTTCTTTAGTCGGTGTCCTTTGATTTTTTTTACCGATCTGGCAAACACTCTGTGTACATTTCATATTTTTAAGTCTTAAAAGTAGCCTAAAAGTCAAACATCTATACTCAAATCACCATATTGGCTGCTAGTACCTCAAAGAGTATAAAGTCCTACCCTCCAACACCCCCCTTTAAATTGGATAAAGGGCTGGAAGTGATTGGATGGAGAGCTGGTGAAAATTAGAAGAGGGCTGAAGGTGTGTTTGGATGGGGGACTGGTGGGGGCTGGGTAGACTTTTATGTGTTGCTAATAAGGGCTGGAAAAGAGTTCATGGATGGATAAAAGAGATTGGATTAAGTCTAGTAAAGATTTAATGAATGGCTGGATGAGATTGGATTAAGTACTGGATGAGATTGGATTGAGAGCGGAAAAAGATTGGAAAAAGGGCTGGAAGAAATTGGACAGGTAGAGATTGGATGAAGGGGTGAAGGAGATTGGGTGGAAGGCTGGTAAAGATTATGCTAGCTATACACTACAAACTTCAAACTACAAACCTCCGATGTTCAAGCGATATTCCAACAACCACCTAGTCAGATAATTTTGTGATTAACATTAAACTGCTGCTACTTTTGATGAGGGCTAGAAGACATTTAATGCAAGAAATTGGATAGAGGGCTGAAAGAGATTGGATGGATGGCTGAAAGAGATTGGGTGGTTGGCTGAAAGAGATTGGATGGATGGATGGCTGAAAGAAATTGGATGGATGGCTGAAAGAGATTGGATGGATGGCTGAAAGAGATTGGATGGATGGATGGCTGAAAGAAATTGGATGGATGGCTGAAAGAGATTGGATGGATGGCTGAAAGAGATTGGATGGATGGCTGAAAAAAAAACTGGTGAAGACTAGATGAAGAATGAAGAGATTGGATGGACTGTTTATGTTACTAAATAAACATTCTTATATTTGTGTAATTATTTGTTAATTTTGGTGCAGTTCCCCTACACACGGGTTCATACTCGTACTCATCATCAATTCTGTTTGCCCTGGTTTCTCAGACAGACCTCGTTTTATATTTGGATTGGTTCATCTGTAAGTTTATACGGAACCAAGGCTTATTAATTAATAAATATTCTTATATTTGTGTAATTATTTACTTGGGGTTATTTGTGTATATCAATGCATTTTTGCAACAAACACAATTTCAAAGGTACAGAATCTTATTAAAAATTTTTTCATTTCATTTATTTATTTGCAGTTCCAACTCACTATGCTGTTTCAAAGAGACTCCCTTTCACTGCTATAACATCTGGCATCAATTTAAAAAAAACAAATAATATGCCTTACATAATGGGAATCACATAAGTACTGGGGGTTGTGTACAATAATGATTAGCTTTATAGTAGGGGTGGGCTATTACAAAATACACTACATCCTTTATATAGTGCTACTGATTTTATGCAGCACTGTACACTCAACTCCTCAGTGGCTGCTTTCCCCATAGAGAGTAAAATCCAATGTTTGGTGCCTGGGGACAGGGAGTTTATGTGATTTGCTGAAGATCACAAGGTAGTGGCACAGAGACCATACCAAGGCCTTCTTGAATTGGAGTCAAGGGACTTAACCACAGAGCCCCTCCTTCTTTAATGAATAAACTCACTAATTCATAAAATATCACTTACACTGGAACCAAGACGGCTGATACTCGTTGTTATAAATATGAACATAGAATTGAAGTCCCTTTGCTTAGAATTTATTTTTAGATTGAAACAGTCCATAACCTTGCACTTGTTTGTTCACTCCTGTGCAGTCCGTGGTGTCAGTTCCAGAATGTCCAGATACATAAGCACTAATATATGATGCATGTCCAGCCTTCACGTTCTGGACAAGCAAATATATTATGAAAAATGAATGATGAACCTTTCAGAAATTAAAGAGCCATCTTTTTAATATAAAATAATCTTTAAGGGCTAGGCCATACTGTTCCTTCTCACTTCCAATCAATTTTTGTGAGAAAATTGAGACGCAAACGCCAACGGATTGCCTAATGGGGCCCATACACCAAAAAATCCTGATCGTACAACAAAAATTTCCCCGTTGAGCCAATTAAAAAGAAAATCGTGCGATCACCCATACATGAATGAAGATTGCATGATATTGGGATTGTATGACTGGGATTTGTTTGTGTATGGGCCCCATAACAGTGCAGAATCCACAATAACTTTGTGGTGATGTTACATATATGTGTTACGCCCAATGTGTCATATATATCATATATGAAATTATAAGTTAGAAGGAACTTACCGTAACTGCATCTCTCCTGAAAAGTGTTCATGCTTTTCCCCACCTTTATTGTCAAGTAGTTTATTTAGAAATAAAATAAAACTTGTTGTTGGTACTTTAACACCTAACATTAGGGAGGCTTCTCATAAGAGAAAAAAATGTGTGCTCCCTATATCAAGGGCTTTTTAAGTTAACGGAATTGACAAGGTTTAATATTTTTTTGATTCTTGTCTTCATAGTTTTAATTTAAAATCTCAGATCTCTTAGAAGTGTTGAATTTGGATTCACTTGTGATGAAGTTGAGGACTACGACCCTACAAATATGATAAATAAAGGTAATAGGTCTTTTAGCCACATTGAGGCTTAGTCTGCCCGGTTTAATTGGTATGTTCACCCTTGAAATTATTTTTTTATATGTCCCCCCAGCCCCAACCGCTTTATTTATTTTATTAGAAAATGCCCAAACTTTACTTACCTCCCCTCTTTCCTCCGCCGCGCTGCCAGGCCCTCTGCTTGCGAGAAAATGCAAGCAGAGGGGCTGGACCGGCAGTCGAGTCTGTGATTGGCTGAGTGGCAGCCAATCACGGATGCGGCTGCCGGGAGTTCATTGCAGCGGAGGAAAGAGGGGAGGTAAGTCAAGTTTGGGGCACTTTCTAATAAAATAAATAGAGCGGTTGGGGCTGGGGGGACAGAGGGAATGACATATGTAAAGGGATTTACACTAGGGGGGAGGGAATCCTAATCGGGAGGGAGAGGCAAGGAGGGGGAGGGAGGGGGAGAAGGGCTGCAGTACGCATGCCAAACTTCTCCCGGAGGCCAGGTAGGAGGCAGAGTCCTATATGGACTCTGCTATCCTCCTGGTGGGCAGTTTTTGGGACTTTGGGGGGGAACTACAGGAAAACCAGATGGAGCTGGGATGTGAGGTAAGGATTTTACTACACTACATGGTGGGGCCATTAGTGGGGGGATTATAGTTTTGGGGGTTGACATGCCCTTTAATCAGTTCTGAGACTGAGCAGACATCTTTGTCCTGAAATATGCTGTGTTTTTGTTTTAGATGATTAGTGGCTGAGGCAACTGAAGAGTAACAAATGAAAACTTTGGAATAGTAGGAGAATGTCAGTGTAGAATCGTTGGGAAACTCCAAGGACTTTCACACAAGACATTCTTAAGGTATTGGATGTATCTTTTTACACAGCCTGGAAATTATCACTGCGTTCCCAAACATAAAATCTATATAATTACAACCAAAGAGCTGTGACAGGGAATCACTAATAAAAACATACTGGGATTATGTAGCGCCATAGGAAAAAAATCACCCCATTTAGTAACCCTTGGCAACCAATCAGAAATACTAATTCATCAGTCTAACTGCAGAAGACCAGTCAAAGCTAACTGCTGATTGCCATGCTAGACTAGGACTAATTTTGCTTGTGCTACCATTTCATTTCCATTGCTCCTTTATATTGATTTGAAGACAGAAAAGTAGATTTCCTTAAATTAATAAACACTATGGGGCCGATTTACCCAGACTCCCTGGGCAAATATATGGAGTTAAAGTCCCGTTAACTGGTTTCGGTACCGGTTAACGTGACTTTAAATCTGTATAAGCGGCGAGTGCGCGGGTTACGCAAAAATCACCCGTGCATCCGACACTCGTGATTCAATATTGCTTTTGTGCTAGTTTTAGCACTGGATTTTAACGCTGTTAAAGCGATAGCTCTGGATGAATGAGCCTGTATATCATTGCCCACAATTAACATGTTCAATTTTTTATTGCTTAAAACTTTAGAAAATGTATCTTAGCTTTGTAATTTGCATTTTTAAAGGGCATGTCCACCCTTAAAACAAAAAACTGGTGAATTGTCAGTAATCTGACCCCAACGCCAACTTTTATTTTCCCCAGTTTATTACATGCATTTGTAACCAGATATTTAATGATAAGTTTTGTTCCTTTCTGGCAAAGGTATCTGCCTCCTCCCTGTGTTCCAAGAGCTTTTTTATAAGCTTGAGCATGTGCAGAGGAGGCAGCAATGAAACAGCAGTCAATAATTGGTTGTGATGTCAGTTGTTACAGCCTTGATTGATTGCATGAAGCGAGGGACCAGCTTACTCTGCCAGAATGGAGACAATAATAATCCTTAAATATCTGGTTAGTAATGCAGGTAATAAGGCAAAATATATCAGTTGGGGTTGGGGGCAAGTAAATGACAATTGACCAATTTTCCCTTTAAGAGCAGTATAACTGGTGAAAGCATTGCACATTCAATGTATGCGAATCTGCGTCTCGGCCAATGGCTATTAGATGATATGTAACTCTACAGCACGAACAGTACACTTCCCTGAGTGTTACTTAACAAGTCTTAAGAAAACATAATTTGATATAAGAACCATACATTACTGTAAAAGAACAAAGTTTTCCAGACATAGGCAAGAAATTGCAAAGCTATGTGGATTTAAACCAATTTTAAAAGATTTTACAAATTTTAATTGCAAGAAACATGCTTTCATAGCAAATAGCATCACAACTTTACTAATGGGGTCATCATTAACCAAAAAGATTCTAACCTATTAAAAACAGTATAAGTCACCTACAGGGAAATTCATCTAGAGCGGCAGCGCTGGCAGGTAAATGAGCCCACTAGTGTATTAGAAATAGAGGAGAGCTAAATTAACTTTCATATTTCTACTTCCTCATATTGCTTGAATCTCCTAGCCAGGTACATGCCCATTGCGTTAAGCTCCTTAGTGACTGGGCCTAATTACTGCCAAGCACGTATGACATTTCCAGGGTGGGGTGAATACAATGGCAAGAGGAAGGTGTGGGCAAAGCAGGTGTCCGTTTACAATAAAATAATGTTGACTTTTAATATAAAACAGGATATGATACAGAAGCCATCGTTTTCCAGATTTCAATGTTTTGTGTTTGTTATGCATTTTTTTGGTTATACATTATTTCTTATTAAAAAATGTCCAAGCAGCTAAAAGTTGCAGAAGACAATCTTTCAGGAAAACACAAAAGTCCTAACGTGTAGCTCATGTAAATGGAACCTACTAATTCAAGTGAACAGACCTACTATATGTGAATGCATTTTTATCTTACCAAAGACTGCACACAACATCCCATTTACATATAAACTTATTGTATGAATTAAGCTCCCTAGTTATTATAAAATCTATTACCGGTTCTTTCTACATCCATATACATTGCATTACAATGTATTTACATGCTTTCATGATTAAAGCCTTGCCTTATAGAGGAGACGGAAAATAAACAGGAAGATATTAAATCAAACATGGAGTAAAGCCAACAGACAAGGAAGATGATATTTCAAGGGTAAACGTGATGTGACCAAGGTCTGTGTTGTTCTGACATATACTAGTTATTTGATGATTAACTTGCTTTATTTTTTACGTTCTGAGTGGAGTCACCTTGTCAGTGTTATGTTGAGTACCTATCCTTTATCAGATTAGAGAAGGCTGGAGTTTCACTATTCTGACTCCTTCCATTCCTCTCCATTCATTCAAGCTTCCTGTTCTCTGAAAGTCAAGCTCTCATTCACAAAAAAAGCCAAATCTAATCTCTTTCCATTGACCCTTAAGAATGGTTGAATGATCTGCCTTAAGTTTCTGTATGCGCTCACAGGTGACAAAGTTCAGTCATAATGAAGATGAGATAAGAAAAGGTTGGTTATATGAATAATATTGTGAAATGTCATGATTTATGGTAAGGTTATAGGCAGTACCAGACACGGTATAGTGACTACACAAAGTCTGGTATACTTAAGGCCCATACAAAAGCTTTAAATACAAATAGCCAAACACATAAGTAATTTGCAGCAAACTACTAAGTTTAATTATTTACTTGCTAAGAGATGAGGAATAAACAATTAGAGCATTGATGCCTATGTTGTATATCTCTCCCATGATCAATATGTTTTCTAACTTTTAGGACCCTGGGGCTGATTATGCAGGACCGATTAAAAGAGTGACCACCCTGGAATTTCTGACAAGCCTGAAAGTCCCAAGAGATGGTATCAGCCAACCAGTCTGGAATAATTACATTCAATCTACAGCACTGAAAACAACATTATTGCTACAACTGTTCAATGTGAAGCCCTGCTCTCCACTATTATGTTGATAGAATAAATGAAAGATTCATGCTAACCTATTTTGTATAATATATCACAGAATGATTGATTGTGTATGTTACTGTATTGGGCAAAGTTTTTGTCACATAAATCTCTTGGTGATAACAAAAGTCCCACTAATAATAAATATGCATTACAGCACAAGCTTTAAGGACATGTTAAACAATTAAAAGGCAATTAAATCCTTCTAAGAAAATCCCCCCACACTTAATAGTACCCAGGAGGAAGACCTAAACTGTGACCCCTGTAGGGAGAGGGGCTCACCGGGTAATGCAATATGTGGAGCCGATGCGGAAAAAGGTGGTGCAGTACGGTAAGTAGCACTAATTACCGTGATTCTACGTCCCTATTTAATTTTTGATCAGTGTCACTTTGTGCGTAATTGAACACAAACTCTATTGCAGTATTCTCAGGCCCCAATGAATAACCCAATACTACAGGTAGCGTGGTTTGGGAGATACAACCCTACAATAAGATACCACCCTACAATACATCTCCCATTTAGTTCTATATACTGCTCTTGTGTATGAATTCTAATAGCCAGCCAGCCAACCAGTCCACCAGTTAGTAGCTTAGCAGCCCATATTGCTTCTCTCTCTATATTATATATGCTGGTATATGTATTGGAACATACGTTGCTTTAGACAGAAAATGCCACTTTTCACATTCCCATTGCCTCCCATTGAAGGAAACAAAACCCGACTTCCGCCATCTTTGCTCAATGGTTAAAGGTCACAAACTTTATTTTTCTTTTCTCCAATTCGTGATTATTTTCACATGGTTTAGCAAACTACACTATTTTAGGTTTCCATTGTAAAAGGAAAGGGAATTCACCTGTACAACTGCTGTTCATCCATGCACCACTGGGATAAGTTTGAGAAGGCTGGCTATGGTAACATTCCAAACGTAACAAAGTTGGACAAGTTGAACATTTTCCATGTAAGAGATCATTACCTAGAAGAAATGCTGCTGATGTAAAGCTACAAACTACTTCCAGACTTTAGCATTTTTGTTTTCATTTTGTTCCTGGGTAAAAGCTAATGCTGCTCATGTTAACTGTTTATAGGCCAAAAACAATCTGTGCTCCTCCCAGAATGCTTCAGCACTTGAGAGGTTGTATTATATGAAATTTCTGCATATGCAGTAAAGATTTTGAAAAACCACTTAGCTGATTCCTTTATTTATTATATAAAATAACTTTTTGGGAGCAAAACGTTTTTTATTTTAATCTTTAAAAACTATTAGTACTTATCGGTGTGCTAATGAAGGTTGCTTTGAAGGTTAACAAAAGGTAGAACATAATAAAGACACAATCAGGAAGATAATAATACTTACCTAGGTGCGCCTCCTACCTTCAGGGTTACTGTGATGCAGTAAGATTTACTGCATCAAGGGAACCCGTAAGATAAAGTGCGTCAGCTTAACACCTCTATCTATTAATGTATAAGTTAATGTAAGAGTTTAAAGGGTTACTTTGGTCTTGAATTCTTCAAAACCAGTAAGAATGATATAAAAAGCCTTCCATCACACCTTCAAAATAAAACCTAAATCACATCTCTAGATAAAATTTGTGAGACGTTATTGGGGGAAAGGTTCAGCAATTTAACTTTCTGCTTGAACACTTCCTGTTTCAGCCGTGTGACCAGCTTGTAGTCATGTGATCAGCCCCTGCCTACATTAATAGGCTCCCCTTCTCAACTGTCACTTTTCCCCACAGGTACTTCCTGATTACCCCAGCATTAAGTCTTTACTGAGCATGCTTCTCCCCCGGGACAGAGGGGCAGGCAGAGGTTAGGTGGTGTCACTTAAGCTACTTGAAGCAGGAGGTTTAAACATTCACCCCAATATAATTTCTCACAGGCTCCAGCCAGAGATGTGATTGTCAGCTCTTTTTAAAGGAAATACTGCAGGCTTTCATTTAACCCTCACTTATTTTGAGACTACAGTTGCCCTTTAACCCATGCTAATCCGATATTAGACTTTTTTGCCCCATATAACTGTTTTATAGTTCAATAGATCTTGACCCCTCCTCCTCCCTGGTCCACTGACTCAGGCAAGCTCAGAGTGCTTCTTGCAGAAAATAAGAGAGGAGCTATCCAAGAGCTATTTTTTTCTCCAGGTGCAATTGGAAGTGAAAGTAACTATTGTGCTCAGTGTAGTAGGGGATTTCACCTATTTTACACAGAAATATCTTTGCCTATGAATAACAAAAAGGAAAGTAATGCCCTGGTTTTATCAGCAGATTCTGGGCTATGAGTAAATGTTGAAACCTGAATTAATGTTTTAGGATGAGGCCAGGTGAAAGAGTCAGGTTAAAAATGATAACAAGCCGCCTATACTGCACCTCTGGCTACCTCTCAGGTGCTTGCAAAAATGAGAGAAGGGCACAGACCACCCTGCTCATTGATCTCTTTTTACGTTCTAAAAAAAGAAATGGGTGTCTAGAGGAGCAAGTCAACTGTTATTTCTAATAGTTATATTTAATATGTACGTATAGTATAGTGCCATTCCATCAATATCTCTCTGTCTCTAAATGCTTACTTGGGCAGCAATGAAGAACATTTGTATAAGGTTTTAGCAAATGACCATACTGTTAGGCAAGTCTGTGTGTTTTTTACTCTACCACTTTAATTGTAAATTTTTCATTTCCTGTATTGGGTAAAAAAGCAATGCAAAATTCTAGGGTCACAGGCTTCTGTACAGACAGATGGGTGGCCACCAGGTTCTAAAAAAGACATAAATAACCCGACCTGGCTGAAAACCCAGACTGTTGGTTTCTGCAGAATCTCACATTATGGCATGTCAATGGGAACTGAAATTCCTTCTCACCAGAAGTGCAAACTTTCATCCTTATAGAAACAGCAGTTCCAAAATCAGAGATTTCCTTGCATGAATCACAGGAGTTAAGTGGGTAATACTGAAGACATGGGGCCAGACTCCTTCTATAGACCTCAGGGGCTCAAATGCAATTAAAAATAAGTGAACTATACTCAACACAAACAGTTATTTACACTGCCAACTCATTCTGACCTGATCATCTTCCCCTAGGATGGCTTAATTGTCTTTGGCAAGGGGATGGGGGTGGCGGCTAAATATATTTTCCCATGGGGTCCAGTAAATTCGACCTAGAGTTGCCTGCATTTAGAGAGACATAGCTTTTGAAATACATATTTTATTGCTAGAACTTTACTCTCTGTTTTATTTCTAACATTTTTAAAGAAACAGCAGCAGCCCTTCAAACCAATACTTAGTTAATGCGAAAGGTTAGTGACCAACATCAGGTAAGACCTTGTGCTACACTAAAAACATTTCCAGATGTTTAGTGTTGCTTTGCATTTGTGTGACATCTGTGTCCCAGTAATTCTAATTGTTCAATAAAAAAGAGAAGAAAAGTGTGCATCTCATTTGCATAATAATTAAGTGTAAGAATATGAATTGTTCCTGCGTACATATAGTTAATATTCTTTTTATCCTGAGCCAATGTGTGATATGTTCAACTGATATACTCACTAGAACTCACTGCTAGAATGTTTGCAGCAGTCCTTATTTAATCTTACTAGCTAGTCAGGAGCCAATGATACTGTTTTCCCATGAGTGATTGTTATGCTAAATTCAATTGGCTATTTGCAGAAGAAATTTTAGCAGCCAGTGACAGTGATCCGGCTGATTATGTATAAAGGCTCTACCGCTTGGCTTTTCCCTTTTTCTGGATCAAAGTGTAGCTGTGGCTCACTCAATACATGTTAGCTACGATTTATTGGTATACATAGGTGGCTATTTGTCAAGTCACAATTTTGTTGCTTTTGAAAACATTATTTTCCTTTACAGTCAATCATTTACAAATCAAAAAATTGCTGTTGAAGAAAACCGGAAAACAACTTAAATACAGTGTGTAGGATTCTGGCTGATTTAAAGTGGACGTTGACTAGCTTGGAAGCTTTGGGACATTTCACATAGAAATTCGTGGATTGTTTGTGAGCTGAGAAGTCATAAAGTTTTCAACAGAATCTCTGGCACATAAATGCACTGAAAACAATTTTTTCCATGTAGTAGCAAAATCTATACCTGCTGCAGTGAGGAAAATGGAAGTGTTTTGAGAAGTGTTGAGCTTTAGTAAACTGCAAAATTTAGTCATTAGCATGGGAAATCCAATTTATAGTTTGATACTGACAGAACGAAAGAATATTATAAAATGTGTATTAAAATCATGCTTTACTGAGAATGGTCAATGGAATATAGATGGCACAGTGAGGGGAATAAAATTATTCACCCCACCTTCAAAGTTAGGTCTGTTTACATGTTTGTTATTAAAAAATGTAAATAGTCATTGTCTCTTAAAACAGAAGTGTGTAGCATTCTAGAATACTCACACTCCAACCAACAAAGCTTCCGTTGGCCATACACATTGTCTATTCAAACAGAAGTGTTTAGCATTCTAGAATACTCAAACTCAAACCCAAAAAACTTCTGTTGGCCATACGCACTGCCTATTCAAAGAGAATTGTTTAGCATTCTAGAATACTCAAACTCAAACCAACAAAGCTTCCATTGGCCATACACATTGTCTATTCAAACAAGAAGTGTGTAGCTTTCTAGAATACTCAAACCAACAAAGCTTCCATTGGCCATACACATTGTCTATTCAAAAGAGTGTGTAGCTTTCTAGAATACTCAAACCAACAAAGCTTCTGTTGGCCATACACATTGTCTGTTCAAACAGAAGTGTGTAGCATTCTAAAATACTCAAACTCAAACCAACAAAGCTTATGCTGGCCATACACATTGTCTATTCAAACAGAAGTGTGTAGCATTCTAAAATATTCAAACTCAAACCAACAAAGCTTGTGCTGGCCATACACTCATATTGGATCAAACACTGATTTTATCTAACATCCAAAAATACCAGTGGTGTTTCCTTCACACATTCCCTGTCCAGGCCCATATTATCTGCTCTATTTTGTAATTAGAACACTAGACACCTTCCTTTGACCTTCAGGTTGGTTTTAGAGCCATATAAGACATTTTTACTGCAGTTCTAGATGGAATCAGAGGCAATACAAGACATAATTTGTTGGCATAATTTATTTTAAAGCTACATTCTTTCAATGTTTTTAGAATAAGAAAATGATATTCAATGATATCCAATTCTTTTTTATAAGGAGATTTACCTAGAGTAGCTATCGCATCGGGTAAATCTCCCGCAATGGATTTAATATCTGTTTGTGGGACTTTAACACCAGCAATTATTTGTCATTAAAAAGCTGTACTAATAGTAGCAAAAAAAGTGATACCTGCGCAGCCAGTGCCAAGGAGTTAAAGTCACGCTAACCGATATTAATCAGCACATCTTTAACTTCAGTTACTTGCACTGGGGACTTTGATTTGATAAGAACATTTGGGTTTGGGATTGTTTATAAATTTTATTATGGTTCTATAAAGTAGTAAGCGTGAATTTAAAGAAAGATTTTAATGGGTGAAAACATACACATAGGAAACTTATTGTCATATTTAATATTCTATAAATATGTTTTTTAGGTGTAACAATTTCCATAAAAATGTCTTTATTTTTTATTGGGATTGAAAATGTCACATTACATAGCTCATAGAGGGAAACACGCCGAATCTCACATGAATAGTTAAGCAATATCATGAATTAAATACATAGATGTTAATAATTGAAAACATTTTAAGTATATCTAGGAGCCAGGGCTGTTTGTGAAAATTAACTGCTGACACTGCACTTGACAAGGTGTTTCTTTTTTGTAGCTTTAAAAAAAACTGACCAATAGAGAAATAATAAATATGTTTTCTTATTTCTTGGATGAAAACATATGAACAGATTCTACATCAAAATAAATAAGGAGACATGGCTTCATTTACATATATTTATACTTATACATAGGGAGAGTCACTTTCCCGCTACTGTAGGATGATTGGGCTACCACTGAATTTATTATTAAGAACTCATTTAATACAATTTTTTTTGTACTAAAGAAATCTATTTACCCTGGTATAGTTGGTTTCCCTTAAACTAGATTATTTCTTATTTAAAAAACAGAAAACTCTTACTATGTATTTATTTATTATCATTCGGGCATTCCCACATGTGACATACATTCCCAATGCGTTTTTCATTCTCACATTCTCAATTGATACTTCTGTGTGGCAGTTTCTACACAATTTTATATAAATGCAAAAAAAATCGAAGAATTGTGTAATTCATAAAATAAATAATGGGCTTAAATTGAAAATATCCTAGCTCATTTTCTTTTTAATCCCAATGTAACAGTAATGTAAGAAAAATATATACTTTACTTTGAATCTGCCTCGCGTGCGATATTTAAATGTAAGTCTTTATAGTGGATTATGGAGAAGAACTGAGGATTGTTGTATGAATGAATGAGTGCCCAAACTCTTATTGCACAGAAAAGTCAAATGAAACTGATCGCGGTTGGTATCCTAAACTCAAGGCACCTGTAGGACTTCAGCATTATTGAGCCGTCTACTGCATTCTGTTTGATGTTAAGCTATAAAAGAGAGGACATGAAAATATATCCAATGTGAAAGGACCCACTGGGAAACTCAAGAAGACACAAAGCCAAAAGAAGTTGGTTTGAACGAGTTCAACAAAGCAAAAGCCTTGGTGTTTGCTGTGATTCATCTGCAATTTCATCCGGATTAAATAACAAGTTCCGTGTAAATTAATTTTTGTACTTCATTGGTATGATAGGGAAGATATGTTACCTTGCATGCTATAGAATGGCATAACACATCAAAGTACAGAAACAGATATAACCATGTTTTTACAAAAGAATAACAAATTAAAAGTGACTGCAATATTTTCAAGTTCGTATCATGGCTACTGCCAACTAAAGGGTCCAATATTCTGTTGTCACAAAACCTCTTTTTAAACATAAATCAGATTTTGGATGATTTCTGGATTTTGGCTTTTCCCATCTTGTTATCAGTGTACAGTGTACAATCCCCGTAGTGAAGTTCATTGCAAATGCCCGCTGTAAGAAAATGGTGTGTTTTTTTAATTAAAGTTCTTAATTAAAAGTGCAACGTTATCGGGGGGTACGGTACTTTTGACAAAGCTAGAAATTGCTAATTTATTGCGATATCACAAGGGTAATTAATTGCAAATGCAAAAGAATGTCTACAGATGTCTATTGCTTCTGTCAGGGGCTTAGCTCTTATGTTAAATAATGCATGATGGTGATTGGGCTGACTAATAAAAGGATCATGAGCAACCAAATGCATTATTTTGAGAGCTGCTACTATGTTTGTTATAACTTAAGGTTCGTACAAACGTCCGATGTGTGCAGTGAGCAAAGAACCCTGACACGTTTGCAAAACGAATGTCCATTTCAGCCGAGAATCACGCGTGTGTATTCGATCTGCCTGGCGGATCGCCGAATGACCCCTGACCAAACTAATACACACGCGCGATTCTCGCCCGAAACGGACGTTCATTGTGCGAATGTGTCTGGGGTCGTTGCTCGTTGCACACATCGGACGTTTGTACGAACCTATACTGTTGATTAGAATGATTGCTGGTGATCTTTGCATCTGATACATACACAGGCATATGTAATTGCAGGCAGTTTCATGATAAGCCAATGCTTAAAACTAATTACTGACAACCTTAACAGCAATTGTGGGTGCCTTAATAAGGATGCAATGTGTGTGCAAACAGTTCATTATGTGAAAAAAACGTAAAACAACTGTTAACATCCAAGAACTTTTTTCTCTCCTGCATCTAAAACTATTTGTGTAAAACAGAAAATCCATGATTTTTTAAAATATCATTACTTAATGCGGCCTCTAAACAATTCCTTGTTTTTTCTGTTTATTGTTTTTTTTGAATATTTATTAAATAGATTAAATTGCTTTTCAGGCAAATGTTGAGCCTTATGCTGTAATTTGACAGCCTTGTCATTGAACATAGTTTGTAGTTGTCCATGATCTTGCACAAACACAAATGAGTGAACCCTCTATTCAATCATCTACGATAACAGGTTATCTACATAGCAGCCTGCAGGTCTTGCCTCATATAATGGGAGAGGCCTGGCAGTTGACTGAAAGCTGATCCCTGTCAGAAGCTATTTTCTCTGGAAGACAGAGGAGACATTGTGCCCTGTAGAGCTTGAGTGTGGCCTTGGGTACTGCCAAAGCCCACCTTTTTTTCCCTGAGACAAAACAGAATCCCCCTGCTGTCAGAACTATCTGGAACTGCTGAAAGGAGATGTATAAGCCTAGTAATGCTGCCCAGGAGATAATTGTCAAACAGAATAAAAAACACTGTCTATCTACCAAGCGGAGGTACTCAAGCACTGTCAAAACTACAACTCAATGATCAACAGTTCTTGGCATCTGTGAGGTCCTTTTTTTAGTCGTTCTTTAATACTCTGGTGAAAGGGAAAAAAAACGGAGGACACTGAATGAATTCAGAGACTGTTGCTGAATAAAAAGAAAGTCTCTTTACAGCAATCAGGAAGATGTTAGTGTAGGTCAAAATGCACACATAAAGGAAGGCATCCATTCAATTTACATTCAAAATGTGCTTTATGTATAAAATATTGCAAAGATCTAAAATTCTTTATATTTTATTTTAAACTGTTGGACACACACCTGAACACAGTTACAACAAAAGCAACAAAAAGAAGATTTTTCTGTTTCTATCACACAGCCTGTGTGAGTGCAATCAGGTTGTTTACATGTATCCAAAACACCATCTGTCAAGTTAACATTGGTTACATTGGTGCACACACAATTAAAGGGCTTGCCCACTCTTAAAACGAAAAACTGGTGACAATTCCGTTACCTGCCCCCAACGCTAACTGATATATTCAGCACATTATTAGATGTATTGACTAGATATTAAAGTATAATTATTGCCTCCATTCTAGCAGAGAAAGCTGTCTCCTCCCTCCATGCAGTCAATCAATGCTGATATCAGAGCCAATGATTGACTTCTGTTTACCCTGCTGCCTCCTCTGCACATGCTTAAGCTTATAATAAGCTCATTAAGCAGATGGTAAAAGCAGATACCTTATCCAGAACAGAAGATAAGTTATCATTAGATATCTGGTTACAAATGCATGTAATATACTGGCCTGGATAGGGCAGGGCCTGATGTGAATAGATAAACTAAATATAAAGTTGTGCATACTATGGTTTGTTTTGTATATGTAAATTAATACAATATAATAAATAGGCTTTAAAGGGGAAGTCACCAGACAATATTGTCCCAATAGACAGAGAACATTCACAAACATTCAAACTGTGTCTCATCTCTCCCTTTGCTGTGGCCATTGATTAAAAGGCATGTCCACCCCCAAAACTATAATCCCCCCCACTAATGGCCCCATCATGTAGTGTAGTTTCATACTTACCTCGCATCTCAGCTCCATAAGGTTCTCCTGTAGTCCCCCCCCAAAGTCCCAAAAACTGCCCACCAGGAGGATAGCAGAGTCCATATAGGACTCTGCCTCCTACCTGGCCTCCGGGAGAAGTTTGGCATGTGTACTGCAGCCCTTCTCCCCCTCCCTCCCCCTCCCTCTCCTTCCCGTTTTGCTATCCATCCCCCTACCATAAAACCCCTTGGCCATTTAATTGTATAGGTTCCCCCAGCCCCAACCGCAAAAAAATGATTTTAAGAAAGTCCCCAGAACTGTACTTACCTTTCCTCTCTCCCCCGGCATTCTGAGAAGCCGGCAGCCACGTCCGTGACTGGCTGCCTCTCTGTTTTGCAAACAGAAGGCCGGGCCGGGCGTCGGAGGAGAGAGGGAAGGTAAGTAAAGAACTGGGGACTTTCTTAAATTAATTTTATAGCGGTTGGGGCTGGGGGAGGGTATTCTATCAAAGGGCAAAAGTTATTATTAAGGGTGGACATGCCCTTTAATTTATTAAATTGACCTGAACAAACTAGGGGTCAGCTCCCATAATCCACATCTTTGTTTTGGTCGAAGTCTAACTATACACAGTACAATTCACATGCTCTCTAGTGCACACCAGATCAAAACACAGAAGCTGACAGCCAATCATATAACAGCACAGAGACTCACCTCTGTTTGACTCTATTATGTTCCAGCAGATCCTGCCTCTCAGATACAGAAAAGAAATGTAACAGGGTTGAAAACAATATTTTTATCCACACATTCCTTTCCTTTTCATACAAATAACACCCAAAAGTAATCTTTTGTAGTTTATTTCCTATCAAGCATTGAAGACAGAGAATAAACATTTTACAAGTAGGTTTAGGGGTTGGAACCTGTAACCCATGAGGGTTGAATGTTTATAAAATCCAAATTTATACTTAAGTAAATTTGCTTTCCTTGAATCCCAAAGGCAGCAGTAATACTGAGATGTTAGTCCCGCCCACCCACAGGTAGGACCAGCCCCCAAAGCTTTAAAAACACCCCCTTTGCATACCTCCTCTAGTGAAATATTCCAAAGCAGTAAAGAATGCCAGTAATATGCTCATAAAGAAAAAAGTTTTAATAGGGTAGGGTTTAATATATGCTGCCTTTGGGATTCAAGGAAAGCAAATTTACGTAAGTATAAATTTGGATTTTCCTTATCATCCCAAGGCAGCAGTAATACTGAGACGTCCCAAAGCAGTGAGGGAATTAAGGGAGGGAACTTTGAGGGTTCTTAATTTGCAGAACACTATTAGCAAAAGCCGCTTCCCTTTCGTGGAGAATATCCAATCTGTAGTGCCTCACAAAGGTATGATATGAGGCCCAGGTGGCTGCTTTGCAGATTTGCTCTGGAGTGGCGCCCGCATAGGCTGCCCAAGAGGTAGAGACTGCCCGGGTTGAGTGCGCCTTCACTCGCTCTGGAGCTGGAAGATTCAGGCTCTGATAAGCTGTGGAGATGGCTAACTTCAACCACCTGGCGATGGTAGCTTTCGAGGCAGTTTTACCCTTGTTAGCACCTGCATACAAGACCAGGAGGGCGTTTGATTTCCTGAAGTCCTTAACCCTGGAAAGGTAATTTAATAAACACCTTTTAACATCCACTGGGGTCATAGAGTCTCCTTCTGAGTTAACTGTGTCCGGATGGACGGCTGGCAAAAAGATCTCCTGCTCTTTATGGAAATCCGAGGATACCTTAGGGATGAAGGCCGGATCTAGTTTTAAATGGATCCCTTCTTCCAGAATACGGAGATATGGTTCCTTACATGATAGCGCTTGAAGTTCACTGATTCTTCTAGCAGAGCATAGGGCTATCAACAAGGCTGTTTTCCAAGTGAGGAATTGGATGGATGTGTTGGTAAGAGGTTCAAAGAGTTGTATGCTTAACCCCTTTAGAACTACTGACAAATCCCATCTTGGAATAAAGGATCTAACCTTTGGTCTTAAGACTAGGGCTGCCTTGAAAAACCTCCTGATAAAAGGGTCTCCTGCAATGTCAGTACTATAGAAGGCTCCCAGCGCAGCCACTTGCACCTTGAGAGTACTAGGGGCTAGTCCTTTATTTAACCCATCCACCAGGAACTCCAGTATCAAGGGAATCTTGGGTAGCTCTTCCCAAATCTGCCTCTTCTGGCACCAAGTCTGAAAGGTGTTCCAAACCCTTTGATATATTACATTTGTAACGGTCTTACGGCGTTTCATAAGGGTAACTATGACCTCCTCCGAGAACCCAAACCTTTGCATTATTTCCCTTTCAGTAGCCATGCTGAAAGCTTTAGGTCTTTGGCATTCACTAGAGGAGGTATGCATAGGGGGTGTTTTTAAAGCTTTGGGGGCTGGTCCTACCTGTGGGTGGGCGGGACTAACATCTCAGTATTACTGCTGCCTTGGGATGATAAGGAAAGTAGAACATTAAATTAATTGTGTAAACCAGAGCTCACACAAAGAAAACAGGCGCATTTAAAATCTTTCAGGGCAATGTACCAAGAGGCGCATCAGTTTAGGTAATGCTAACTGATGTTATAGTGGTTAGCGCAACTTCAATAGCGGAAGTCTATTTTGTCATTTTTTAAGGCCAGCTTATTGCATTTGCAATGCACAGAGAGAGCTAACGGCATATAACATCACCCTTGCAATTGCACCAGGGAGCCAGTAGTGTCTCTCTGTGCATCACTCTGTTTATCTTTTTCTAGGAACAGAATGGAAGCAAAACAATAATAAAAATGAAATCAACTTATTATTTTGTATTGTTCCTGCTAGGCTGGGAAATAAACTGCAGGGTAACAAGCAGTTTCTAAAGGCTTGTTGGGGGCTTATATATTGGTGGGGAGATTTTTGTATAGAAAATTTGAAAAATTTGAGCGCAAGGAGTGAATAGTGGGGTCAGGCGGCATGGCTGATAGTTGCGCATGCTCACAAGGCTCTTTGAAGACTACATAGACTGGCAAAGATGTGGAAGCCTTCTTATTTACATGTAAGTAAATGCAACTTGCTAGAGAAGTTTCTTTAACCTCAATGTAATGCTAAACAAGCCTGTGAAAAAAACCTTGTACTGTTCGTTTTCATCTTAAGTAACTAGCATTCTCTCTAAGCTAGTTGGTTAAGGATTCTAGAAGTATTAGTTGACATCAACACTATGGTTGCAAGTATGGATTTTCAGCTTAAGGGCTGCAAGACAAACAGCTATTATAGGAAAAAGTGGTTGAACTGACTGCCGGAATTTCTGCTCTTTCAGTCTAGATGATCTTATCATGCTTTGGGCTTTCCAGGAAGGAAGAAAAGTGTTCGAAGGGAGGACTTATGACTGTGTTCACTCTCACAACTTGTAAATATCCACTTTTGTGTTGTTAACAGGTTTGAACTGGAAAAAACAAATAGGCTACCATAGTCAGATTCTGATCACTTTTTAACTATGATGTTGGAGAAATGAAATACATTAATCAGGTTGGTTGCTTTCTATATCTGTTGTATTCAATTAGATCAACTGGACTTGAAGTTTAGTTCTTGAAGACGTTTCGCTAGTCATCCGACTGGCTTTCTCAATTCAGAATGACTTGTACAAGAATCTGTGGCAATTATGTACCCTGGAAAATCCCAACTAGCATATCACAGCCAAGTGTTAAGGGCGTGATTGGATAGTGTCTAAGAGGTGTTATAGGAACGGCCAGAGTAAGGTGTCAAAACTGCATTGTACATGGCAGACAGTTGGTGTCGAACCCCCCCACCATGACCTGGATGAATGAGAACCTTCTATGTTTTCAATGCTAGAAACAGGCAATCGATATTTCACTAGCAAACCCCCTATTCTTAAAAAGAATCACCGTAAACGCACCACGTAACTTACCCCAGGGCACGCATTCCCCCCCCCCCCCCCCCCCCCCGTGTCACAGATGGGTCCAGCATCCTTGGACTTACAATTATGGTTTAGTATCCCCCTAAATGTATGAATACGTACCTATCATCAAAGGGACTTTTGGGTAGGAAAAGAAAAACCACAGGTAGAGTCAGAGAACATTAGTGAAATTCAGATTCAAATAACACCTGTGTAAGGGTTCTTTATACAGTGTCTAACATTAAGAACATTTGCGGTATTCATATGATATTTCATAAAGACCAAAGCCTAAAATATATCCCTCGCAATTTAAATCAGATCTGTCTGTAAAACAATAAAAAGGTTTTCTAGGGAATTGGTCTTGCCACACCAGTGAGCTCCTTTGTGCAGTGTGAACAGAACACATTCACATATATTTATTTCTCTTTAAACTTGACTTTTCAAACAGCTTTCACCAGGTTTGAGGTTGTCTACAGTTATATGGATTCACTCAAAGTTGTGTAGCATGGGGAATAGGATAGATTAAATGCATTTAAAAGACAGATGAATGCATATTTTGCAATAAGATTTTACTGCTCAGATTAAGGCGTAATCTCTTGCAAGAAGTTTCGGAAACTCAGACGGCTTCAATCAGGGTCTTTGTACTGATTTTTATTACATTTTTATTGCAGTGGGGCATTTTGATGACGTGTTTCATCTTTTTTCAGCCATTTGGATCGCAGGTGTGGATTTTAGCTTTCGATGACTACCAATTCAGCAAATTTCTTTACTTGTAACATAAATACATTATTTGTTTAGTCCATGTATCCGTCCTACTCAGGACAACCCATTTTTAGATGTTTATCAGCTTTTAAAAACAGCTGTGTCCAATTTTCCAATGTAAAAAACAACTGTTGTGGTCCCTGTTTGTCAAGCCGTCCAAAACATGGCTTTAGAGAAACCAATAAGAACTGCAGCAATATGAGGTTCTTTCCTATTTCTTCAAATATAGAATTTGTCCATTTTTTTTCAAACCTTGTCATAAATGCGACACTCTAAATTGTCCAATAATCGCGTAGCACCCAGTTAATAAACCTGCTCTGCCCTTGATCAAAATAGTAGTGAAGCGGAGTGAAAACGTAAATGTGTGAATTAACGACTCCAAGCTGGGGGAAAAGCCAGGAAATCAGCTATTTGAGTAAAGCAGAGTGATCTGTATAAGAAGAGTGTTATCGTAGCCACTAGGCTGACTATAAAATATCTTAACAAGTTCTACCACTTGGCTTGGAGTGAGGGTCCCATATAATCGAATAAGAAACAAGCGGAATGGAGAAGGGGTGGGTGGGGGAGGCAGCTTTATTTTCGAAGCTACAGAGGCTGGAAGCTGAGGGGTCGTCTCAGAAGCGCTCAATTGTTTTTAAATTCTGTTTTTACAAGGAGCGTGAGATTTATAGGCTCTTGAGGGGAAGAAAATGATGTAACTTGAGTAAATCAACAGACCATTTATTCCTGGCCCTGTTTCCTCTCTGTCACTGAGCTCTGGAATCAGCCTTCAAGCACTCTGCATTAAAAAAAATGCAGACATCTTACTGGGATTCTTAAAGACACAGGCTTTTTATTTTTTCCCCCACTGTTTCCTAATATAGCAATCTTGTCTAACCGCTGTTTGATGTCTGTGTTTTAAAGAACACACACTGCTGCCATTATAAATTGCAAAGCCATTTATCCTAATCTACATGTTGTTTCAGCCTGAAGAAGAACAGAGTTATTATGATGATGATGTTTGGAAGGATTCCAATACCAATGTCCTTATTTTGGGGGGAAATGTTGGATTTTAGACTCTAGTAACATGCCACAGCCATTGAAACTCCAGTGACTTAAAGCTTAAAGCAAGATAATATAATAGCTATCATTAAACTCATATTACCAGATGTCTGGACAAAAATAATATACTTTTTTTTATTTCTATGTGTTTTATATCACACGTAAGCTTGGCATTTTAAGTACCGGTATATGTAAAAAAAATAAAAAAAAATCAGGGTTAAAATGGGATTCCCATAAATACTTTATGAATCAATTGTAATTTGTATCCTTGTAGTCGCTGAAATTGTAGAGATGAATTAAATAGTAATTTCTAGATTTCTCAATGATGTGTATGTATATACAACCCTTCTAAAAGTGCCAACTGGGGGTCAGAATTGTCTCAGTAGGTTCCCATAATGAACAAGCAGTCATGTTAACACTCACTTGATCTGAACAGCCATCATTGTTTATGTGCTTAGGTAGTTAGGTAAGTTAGGTTGGTTTCACTCCATTGCCCCTTAATCACCAACAAACCAAAAACTTTTATAGATGATAACTAGTGACTTACGGACCAACCTGTACTATAGTTTTGCATAATATCTGATCCAGTGGGCTCCACTGATCCAGTGACGTTATATACTATTTTATATAAATCTGCTCATTGTTCACAACAGATCTATAACCCTACAAGTTCCATTTACAATGTTGTATACAAACTTTTCTCCACTCATTTCAATCTATACCTGATTTGTTATGGAGCTGATGAATAAAAAGTAGTTATTTTATATTTTTCAACTAAAAGTAAAAGTAGAGCCGTAATCACCATAAAGAAAAAGTGAACACCCAATAGCGCTTTTTTGGTACAGTGGGTATTTAAAATCTAACTATTCTACAAGAACGACAATATCTGATCTATCCAGTATTTGTGCGCCCAGCATATTTTTACAAAGCCACAAAAAAGGGGTATAATTTTCTCCAATCAGCTCAGGCTCGTGATTGCAATTATCCACAATCTTTTTTTAAACTCAGCATGATTCACCAGAGACAGGTTTTGGGGCCGCGGTGTGTGGCAATATTTCAATTGTTTCTTAAACTGCTTTTTATTGTAAGGTTTCAAATTCATGCTTGAAGCAATGGGGACCTATAATAATTAGTTAATATAATGGGCTAGATGCCACATTATAGTAAAAAGGATGTCTGAGTCGCATAGGCATCTTGTTCATAAGTAAATGTAACAAAAGGTACCATTTTCAAAGTAAATGTGGGAAGATCGGCTCATTTTATTGTGTTTCCTGCAGTTTAATATTAATTGACCTTAACATAGATTCTCTTGCACCATGAAGCCATTAAGAAGTGTCATAGAGTTCTGCAGATTTTCTTGTTCGTTATAAAAAATGTCTATCTGTGTCTTGAGACCACATGGGTTTTTTATAAGGGTGCCAAAATCCCGACAAAGGTCATTTGTAATAATAAAAGCTGAAAGTTGCTTTTGCAGATCTGATGCATGCAGTACAGTATGTGGATGTTACTTCAGGTCAATCTATCTTAATGTTATAAAGCAAGGAGCTCAGTGGTGTAACTAGGAATCGCTGGGCCCCCCTGCAAACCTATAATGGAGCCCCTATCCCTGCTTCGGCCACAGTGGTTTTCTTGGAGAAGGCTATATCTCCCATAGGAAAAATAAGAAGATGGGTTACTGGTATTGATACATAAAGTAGAGTGGATCCAGGGGAATTTCCGATTGCCACTTGGAGTCAGGAAGGAATTTTTTCCCCCTTCATAAATTTGGTGGTTTTTTTTTGCCTTCCTCTGGATCAACAGATATTGCTAGATGGGTTGAACTGGATGGACGTATGTCTTTATTCAACCTCAAATACTATACTATACTATACTAAAGGATAACTGTATTGCCTCAATGCATTTTTTAAAAAAAACTGCTTTAAAAAGAGTAATGGTAAACAGCCCTCCCTATACATTTGTTTCCTGATTTCGAGCATCTCTCTGCCTTCAATTAGCCATGCTGTGAAGGGGGCGTCACTCAGAGCTAGCATGCAAGAAAACACACCTGTACCCACCCTTGATTAGCTTGATTATGTAGGCTGTATCCTAGCAACAGGACAGTTCAGGTTTGTTTGACTGGCAGAGGAGGAGGAGAGAGGTTGTAACAGACATTCTCACCAGCCAAGTGATATGTTAATGATGGCCCTGGGCCATCTAAGAGGCGGGCTATTAGCACTCATCTTTGCTGTGTGATATCTAAGGGAGTGCAGCATGGTTGTAAATGAGAGTAAGTGATTTCGGCTGCTGGAAGCGTAGACATGTAATGGGGGAGATGTTGTTTTTTTGGGTACTGTTGTCCTTTAAGTATAAAAAAATTCTGAAGACAGCTCAGGTGACACATAAAATGACACCTACCTAGTTTTCACTGTCTAGAAACCAATTGTAATTAAAAACAAGTTATCATTAGCTGGATTAAATGTATTAAATGTGCATAAATGTGACTGCCTGAAGTTGTGAATACCATAGTCCCTGACTTTCTCCAGGAGAGGGATGGACAAGCTTTTGGAATTGTCCTGCGAAAAACAGAACAGTTTGTAAGGATTCAAGGATATCTAAACAGAAAATAAATTTGCCTCGTCTTAATCTATAAATGAATAAATTTAAGTAGCACATACTCTAAGGTGAGTGTTGCTGCGTGATTTTAATCCAGCACTTGTTTTGCTCAGGCGAAGTAGGCCCCCCCCCCTAACTTTAACCGACACCCTGTTTATCAGACACTCCGTTTGTCAGATTACTGAGCAAGCATTTTCAGTAATCACTAAGAACGAGCATTGGGAGAGGGAATTTCCCAAAATTTGTTTCACACTTACCAACTGTCACCCCTAAGGACTAGGCAGCACTAGAGCATTTTTGGAGTGTTTTGTGATACGTTTGTGCTTTGCGATCTGCATGCCATTTCATTTGTAATGTAAATCAAGGAAGTAAACCTCACTGTGTGAGCTGCAATCCATAACAACTTAATAACGCATGCAACTCCATTTTTGTCCGATTTTGTAAAAATTGCACTTAATACAAGTCTATGGAAGTGCAAAGAAAAGCGAACAAAAGCGGACACAATCAACATAACATGCAATTTTAATTTACCCATAATTCTAAGCAAAAGGCAAGCACAAAAGCTTAAAAAGTCAGATACAAGTGGACACAAACGTATGGCAAAAGCTACACAGCAGAAGAGTTTATTATAATAACGCACTTGATTGACAGCTGAAATGTATGATGTTTTAGATTCTAAAGAAACAGGGGACAGAGAAACAAAAAATGGTACAGTGAGGTTAAAGGGTAACTGTGGTCTCCAATTCTTCCAAACTAGTAGGGTTATATAAAAAGTGTTCCATTCTACCTTTAAAATAAAACCCAAATCACATCTCTAGATAAAATGTGTGAGAAGTTATTGCTGGAGAAGTTCACTTCCTGTTTTCAGCAATGTGACCAGCTTGTAGTCATGTGACCAGCCCCTGCCTGCATTAATAGGCTCCTCTTCTCAACTGTCAATTTTCACACCCAGGTACTTCCTGATTTCCACAACATTAAGTCTTTACTGAGCATGCTTCTCCCCCAGGGCAGAGGGGCGGGCAGAGGTTAGTTGATGTCACTTAAGCTACTGGAAGCAGGAAGTTTGAACATTCACCCCAATATCAATTCTCACAGGCTGAAGCAAGAGATGTGATTGTCAGCTCATTATAAAGGAAATACTGTAGGTTTTCATTTAATCCTAACTTGTTTGGAGACCACAGTTGCCCTTTAAGAGAAAATTTTAATTTCTAGTACTGAGCAATTAATTTTTTTTTTCCAGTTTAGATACCATTAAAGTAGATCAGTCAGGCAACTCCAAGAACAATAAACAGTCAGGGCAAGAAACAATTCACTGAAAATGTATTTCTACAAGAAATATGTTTCTCAAAGGGGTATTTTAATAGTGTCTGTTTTCACTAATGCACCTATATCTGCTTGGATTTATTGCATTATTACTTATAATGTGCTATGATGGTTTTTAGAGAAGAAAAACAAGTAAAACAAGACAATTCCTGCAAGTCACTATTTGACTGATTATATCTGCTCATTAGAAAACTATTTCAAAATATTAAATTCACGTCTTGATTTTTGTATTTTCCAACAGATTTTCCTAGAAGGCTTTAAGTCTACCTTGACATATTCATTTAACATCAATGTAAACCAGACAAAACAAGGCAGCTGAAAAAAAGGAACATAAGTGAACCACTTTGTGGCCTTACAGCTTTGTTTATTAGGAAATCTCTCCAGTAAAATCCAAAAGGATTGGGATGAATATCAAAAGCTCCAGTGTTGCTCCGAACCCACTGTTTTAATCAGTGTTGAATGGCCTCCAGCTCTGCACCCACTGACAGATGATTCTACCATGCAGCATTTTGAAAATGCAATAGAAGAAGGGCTTTATCTGTGTGGTCTGAGCTCAAATGCTCTAAGAGAAAATTCCAGCTCCTGTCCAACTGAAAGCCAGGTCTTGTTCTCTCATCTGATGGATGAAAGGAATTTGGAAGTTTGATACTGTCCCTTGAGATGTCATTCAAATCCACAGATACATACTAAAAGAAGCCCAATGTCACTTTTCAGACTCATCTTTCTCTTTTTCCCTGCTCAGTACATTCCAAAAAAAAAAAAAAAATGATTTCTATACAATTTATGGTAGAATTTCAATTAGCTTTTCTTTTAACAAAATATTCTGTGTGAAATTGCAGCCCATGAATCCCCAATAGCTATTAGCAAATTATTGCACTAGGTAGTTATTAAGAAGTTCTTTTTACGATTTGAAAGGATTACTCAGATAAACAGGAATTTTAAATTGGCGGAGAGAACTCATATTTACTTAGTGAGTTGCTGTCAGTTTGCATCAGTTATGATTTACTACGATTTACATTCTGAAGAAAGTTAGAATTGCCTGGAATGGATCTTTAGATCTTTAGGATCAGACACTTTGTCTGTGAACTGCAAACAAACAAGACAAATTTAAGCTCTTTTTATAGAATAGTATTGACCAGTGAAACTATTTAAATTGTTTATAAATTACATAAAAGTGAGTATTGAGAGCAAGGTCTCTGTGTTTGTTGATAATACAAAACTATATAGCGTATCGGAAACCTCAAATGATGTGCAATTGCTGCAAGCATATCCAGATTTTTCAGAATGGGCAGCAGAGTGGCAGATGAGATCCAATGTAAGGTGATGCATTTGGGGTTTAAAGGGCATGTCCACCCCTTCTTTAAAAAATTATTTGTTAAGTAGCACCCCAGTTGCATTGTATTCACAAAATTCAATAAAGCTTCCAGACTGAGGAATCCAACTTACAAACTCCATGATCCACTGCCGCTTGCTCTGCTCCTTCTGCTATTGCAATGTGCCCTTTACATTAATGAGCAGCAGCCATTGGCCGTGACGTCACTGTAATGTCCGTGAGTGACTGCCTTACCAGGAAGCAGAAGGAGCCGTGGCAGTGGATTTTGGACTTTGTAAGTTGGATTCCTCCGCCTGGGGGCTTTATTGAAGATCATGGTACAATACAACTGGGGATTTTAGGGGTGCAACACAATATAGTACATTTTTGTAAAAAGGGTGGCAAAGCCCTTCAACAAAACCTGTGCCACCTACATCATAAATGTCTCTGTGGTAAGCAAATCACTGTTAGAAAAAGATGTTGGGGTTCTAGTAGAAAACAGACATAGCTGTAGCAAACAGATCCAGGCAGCAACAGCTAGAGCTAGTTATATATTGTCTTGTATAAAGAGGGGGATAGATTCAAGGGAGAAAAATATTATTCTACCTCTTTACAAAGCACTGGTAAGGCCTCATTTGGAATATGGAGTGAAGTTTTACTATATATAAAATAGAAATGGAAGGAATGATCACTTTATACAAATACATTAATGAACCATACAATAAACTCTCTGGTGTATTGTTCAACAAGACGTCATTTCAGAGGACACGTGGACATACTTTAATATTAGAGGAGAAAAAAGTTTAATCTTCAGTTTAGGAAAGGTTCTTATACATTTTAATGGTTAAACTGGGTTTTCCATCAGATGTGCAAATGGCAAGTTTAATAAATAGGTTTAAGAGTGGACTGGGTACATTTAGAAATCTAAATAATATTGAGAATTACTGACATTAATACATATCCTCTAGTTCTTGTTGATCCAGGGATACTTTCTGATTGCCTATTAGAGTCAGGAATTAAAGGGGAACTGTCCAAAAATGACTTTGGGTAAATTGAGGTAAATTGATAGGAATTGCTCCCCTGAGAATTTTTGCAATTTATTTCCATTGTTTATTTTGCATAGTTTTAAAGATATTTACATGTTTGTGTGTGATATGGCAGCAGCATCACCAGGTCCCCTGCACTTCCTGCTTCCTGCTCTGAAACTGTAAGTCAATCTGTCCTATGTCTCTTCCTCCCCTTTGCAGCCCCCCTGGTCCCTCTCACTCATGGACCCCATGGTCCCTCCAGTTGCAAGACCCCCAAGGCCCATTATCTTTCAGCCCCATGTGGCCCCACCCACTCGTGGGCGCCTAAGCCCCGCACACTTGTGGGTGCCTAAGCCCCGCCCACTCACGGGTGTCTAAGCCCCACCCACTCATGGGTGCCTAAGCCCTGCCCACTCACGGTGCCTAAGCTGTAGATTCCCTTACTTTCTCTGTCAGGACTTCACACAGCAGAGAGGAGGAGGGACTTCCTGTCTACCTCACACACTGAGGTAGTCTGTGGCTGTGCTCGCCTGCAGCACTGTGCAGGAGAAGCCTCAGGAATGTCAGCCTCCCACCCATTAACGTTCTGGTCAGTCATTTTTATATATCTTGGGCTGTGGAGCACGTAGAGAGGTGGTTGATGGCTCGTTTTAAAGGTAGAAAATTGGCATTTCTATTAAACTTAACTTGTTTGGAAACCACAGTTCCCCTTTAATTTTTCCCTTTCTCATCTACTTTTTTTTTTTTGCCTTCCTCTGGATCAGCTGTTAGGTGTTAATGTGTAGGGTATAAAGGTTGGACTAGGTTAACTTACAGTATGTCTTTATTTAACCCCCATTACTATGTATGTACTATGTAAATTCAATCAGGGTCATGCACCAAGAGGCTCACTGCTCCTTTTCTGGAGTTTAAGTCACGCAAACCGATGTTATATCAGTTAGCGCTGCTCAAGCTTCATTGTGGCAGCTGCTTTTCTAATGTAGAAGTTAACTGAGCAGCCTCCACAATTGATGTTATATGGCAATAGTGCCATTCTATTCTGGCACTTTCTACTGCCGACTAATGGCTGCATGCACTTTGTGATGCATCAAGAGCTGCTATCAGAGTTTAAAATTTGCACCGGGTAGCCAATAGCGGCTACCCGGCGTGCACCTGGCTGAAAGTGTGTATGACATAGGCTAACATTTCCACCTGATCAATCATTGGTCCAATATTTTGATTGGATTGACTGGACATTGCTGGTAAACCCAGCAGCCAATGATTTTCTTTTCTCAAAATTAAAAAATAACAACTTCAAATCCAATATAAGCAGTGCAGTGTTACTTCCTATTTACCAAATACAGCACTTAAGTTTCAACTGAGTATGGACAGTAAATTGTGGCTTTGAAAGTGCTAATAGCACTCACATTTATTCTTATTAATGCTTCCTGGTTTCTTAAACCTGGTCTGATTCCAGGGAGAATGTATTACAAGCCTTCCCGCTGAAGGCACTGGGTTCCTTTAGGCTACATTCCAATTGTAACTGGCAGCTAATGCTTTCACACATTCACAAATCCCTATCTCTTCCCAAAGAGCAGATCATGGCAGTAGAAAAGGAAGGTTTTGGTTTAGGCCAGCACATTTAATTTAATGTGCATTTCAATGTCAGTTCACATTATCAAAAAAGGATTAAGACCTGCTTTAAATATTGCTGGAATATGATAAACAGTTCAGTAAATAATGTTTAAAGGAGAACGATTATAAGTTAATAATAAGTTACGTTTAGGTGATTCTTCCTGTAACGGGGACGCAGGTGTTGCAGCAAAGGATATAAACAGGTCTTCATTTCACGGTGAATCTTCCGAAAGTAAAGGGCATGTCCACACCCTAAAAATTGCCACAATACTAAAATATCTCTTAAACCTTGTCCACGCGTACAGTTGTGTGGAGGAGACCCGACATCCGACACACTCGCACCGAATGGGCATTTCACTCAATAGTCGCACGTGTGTAAGCTTTCAGTCAGGTACAAATTCATCAATCTTCCTGGTGGATCAATGAATGAATGACCGAATGCATACTCACTTGCGACTATCAGCCGCATTGGCCGTTTGTCATGAGTGTGTCGGGCATTGTCCACATGGTCCTGTAAGGTAGCCCAAAGCTACATTTTTTTAAGAGCTTGTAAATGTGCAGGGGAAGAGGTTTGGGGAACATCTGTCAGTTGCAGGGAGATAAAGGAGGATCAGAGCATTAGGCCTCCTACCAGGTAAGTATTATTATTATTAGAGTTCATTTATATAAATTACCCAGTATATTATATACTCAGAAGAAGATAAAATCCAGAGTGCACACTGAGAAACAAAGGTTGTTTCCCACACTCATATTCAAAGGTAGGTATCTGCTGACTGACACTCATTGTACCATAGCCAGTGGTATGCATACTCAAAAGATAAAATCCAGAGTGCACATCAGACTTGTAAAAATATTCAGGGAGATTCAATAAAAGTTCTTATTGTTTAAAATGGTGCTAATTTTGCCCCAACCAATCAGATCTTATTTAACATTTGAAAGCTAACATCTGATTGGTTGGGGCAAAATTAGCACCATTTTAAATGATAAGAACTTTTATTAAATAACCCTGATTGTGTATTTATTAAACACATGACACCTTCCTAAGACATTACAAGGAAGGTGTCGCACGGACACTGAAACGTCATCTGTTTAATAAATACACAAACAGGGAGATGTAATAAAAGTTCTTATCATTTAAAATGGTGCTAATTTTGCCCCAACCAATCAGATGCTATTTACCATTTGAAAGCTAACGTGATTGGTTGGGGCAAGAACTTTCATTACAGCTCCCTAAATATGTTTACAGTACTGGTGTGCACTCTGGATTTTATCTTCTTCTAAGTATACATACCATTGGCGGGAAACAACCTTTGTTTCTCAGTATATTGTATACAGTATGTTGGTGAAACTATATAGGCCAGCTGCAGTATTCGGTGCTAGATGTACATTTACGCAATGAGGATTTGGGGAGGCTGAAAGGCTGAACTCTAAGATGTTGCATTGACAATCCAGGGACAGCTTGATTTGTGCCTTTTCCAACAAATTACAAATAAGTAATTGTTCTATCAATATAGTTTGATGTACAACACTGATATAAATGAAGCAGGATGTTTGTCAAGTAAAATTCCACACTTCATGTTTCATGACCACTTTAGAGTAATTTTGTTCACATTTCAATGTATTTGCATTCAAGTTTAATTGCATTTAGGTCCTATCAAATATCATGTTTGGTTTTGTCTAAGCACCTTCAGCATAAGATCTTGTTCCTTTGTTATTATAATTCTTTGTTCATACCTCCATGAATGGATAGTCCTGATATTACACATATAGATATGTGAGATCCTGTATAACTATTGTGTTGGGTTTCTGAATAATCACTTGCTATTCCAGATAATAATTATAGAATAAACACCATTCATGCCCACTGGGAACCAGAATTTAACAAAATTGAAATAAAAAGTTGAAGCAGCAGGCGACCACTGGTAATTGAAATTAAAGGGAAATGTTAAGGATTGCTGCCTAAAACTCACACAAGTTAATATTTTCCACATTACTTTTATTCCCACAGTACCGGGGTATGGAGTGACACCACCAGAAGTCAATGATGTGATTGAATAAAACTGATTTGAATTCACAGCAAGAGTGCCCCTCTCATGAACTTTTTTGCTTGTGCTATAGCAGTAGGTCCATGGTAGAGGACCTGAGAAGGGAGCACCTTAGAAGACATTGGCTAGTAGCCACAAAGGAGTGCCTAGGACCAAAACCAAGTTTGCACCACCAGAAGTCCCCTCTCCAGCATTGGCCCTGCAGTAGCCATATAAAGAGGGAGATATCCTATGCATGCCCATGGTGTATAGTACACTGCCAGCCAGTGAAGGGCAGGAATCTTTGATGCCACTTATCAGCA
This sequence comes from Hymenochirus boettgeri, assembly GCA_019447015.1. NCBI lineage: Eukaryota > Metazoa > Chordata > Amphibia > Anura > Pipidae > Hymenochirus > Hymenochirus boettgeri. The sequence goes on from CM033475.1 coordinate 186,116,576, forward strand.
TAAACCAAATTTTTGAATTATAAACATTTGTGAATTTTCAGCAATTCTGGGTGCAGGATCACTGATTTATTTTTTCCCTAGGTTAACGTTAGTTATATTTGGGTTTGGTTCTTCATTGAATGTACTAATTTTTTAACCAATGTTTAGGACCCTGTTTTGAAAGCTGCCAGTTTAGGAATTACACAATTTGAATGGACTATGGCTATTGAAACAAAATCATAAGTGGGGAGCTTTACCCAGCCCTCTGTGATTTCCCCTTATGTTCCTATTTAATGGCAGATATTAACTGGCGTAATATAGTAACATGCAGCCGCTGGTAAATAGCTTAAGTGTCTCTTGCGATTGTAGATTGGTTATCGTGACTTTAAAGGACAACTCCACCCTCATAAGAACATATTTTAGAAAGAATGGCCTCTTTAAAATATGTTGATATATCATACTTTCCCCTATGAATTCGTTACTGTATGCCTGCTATACTTCAGGATGCCTCATGGAAACTGAGCTATTTAGAAACCTGTACTGAGCTATACACCCATGTTACAGTGATTATCTTACTTCCTATACACCCATGTCACAGAGATTATATTAGTTCCCATACACCCATGTTACAGTGATTATCTTACTTCCTATACACCCATGTTACAGTGATTATCTTACTTCCTATACACCCCTGTTACAGTGATTATCTTACTTCCTATACACCCATGTTACAGAGATTATATTAGTTCCCATACACCCATGTTACAGTGATTATCTTACTTCCTATACACCCATGTTACAGTGATTATCTTACTTTCTAAACACCCATGTTACAGAGATTATCTTACTTCCTATACACCCATGTTACTGTGATTATCTTACTTCCTAAACACCCATGTTACAGTGATTATCTTACTTCCTATACACCCATGTTACAGTGATTATCTTACTTCCCATACATCCATGTTACAGTGATTATCTTACTTCCTATACACCCATGTTACAGTGATTACCTTACTTCCCATACACCCATGTTACAGTGATTATCTTACTTCCAGTACACCCATGTTACAGTGATTATCTTCTTCCTAACACCCATGTTACAGTGATTATTCTTACTTTCCTGACACCATGTTACAGTGATTATCTTATTTCCTATACACCCATGTTACAGTGATTATCTTACTTCCTATACACCCATGTTACAGTGATTATCTTACTTCCTATACACCCATGTTACAGTGATTATCTTATTTCCTATACACCCATGTTACAGTGATTATCTTACTTCCTGCACACCCATGTTACAGTGATTATCTTATTTCCTATACACCCATGTTACAGTGATTACTTACTTACATACACCCATGTTACAGTGATTATCTTACTTCACATACACCCATGTTACAGTGATTATCTTACTCCTATACACCCATGTTACAGTGATTATCTTACTTCCTATACACCCATGTTACAGTGATTATCTTACTTTACTTCCTATACACCCATGTTACAGTGATTATCTTATTTCCTATCACCCAGTTAAAGTGATTATCTTACTTCCCATACACCATGTTACAGTGATTATCTTACTTCTTATACACCCATGTTACAGTGATTATCTTACTTCCCTACACCCATGTTACAGTGATTATCTTACTTCCTATACACCCATGTTACAGTGATTATCTTACTTCCCATACACCCATGTTACAGTGATTATCTTACTTCCTATACACCCATGTTACAGTGATTATCTTACTTCTTATACACCCATGTTACAGTGATTATCTTACTTCTTATACACCCATGTTACAGTGATTATATTACTTCCTAACCCCATGTTACAGTGATTATCTTACTTCTTATACACCCATGTTACAGTGATTATCTACTTCCCATACACCCATGTTACAGATTATCTTACTTCCCATACACCCTGTTACAGTGATTATCTACTCTCCTATACACCATGTTACAGTGATTATCTTACTTCCCATACACCCATGTTTACAGTGATTACCTTACTTCTTATACACCCATGTTACAGTGATTATCTTACTTCTTATACACCCATGTTACAGTGATTATCTTACTTCCTATACACCCATGTTACAGTGATATCTTACTTCCCATACACCCTGTTACGGGATTATCTTACTTCCTATACACCCATGTTACAGTGATTATCTTACTTCCTGCACACCCATGTTACAGTGATTATCTTACTTCCTATACACCCATGTTACAGTGATTATATTACTTCCTATACACCCATGTTACAGTGATTATCTTACTTCCCACATTGCCTAACATAAGTTTACAAACCTTTTTATTCACAAACATATAAAATATCATAAGGACTTAATAGGGGAGATCAATAGATTTTCCTTTCCCATTTTACTTGCACATCCCTCACCTCTTGTTCCCACAATATATTAACACAATACATCTGGTAAATGCGAGCGGTGAGTTGGGATCCTTTATGGCTTTAAAGCCACAATTGAAAAGCCTACATTTTCATGCAAAAAACATGCTAAATTTATTGCATCGCTTCCAAAAATCTTGGAATATTAGGTTATCAAGTACAATGCTAGCACTAACCTGGATTTTGCACTTAGCATGGGATATTGCATTTCCCTGAATATTGTTTGGAAATAATAATTTAAGGGTTTGTTTTTTTGTTGTTGATGATATTAAAGTCAGTAGATGGATGTTAGTCTTCTTCAGCCTCTACTCGACTACTATGTTACTATTCAAATACATTAGTTCACATTTCCAGTTTGGATCTTTTTATAACTACAGCCAATTATTACTGGTCATAAGAGGGCTGTGTCCTGGAATAAGACTGTCTCCCATAAAGCTGTTCTGCAGGAATTACACACTGGGTAATTTTGAACTTCACCTTGCGGTAAAGAGTTACTAAAAATGCAGAAGCCTTAACCCACAGAAGTAGCAATTTCTTTTTAAAAACAGAAATCACAGGATGAATATCTGTGGAATGTTGGGATCAATACAGCAGTTGCCCAACTGAAAGCTGCTATATTTCCCCTCAAATATAACTTTATACAAAGTCTATTTCTCCCCTCCTAAAAACATCTCGGAAATTATTTTGATTCATACACTAAAGTAACTAGAGAGGACAAGCCAACCCCCCCAAGTAGATTTCCTGGGGAATGGCCCCCTTGTATAATTGAAACTCCATCCCACTCGTGAGCCAGCACACAGGATTTATATATAGAATTTAGCAGTCATGATTCTCATCAGATGCATTTATAACAATATTAAATGAATTTTTATTCCCATAGAAAACAGTATCATCGTTTCCATGAACGCATTCCCATTCAGTGTGTTTTCAAAATTCACTGCTGCACACACAATTATGCACAGCATTTATTATAATGTAAGAAATAGGAATAATATCATGGAAATTTAATGAATATGTGTTGAAGCACAATGCATTATTTTTCTATTGTTTTGTATCCTGCAGTATGAATGCGGCCCAAGCTGAGAACATATGGGTCTCTATCACACAGGGCAGTCATAATGGCTGATATGTTGCCAGATTGCGTGGTCTCAATAGGCTACATACTGTAGCAGAACCACAATGCATTTGAATTAATCTCTGTTTCAAATGGTTCTCTTGTAGTGACTGTTCAAAGTTGAAAGAAGTAAAGAGCAGGATGTGTCAGTGAGTCATCCAGTCCACCTCTCTTTCCCCTGAGAGGTTTCTGGCAGCGCAGGGGAGCCCTTCCCCTTTCTCCCTCTGGATCCCTTCATTGCTACATTTTTCCTAGCTTAAACCCCTTTATTTGTAGTGTAGGGAACCCTAGCTCACCCCACCACCATCCTTGTTAGTTTACTTAAAAAGCTGCAGAACTTTACTTTACATCACTATGTTTCCCCGGCGCTCTGTATCTCAGATGCGACTGCCAGTCCGGCAACCTGTTTGCAGTTACGGCAAGTAGAGGGCTTGGATCAGAGTGCTGGGCGCGGGGCACTATAAATAGGTTCTGCTTCTTTTTTAACTAAACAAACTGGCGTGGAGAGTGGGCTAGGGTGCCCTAAACTACAGAAAAAAAAAACCTCACAGTGGAAAAAAATGATTTGATCAACTTATAACTATTGTTTCATTTATCCATAGTTCATGGTATGCTCTTTGAAGCAGCAAGCTAATGGAGCTTTAGCCAATATGCAAATAGAATTGTTCGTGTACTAGAATTCTATTGTTTGTATGTATTCTATTTATGGTCTCTATTTACACTTTAATATTGATGTCAACAACCCTATTTTATATATCACAAGGAAGATTCAATAAGTCGATAAATCGATAAAAATTGTGCTCATTTTGCCCCAATCAATCTGATGTTTAGCTTTCAATGTTAATAATATGATTGGATGGGGCAAAATTATCACCATTTTTAATATAGAACTTTTATTTAATCTCCCTGATTGGTTGTTATATTAAAGATTTGACCAAGCCTTTTGGGAATTGGTATTCCACCCAAGTTAGGTCATGTTCTTGGTTGAGCAATATACTTATTTAAATAAGAATCAGCTCCAAGCAGACAAGCCACACAGAAGAACTGTCAGCTCATACATCCCTAAGGCAATACTAGTAGATTAGGAACCAACTATAGGAAGCAACCTTGGTGTGGTGGCTGGCTTAAAATAATTGGTCACGTATTAAACAATTGCTTTTATTTATCCATGGTTCATGGAAGGCCTCTTTGAAGCAGCATATGAATGGAGATATAGCCAATTGCAATAAGAATTTTTGTGCGCTAGAATTCTATTGTTTGGATGTTAAATGCTGTCATCTACCTCCCTTTACTGTTGTTTTATATATAGTTAATGCATGTACACATCTAAAAGTTATTTCTGGAAATGTTGAATCTCATAAACAGCAATAAAAGAAAAATACCCCTGAAGCCAAAATAAATGTCTCTTTGGAACCTGTTTAAAAAGCACTGGAATATTTGTGTAAGTTGAAATTCCAGACCCGTAGATGAACTACTTAGTTTTGATAGATGTGTAAAAGAAGATAGATTTTAGTTTGATTTGGAATTTATAAAATGAGCAGTTGGTACAAATGTGGTAAATGTAAATGAATGAGACTGAGTTTTATACCTTTATAGTAAAATATTGATAGTTGTAAGAAATCGTGTTTCTTTACATATATTAAGTAAAATGTTTATATGATTAATATGCCAGATTCTATTTATAATGTATATTGGGCAATACAATAGAGAGAGGCTGCACCTGGTCGATCATGTTGACTTAGACATATATCCATGGAAGGCAGGATACTGCATTCCCATGATAATTAGTTCTACACAGGTGTAAATTAAGGTTGGTTCCTGGACTGGGCAAACAATAGGATATGACAATAGGTAGCCAGTTTTCATTTGCATACTGTGTATCACAGAGGCGTCTTATCTGTGAGAATCAGAAGGAGATAGACACCTGTCCATATTTGGAGATATGATTGATCACACATACTGGGGGAGGAATAGATGGGAAATGGGATTCAAACTGGGGTAAAAGGCCAGTAGAGGAAGCTCTCTTGAACTAAGGAGGGTCTCTTTTAGATTAGAAGGGGTGGTCTCTTTTAGAGTAGAAGGAGAATCTTCGAGATTCATTTGGACTTCAGGGCACTCTCTTGGACTAAGGAAAGCCTACTATTGAGAGACTGAGGACACAGAGATTGGACAGGGTGGAAGCCATGCCAGAAGGAGTCATGTGGGATCTATGGATACAGGCCTGGACAGAGCAAGGCTCACATTGAAATATACATTCTAATGTAGTCTACATGTAATCATTTATCATGTAAAATTGTAATATAGTGTATGTTTATGTTTAAATATATTTGTTTGTTTTATTGTAATGGTAACTTAAGTAACATAATATCATTTTTCATACATTTACGTGTGGTTTCTTTGCTTTCCAACCCCAAAAATGATATACCGTAATATCTAATAAATGTAAGATTAAATCTTACATAGTGTGTTTAATATTACAAACTAAGGTCTAGACCACACCGGCGTGTTTTCAGCAGAGCAGTGCATGTCAATGTTGATGGCCATATTGCATAAGCTGCTATTTTTTTCAGAACGCATGCTCACACATTTTTGTTGCTGATTGTGGACTATTGCGCAAACTTGCTGTAATAATATACCATGCAAGAGAGCACCATAATACCTTCCTTGAATATCCCAGTATCTCACTGAGCCCTTCCCACTGGCCCAATTCCTGCTTGGTTTGAAAATATATGTATAATGTCAAGCAAGACAAAATAGAATGCTAGTGTACAACTAACTGGTCATAGTGGTGAATAAAAAATGCTCATAAGACACTCCCCCCCACACACACACTGGATTACACATACTGAGCATGCCTGAGCCAGTGGCTTGGGAAGAAAAGGGTTTAGCGGTGACTGGAGAGTCTTATTTCACACTGATTTATTTCTAGTAAGAAATGACTTTAAAGGGCATGTCCCCCCCAAACATAATCCCCCCCCACTACTGGTCCCATTGTGTAGTGTAGTTTAATCCTTACCTCACATCCCAGCTCCATCTGGTTCTCCTGAAGCCCCCCCCCCAAGTCCCAAAAACTGCCCACCAGGAGTACTGCATAGTCCATATAGTCTCCGGGAGAAGTTTGGCATGCGTACGGCAGCCCTTCTCCCCCCCTCCCACTCCCTCTCCCTCCCGATTAGGATTCCCACCCCCTAGCGTAACATCATTTTGATATAATTTCCCCCTGTCCCCCCAGCCCCAACCGCTATAATTTTATTATCAGAAAGTACCCCAAACATTACTTACCTTCACTCTTTCCTAGCGGTTGGGGCTGGGGGGACAGGGGGAATATTATATCAAAACATTTTTTGAAGGGTGGACATGCCCTTTAAAAAAATTTATATTTGTTTTAATAAACCATTAATTTACGAAATGTATCCTTACTTTTCCTTAAACAGGTGTATTTGGTGTGTGACTCTCTTCTTTACTGTATCTGCATGTGGTATAGGACAGAGATTTCCTAATGACAAAACTACATTCCTACGGGGATATTCCCGTCCGTACGTTCTTTACAGACACATCTATAGCCCCAGTTACCCCAGGAGACAGTTTTGTTGTGTTTTTGTCATTTTTATCTTTTAATTTATACACAGTATTTTATTTAGAAATGTAGTTTTCATTCTACTTTTATAGCACTCACTCTTTTTTTTTTATGGTGATTAAAACTATTGTTTAACACCTACATGCTACAATTACATTGTTCTTTCAGATACTGGAATGTACCTTGTTTCATTTTAAAAGGGTAACTACAGATAATAAACATGAAAATTTGCAATAATCTGTCTCCTATTTGCAAAATATATGGCTTTAGTATCCGTTGCAACCATCTCCAAACAAGAGATCAGCCTGATTAAAGAAAAGAGGAAATCTGGAAGTAATGCCAGGTTCACACTATTGCCAAATCATAGTACAGACTTAACAACATCAAAAGGAGGGGGGGGGGGAATCATACATAAAGAAAGTCTGTGGATGACTTCACAATTGTTTTCCTTTGTGTGAGATACATTTATTTGTTATAATATATGTTCTTTATGGCCATTGCTGTTCATTTAAAAATAGTTTTCAAGTCAGCATGTCTTTCAGGAACAACAACAGGATTGCCTCTCTAAAACTAGCCATGACATCTTGTACTGTAACAGTGGACGATTGTTGCAGAGTAATCTGGTTTTCATTAGAGGGAAGTGATGGGTCCAATTCTCTACAGGACGGCTTGCTAGCATCTCCCTGGTTGTGCTATGTGTTGGCAGTTAAGTGATGTGGCAGAGAAGGTTCTTACAATCCCTAACAACAGATGCATTTGGTATGTTAACCCTTTAACCCGTGACTTAAACAGCTGGAGCAGAAAAAACTGCTAAATGATAGTAGCAGGGCTTCAGCATGTATTTATTGAGGAACCCAATCGGCAGTCAAAGGTCATGTGTAAAAACAGGCAGTAACAGCTATCAGTTTTAGGGGGTTAAACCAACGTAACAGACAAACGACCTGGGGTGGTGTGAAAAGGTATGTCATGAAATCTACTGCAGGCAGCTCTGAAGGGGTTAACACATTTGTATTTTCTCATTCTTGGCTTCACTGCTGGAGGTGTGTGAAATTTCCATGACTGCAAAAAAGGAAATTATCTAGTTGAATCACAAGAAGGGATGCATTTCATCTCCAATCTAAAGGGATTGTTATGTTAAAAGTATCCAGGAGGGTTAAACATTATTCATGTTTTAGCAACTCAACAGAGCAACAGACTAAACAGGTCTTACATATGGATAGACCTAGTGAGTCTATTTTAAGACACAAGAACACATTATAGTATAGATGTATAGTATAAAAGTGGGATGGTGATGGATTTAATACAATATTATTCCAGAAACTTGTTCCAGTGCTAAATTGTTTTCCAAACTAAATATGGCTGCATTATAATTATTTTGACCTAATGATTTGTCACAAGAGGTTCAGTACTTCTAACTTCATGAACCTCAACATTTGCAATAGTTACCACTTAATCACAGGAAATAGTACATGATCTGACTGCCTTTAAACACCTGCTGTCCAGGGTGCTGGACATGGGATATTTCGAAGGTCCCAAGTGTGTTTTGTGAGAAATAAAACTACCTTCATGAATGGTACCCTTAAAGTTCCTCTATTATATGACCAAGATTACACTGGACAAAAATGCAGGAAACTGGGAACTTGTATGGGGAGATGTTTAGTATTGAGCCCATTCAATGTGCAACAAGGCCAATTAAAGGGCATTTCCACTTTAAACAAGAATATTTACAAGAAACTGTTGGCAATTAAGTACCTTGGAAAGTCCCTATACTTAATTGCCAACAGATCTTGTACAAGTCATTCTGAATTGAGAAAGCCAGTCAGATGACTAGCGAAACTCTTCAAGAACTAAACTTTAAGTCCGTTGATCTAACTGAAGATATATCAGACAATGATTGAATTGTTTCACCTGCTGCCTCCTCTGCACATGCTTAAACTCCCATTGAGCAAAGGGAGGAGGCAGATACCTTTGCCAGAATGTCATGGAACTTATCATTAGGATAAGTACACACATTAAAAAAAGTTATTTGCAAGATGTTGTTTTAAAACTAAAGTTGCCTAAAACATTTTTTTACTCTCTCCCCAGAGCCGCCCTTTCTGCTAGAAACTTGCTGGTTTCCTCCTCCTGGTAAAGTAATCTGGAGCTCCGCCCTGACGAGATGTACTGCTCCCTCCAGCTTCCTGGGCCTCCAAGCATAACTTCTGCATGCTCCATGTGTCCAGACAAGATGCATCGCAATTACGTCACCCTGCGTGCATGGTCGCCAGACGTGCATGCGTGTGAACCACGGGTGGAACAGGCGGAGAGCTAAAAAATGTTTTAGCCAAGTTTTAAAACATCTGCAATAAACAAAGTTTTGTCTATGGTGTAATTATCCTTTAAACATTTAGTTACAAATGCATGTAAAACTAGTAAAAATATCACACCAGTTACAATTTTTTGTTTTAATGGTGGACATCTGGGATATAAAGTAATCCTTAATTTAGTTAGCCAATAAAGTATATAACTTCATATCCAAGATGCAGTTGCTGTATATAGAGTTCTAAATCCCTGCTTACAAGTGTTGTTAGTTGACTCCCATTCACCTTTTAACTCATAAACAATTTGTATCATCATGTGTCTTTGGTTCTGAAATGTCCAATTATTGAATGAAAAGTTAGTATAGAGAATCCCAGGTCTATCAGCAAGAAAAAACACTTGTGTTGTTAGGAAATCCTTTATTTTATAATTCTGCAAAAGTTTCTTGCAGTTAACCTATAAATACTTGTATTTGCTTATTGCTTCTTTAAAAAAAAAAAAACATACTCCTTACCATTTCATATTGTGTCCTTAACTTTATTTTTATGAATTTTTTTATGTCTGTTGAATTCATTGTGATGTCTTCTTTCATTCCCTTGTTTATATAATATAAACTGGAATAGCCGACTCAAAAACAAATACCTAAAGAATGCTGTCTCTGTCTTGTTTCTTTGGCTTGCTAGAATCACTTACTTCTTCCTACTAGTGGGATTTTAAGCTCAAAGCATTAACTTCTCGTTAGGAAAAGAAATTCATTCGGGAGTTATCATTAACTGACTGATTGACCAGCCAAGAACAGGACTTAGAAATATAAACGGCACAGAGACCAGCAAGAGGTCAGAGCCTTGGGAATTCTAGTATTCAGGCCTAGTAATTTCACCTCACTGTGGTTTATCTCTGTGAGCTGGATCATTTATCCTTCTTATGGCAAGACAAAGGGAAATCTTGGCACATAGGGCAAGACAAAAGTAGACATTTGTAACTGTTGAATGCTCGTGTATCTGTAGATATTCTGCAAGGGTTCTTTGTCACAGACCAAAGATTTCCTCAAAGGGAAATTCGATTTTATTTTATATTATTTTTTTAAGCTTTGTGTGTGTGTGTGGGGGGGGGGCTTCAATTCAAAGTCATGAGTGAAAAAGAATTCTAGTAACTGATAAAAATGTTAATAGTTAATAGTGTACTTAATACTCACAGGAAAAATCAGATAGTCCTGTATAATATTCTGTTGTCTATAGATTTGTGACAAAGTTTCAGCTAATTCTGAGACTGCACTTTTATTTTATACCCCAGTTTTTTTTATTTATTATTTAATTTGGTTCCTAAAAGAATCAGCTCTGTAATGCAATAGTCATTTCTAAACAGTGTATTTTAGAAATTTTTGCTAATATGTTTTTGGGCCATGCTTAAAGGGCATGTCCACGCTAAAAATAAACTTTTAACATATTGTAGGAGACCCTAGCCCACCCCCAACTGTTAGGTTGTGTTGTTAAAAAAGGCTGCAGAACTCTACTACAATCTTTCGATCCCCCGGTGCTCTGATCTTGACCCTGCAAGCAGGGGCCTGGACCGGCAACCACATCTCTGATTGGCTGAGAGGCTCAATCACAGACGCAGCTGTCGGCAACACAGAGTGCCGGGAATGAAAGATTGTAAGTAGAGTCTTGGGGTGGGCTAGGGTGCCCTACAATATGTTTATAGAGGTAGGGCACCTTGCAGCAAAGATGGCTCCAGAGGGATTGAGGGGGGGAGGGGGGAAGGGCTCCCCTGCACATGCCACAGTCTCTCAAAGGACAAGAAGGAAGCAAAAACCTTTCACACAGGAAGACACTCCTACTCTTTAGTTTCCTGGACTTTAGACATCACTGCAGGAGAACCATAAGGAGCAGAGATGTAAGGATTTTTTAAACTACACGTGGGTTCAGTAATGGGTTAAATTTAGTTTTGGGGTGGACTTGCCCTTTAAATCACCCACCCACACATACAAAAATGTATACTTTCTCACCACTAAAATCTCCAAGACTGAAATAGTTATTTTCCTGCCTGATGTTCCTAAAGAAGGATTTTCACTGTTTTTGTTTGTAAATGACTGCTGATGACCAACCACCTACTCTGCACAAATGCGAGCTCATAAAAAGCTGTTACAGCTTTTAGAGGAGGCAACAACTTTGGAGGAAGAGGGTGGGCGATAGAAGAGGCAACAACTTTGGAGGAAGAGGGTGCGAACTCCAGAGTAAATATCTTTTTGTGGAACATTGGGCATGAGAGTAACTTTTGCGGTCTTGGGACCTTCGGGTGGAGAAGGTATTGAAAAGAACTTGGAGAGAGGAAGTGTGTTTTCAAGGGAAAAAAAAATCCAGCAAACAATGTTTAAGACATCTTTATACATATCCCTGAAGTGGCTCCTCAGGGAATGTTTATAACGTCTCATTGAATAAAACCCAATGACATAATTAATAGATAATATCTCAAACGGAATAGGATGTATTATTATTCCCACAGATGGTTGAAGTTGTTGAGAGGCTTGGCAAAGATAGTCTGGGCTGATCTTCTGCTACGACCACAATTAACAAAACATGAACCAAGTGGTAGAACCCCACACACACGCACACACACACTATTTATACTATTAACCTAAAGTAGACACAATTTGCCTATATCTAAAATAACAAAAGAAATGTTTCATTGGCATTCAGCACACACACAAAGAGAACTGTCACTCTTTTTTCTTTAACCTAATGTGGTTTATAGTTAGTTCCATGGAAGAGAGAGAAAAAAAAACTTGGCAAACTAAAGTCAAAACACAAATGAACCATTTACCACTTTAAAATTTAAGGCAGTTCCTAAGTGAAACATGAATCTTTTCCGACTAATTTGGGTCAAGACCGCGTAGAACATTCATTGCCCGGTTAATGGATCATAATTACGAGGACCCACAGACTGATGATTTGGTCAAAGTTACCAAGGTGTATGAAGTCTGTGGCCCATGTGTGGGCAACATATCAGGCGCTAGGTGAATTATACAAGACTAAACCCACCCACAGAAAGCCTTGTCCGGACTGTGAAAGATCTGCTATGTTTTCCTTTTTATTGAATATATACATGACATCATTTAGGCTGTGTCATTTAGGAAGCACAGTTTTAAATATGTTTAACACTTATACTGTGAAATAAAGTAAATGGTTGGATGAGCATGAATGTGTCTATTTAAAGCCTGTGACTGCAAACATAAGCACTTTTGTGAAATACATTGGCACTAAGACAAAAAAGCTGCTGAAACTTGTGGTTCGACCAATAAAACACCTTTCAACCCATTTGCGAATCCTTCTGCAGACTGTTTTAAATAACAATGTTCTTTCTGGTAAAAAGCAAGAAATTAAAGGACATGTCCTCCCCGCAACCTGAAACCTATATGTAGGTTAACAATCCACCCCAAAACCAAAGATCCCAATTCACACCTGATTCACATCTATTGCTGAAGAGAGATAACCCTTTCCTGTTTTACCCCTTCTGGGTAGAACAGTGACAGATGACATCACAACCACTGACTGTGATGCTCGACCCAAGCCACCTCCAGCGGGTATGTGCAAGCTTGCTACATGCTCAATGTATTTGTTCTTTATTTATTATTGTGGATTTATATAGCGCCAACATCTTCCATCAGGCCCTGCCCGGAAGAGCTTACAATCTAAGCACATTTATTTGACACATACAACCTATCAGTATGTGTCTTATGATTGTGGGGGGAAACCGGAGGGCCCGGAGGAAACCCACCAAGTAGGGAGAACATACAAACTCCTTTCAGATGTGTCCAGGGTGTTCTCGAGCTCAGGACTGATGCTGCAAGGCATCAGTGCTAACCCTGAGACACCGTGCTGCCAACCACTGAGCCACTGTGGCTGCCGTTTAAGAGGAGGCGACCTGTTGTGGAAGGTGTAACAACACATGACAGGTTTATGTTTATTTAAACAGCACCTATAACTTTGTAAGTATTGCAATATCTTAAGGTTTGGGAGTCCTTAGAACTTCCTGTAAATTTAGGTAGGAGGTGGGCATATCATTAAAAGAACTGTACATTTTCCCCTCCTATCAAATTTTATTTGCACAAACCTAACACACGGTGGTATAAGTGGAAATATGGTACATGTTTATGTTTTAAACTGAATTATGGGAAAGGAAGAAACTGTTAAGATATGAATATTGTAGCTCCTACTATGAGTTACATTACCACAGAGAATGAAGGTCATGTTGATGCAGCCCGAGATGACATAAACATTGTTTTAGAGGTTTTATAAACCATAAGGATGCTGGAAATTACTTTAAATAGGAATGTTTGGGAATATGTAAAAATAGCTAATTCACAAGATGTACCAAGTGTTAGTGTGACTTAAAAAGGTGATTGCACTGGTTGCAGTTTGTTGAGCCAACTTAAATTGCATACTTTTAAAGTTGTCTACAACAGTTTAGGTGATTTAGTGGTGATGCAATCAATATTTCCCAAAATGGTAGAAATTCCACACTACCCAATGTAATATTGGGTTGGTTTGAGTTGTCTGCTCATATTATTTGGCCTGCACCATTTAAAATGTTTTAGAAATAGGGTAGCCATTAGATTGCCAATAAAAGCTTTGCAAGCCGCTGATCCTTACGCTAATCATGCAGTAACTGGCGCAAAGTGCTTTCTGCATCGCAGGATCGCGGTCAGGTAAAAAGTACTGGCTCCATGTTTACATCTTTAGCTACGCGTTCACGCTACACGTGATTAAGACAAAGCAGGCCGTACTAAGTACTGCTATAGCCCTGGTACTTTTTCCTGAAATCTTGCTATGCCAATCATTTCATATCAGCTCAGTAACCATAGAATATTACCTTTACAACACTTCTGCATGGCTTCCTATGAAAAATATTATCCTATTACTCTTTTACCGAATGTGGCATCTTAATTGCAATAGTTATGTAGTAAGACAGTAATATTTCCATTACATAGAAATGTTACAGTTAGGAAGTTCCAAGTGCACTGGAAGTTACTGAAAAAGTATAGGAAGCCAAGTCATCTATAATAACCATATTATTACAGTACACTCTTATATATCCATAAGTATAGTAAGGGAGTGTGTCCATTGTCTTACTAAAGTCTTTCCCCACGGTTATTTTTTGGAAAGTTTCTCAAACCTAAATCAGCATATTTATGGATAATTAAAATGAAATCGATCCAATATTGGAAAATCTGGCAGTGAAAGGAGGTAGAAAGGGTTGTGTATTTGACAGGATGCCTTCTGTAGAATCTTCAGAGACACCTCTGTAGCACACTTTGAAGCTGAAGTATGCAATGATATAAGTGTGTTATCAACACCTAAATAACACTTCACCAAGGTGTCCTGTAAAAAATTAGATTCACATGCTTCACTGCAGCTTAATCTGCTTGGTGAATTGAAAATGGTTCCTGGCTTTATCCTTCATTTTCCCACTTGTGGCTTTCTCTTTGTTTTGCAAGGATCAAAAGGTGGTTAAAGAGCCAGTTTGTTACTGGCTTCAAACATGGCTATTCCCTTGCAATTTATCACCACAATGAAATGTTAAAGGAGGAACGCAGCTGCTGTTTCTCCTGCCAAAATCCATGCTGCGGATTTACACATTTGCCATTTCAATAAAATCATCAGACTGACAAAAGCACTTGTGTATTAAATGCATATACAGTTCTTAATTTCCTTTGGCTTACTGGTTTTTGAGAGTTCCAAGCTTGTTAGGCTTAATGGTATTCTGTTCTGTCTAGGTTGGTGGGATGTTGTTAATGTACATTACATAGATCATTACACCTAACGAAAGGCCATTAGTGCACTC
The DNA here is from genome assembly GCA_019447015.1 of Hymenochirus boettgeri. Classification (NCBI taxonomy): domain Eukaryota; kingdom Metazoa; phylum Chordata; class Amphibia; order Anura; family Pipidae; genus Hymenochirus; species Hymenochirus boettgeri. The sequence goes on from CM033475.1 coordinate 186,131,813, forward strand.
ACCAGTATACAGACCCCTTATGTAAAGCCAAGTACTCGCTCAAATAAACCCACATGGGAATTCACATGGAGGGGCGGATGCGTAGGGACCATTGCCCTGTCCTTTTCCAGACAGTGCAAGCCAAGGAATTTAAAATCTCTAATACGAATTAGATATTTTATTTGGTAAATCAGGGATATCTTGCAGTAGCCAAGTGCTCTCAGAGTCACACGTAGAGGTAGTTTTAGGTCCATAACATTCTGGCAGGCAAACCACAATTTTTACTGAAGGAAATTGCTCGTGGAGCTGGGAAATGGCATGAGGAAAAATTACCAGTGACAAGTTTTTTAAAAAGGCATCTCCACATTTTTAATAATGGGTCAATAACCCCCCACACACCTTTTAAAAACAGGTCTACTGTATCTTCTAAATGGTAGTACAGGTGAAGAAACAGAAGGGCCGTGATCCACAGCTCATTACCATGTTTTTCTTGGTCACACATTGACACACCCCCAGTATACCCATGCAGTGCCTACTTTTCCATAGGCGTGTGTGCACATGGGGGAGAGGAGGGGGAAAGGGGGGCAGAGAGGCAAAGTGCTTACAAGACAATTTGGGATGTTGGAGCAAGTGCTCTATCCCCTAGAGAATTATAGATCTGTTTTTTAAAATAAACAAAAAAACTAGCTAAATAAAAAACTCTAGCTTCAAAAAAAAACTTTTTGTATTTCAAAGGATTACCCCCCCAAAGCCCACCCTTATCTGTGCATCCTCATCTGCAGCTGGACTTCCTTCCTGGCCAAAGGAAGGATGTATTCTGCTTAGAGACCACCACCTGCAAACCACTCTTGCACTCTTGAACTGCAATCCACTCTATTATTTGCAAGCTACCTGATCAACAAATCGGTAACACCCAACCAGATGCAGGCTCTAATATGTGCAGGATTAATTTACAATGTCACCTGCAATCCCACAAGTTACCACTAACCCTTTCACATATATTGTGGCCTGGTTCCTGAGATCATTATTATAAGTCACCTTGAGTACCCAACACAATAAAACCAATGCAGAGCTCTACCCCTTACTGGGGTCAAGGGAAGGTTGTAGTTTTTTGTTTCACAGCCTAATTTAAGAGAATACGAATAATAATAAAAATAGGAGAAAAAATATTTGGCTAAAAACCTCTAACAAAAGAAGATAATGTATTTGGCCACTCATTGCCTGCAACGTAATCCATGGCAGTAGGAAGGTGATTCTTAATAACCTATAAGTTATTTTAACAAGATAGTCTGCATGTGGGAGTAGGAATGGTTTCCTCGCATATGTCAAGCTCCCACCAACTACAAAGTAATACATATTAAAGAAGAATCATCTTTGTTTCTTTTCCTGTTGTTACAGTTTAAAAAAAACGGGACAGAAGGGCCCAAGGTGAAGTATGTAACAATCATCTAATGCCCCTTTCAACACTTAGGAACACAGTGCATACCGATAAAAGTGATTATCTTACTTCCTATACACCCATGTTACAGTGATTATCTTATTTCCTATACACCCATGTTACAGTGATTACCTTACTTCACATACACCCATGTTACAGTGATTATCTTACTTCACATACACCCATGTTACAGTGATTATCTTACTTCCTATACACCCATGTTACAGTGATTATCTTACTTCCTATACACCCATGTTACAGTGATTATCTTACTTCCTATACACCCATGTTACAGTGATTATCTTATTTCCTATACACCCATGTTAAAGTGATTATCTTACTTCCCATACACCCATGTTACAGTGATTATCTTACTTCTTATACACCCATGTTACAGTGATTATCTTACTTCCTATACACCCATGTTACAGTGATTATCTTATTTCCTATACACCCATGTTACAGTGATTACCTTACTTCACATACACCCATGTTACAGTGATTATCTTACTTCACATACACCCATGTTACAGTGATTATCTTACTTCCTATACACCCATGTTACAGTGATTATCTTACTTCCTATACACCCATGTTACAGTGATTATCTTACTTCCTATACACCCATGTTACAGTGATTATCTTATTTCCTATACACCCATGTTAAAGTGATTATCTTACTTCCCATACACCCATGTTACAGTGATTATCTTACTTCTTATACACCCATGTTACAGTGATTATCTTACTTCCCATACACCCATGTCTACAGTGAGTATCTTTACTTCCTATCCACCCATTTGTTACAGTGATTATCTTACTTCCCATACACCCATGTTACAGTGATTATCTTACTTCCTATACACCCATGTTACAGTGATTATCTTACTTCTTATACACCCATGTTACAGTGATTATCTTACTTCTTATACACCCATGTTACAGTGATTATATTACTTCCTATACACCCATGTTACAGTGATTATCTTACTTCTTATACACCCATGTTACAGTGATTATCTTACTTCCCATACACCCATGTTACAGTGATTATCTTACTTCTTATACACCCATGTTACAGTGATTATCTTACTTCCTATACACCCATGTTACAGTGATTATCTTACTTCCCATACACCCATGTTACAGGGATTATCTTACTTCCTATACACCCATGTTACAGTGATTATCTTACTTCCTGCACACCCATGTTACAGTGATTATCTTACTTCCTATACACCCATGTTACAGTGATTATATTACTTCCTATACACCCATGTTACAGTGATTATCTTACTTCCCACATTGCCTAAACATAAAGTTTACAAACCTTTTTATTCACAAACATATAAAAATATCATAAGGACTTAATAGGGGAGATGCAATAGATTTTCCTTTCCCAATTTACTTGCACATCCCTCACCTCTTGTTCCCACAATATATTAACACAATACATCTGGTAAATGCGAGCGGTGAGTTGGGATCCTTTACTGGGCTTTAAAGCCACAATTGAAGAAGCCTACATTTTCATGCAAAAAACATTGCTAAATTTATTGCATCGCTTCCAAAAATCTTTGGAAATATTGAAGGTTATGCAAGTACAATGCTAGCACTAACCTGGATTTTGCACTTATAGCATGGGATATTGCATTTCCCTGAATATTGTTTGGAAATAATAATTTAAGGGTTTGTTTTTTTGTTGTTGATGATATTAAAGTCAGTAGATGGATGTTAGTCTTCTTCAGCCTCTACTCGACTACTATGTTACTATTCAAATACATTAGTTCACATTTCCAGTTTGGATCTTTTTATAACTACAGCCAATTATTACTGGTCAATAAGAGGGCTGTGTCCTGGAATAAGAACTGTCATCCCATAAAGCTGTTCTGCAGGAATTACACACTGTGGGTAATTTTGAACTTCACCTTGCGGTAAAGAGTTACTAAAAATGCAGAAGCCTTAACCCACAGAAGTAGCAATTTCTTTTTAAAAACAGAAATCACAGGATGAATATCTGTGGAATGTTGGGATCAATACAGCAGTTGCCACAACTGAAAGCTGCTATATTTCCCCTCAAATATAACTTTATACAAAGTCTATTTATCCCCCTCCTAAAAACATCTCGGAAATTATTTTGATTCATACACTAAAGTAACTAGAGAGGACAAGCCAACCCCCCCAAGTAGATTTCCTGGGGAATGGGCCCCCTTGTATAATTGAAACTCCATCCCACATCGTGAGCCAGCAATCACAGGATTTATATATAGAATTTAGCAGTCATGATTCTCATCAGATGCATTTATAACAATATTTAAATGAATTTTTATTCCCATAGAAAACAGTATCATCGTTTCCATGAACGCATTCCCATTCAGTGTGTTTTCAAAATTCACTGCTGCACACACAATTATGCACAGGCATTTATTATAATGTAAGAAATAGGAATAATATGCATGGAAATTTAATGAATATTGTGTTGAAGCACAATGCATTATTTTTCTATTTGTTTGTATCCTGCAGTATGAATGCGGCCCAAGGCTGAGAACATATGGGTCTCTATCACACAGGGCAGTCATAATGGCTGATATTTGTTGCCAGATTGCGTGGTCTTCAATAGGCTACATACTGTAGCAGAACCACAATGCATTTGAATTAATCTCTGTTTCAAATGGTTCTCTTGTAGTGACTGTTCAAAGTTGAAAGAAGTAAAGAGCAGGATGTGTCAGTGAGTCATCCAGTCCACCTCTCTTTCCCCTGAGAGGTTTCTGGCACGCGCAGGGGAGCCCTTCCCCTTTCCCTCCCTCTGGATCCCTTCATTGCTACATTTTTCCTAGCTTAAACCCCTTTATTTGTAGTGTAGGGAACCCTAGCTCACCCCAACCTCCTTGTTAGTTTACTTAAAAAAGCTGCAGAACTTTACTTTACATCACTATGTTTCCCCGGCGCTCTGTATCTCAGATGCGACTGCCAGTCCGGCAACCTGTTTGCAGTTACGGCAAGTAGAGGGCTTGGATCAGAGTGCTGGGGATCGGGGCACTATAAATAGAGTTCTGCTTCTTTTTTAACTAAACAAACATGGCGGTGGAGAGTGGGCTAGGGTGCCCTAAACTACAGAAAAAAAAAAAACCTCACAGTGGAAAAAAATGATTTGATCAACTTATAGAACTAATTGTTTCATTTATCCATAGTTCATGGTATGCTCTTTGAAGCAGCAAGCTAATGGAGCTTTAGCCAATATGCAAATAGAATTGTTCGTGTACTAGAATTCTATTGTTTGTATGTATTCTATTTATGGTCTCTATTTACACTTTAATATTGATGTTCAACAACCCTATTTTATATATCAACAAGGAAGATTCAATAAAAGTCGATAAATCGATAAAAATTGTGCTCATTTTGCCCCAATCAATCTGATGTTAGCTTTCAAATGTTAAATAATATGATTGGATGGGGCAAAATTATCACCATTTTTAATAATAAGAACTTTTATTTAATCTCCCTGATTGGTTGTTATATTAAAGATTTGACCAAGCCTTTTGGGAATTGGTATTCCACCCAAAGTTAGGTCATGTTCTTGGTTGAGCAATATACTTATTTAAATAAGAATCAGCTCCAAGCAGACAAGCCACACAGAAGAAGCTGTCAGCTCATACATCCCATAAGGCAAGTACTAGTAGATTAGGAACCAACTATAGGAAGCAACCTTGGTGTGGTGGCTGGGCTTAAAATAATTTGGTCAACGTATTAAACAAATTGCTTTTATTTATCCATGGTTCATGGAAGGCTCTTTGAAGCAGCATATGAATGGAGATATAGCCAATATGCAATAAGAATTTTTTGTGCGCTAGAATTCTATTGTTTGGATGTTAAAATGCTGTCATCTACCTCCCTTTACTGTTGTTTTATATATAGTTAATGCATGTACACATCTAAAAGTTATTTCTGGAAATGTTGAATCTCATAACAGCAATAAAAGAAAAATACCCCTGAAGCCAAAATAAATGTCTCTTTGGAACCTGTTTAAAAAGCACTGGAATATTTGTGTAAGTTTGAAATTCCAGACCCAGTAGATGAACTACTTAGTTGTTGATAGATGGTGTAAAGAAGGATAGATTTTAGTTTGATTTTGGAATTTAATAAAATGAGCAGTTGGATACAAATGTGGTAAATGTAAATGAATGAGACTGAGTTTTATAACCTTTATAGTAGAAAATATTGATAGTTGTAAGAAATCGTGTTTCTTTACATATATTAATGTAAAATGTTTTATATGATTTAATATGCCAAGATTCTATTTATAATGTATATTGGGCAATACAATAGAGAGAGGCTGCACCTGGTCGATCATGTTAGACTTAGACAATATATCCATGGAAGGCAGGATACTGCATTCCCATGATAATTAGTTCATACACAGGTGTAAATTAAGGTTGGTTCCTGGACTGGGCAAATCAATAGGATATGAACAATAGGTAGCCAGTTTTCATTTGCATACTGTGTATCACAGAGGCGTCTTATCTGTGAGAATCAGAAGGAGATAGACACCTGTCCATATTTGGAGGATATGATTGATCACACATACTGGGGGAGGAATAGATGGGAAATGGGATTCAAACTGGGGTAAAAGGCCAGTAGGAGGAAGCTCTCTTGAACTAAGGAGGGTCTCTTTTAGATTAGAAGGGGTGGTCTCTTTTAGAGTAGAAGGGGAGAATCTTCGAGATTCATTTGGACTTCAGGGCACTCTCTTTGGACTAAGGGAAGCCTACTATTGAGAGACTGAGGACACAGAGATTGGACAGGGTGGAAGCCATGCCAGAAGGATGTCATGTGGGATCTGATGGATACAGGCCTGGACAAGAGCAAGGCTCACATTGAAATATACATTCTAATGTAGTCTACATGTAATCATTTATCATGTAAATATTGTAATATAGTGTATGTTTATGTTTAAATAATCTTTGTTTGTTTTATTGTAATGGTAACTTAAGTAAACAATATATATTCATTTTTCATACATTTATCAGTGTGGTTTCTTTGCTTTCCAACCCCAAAAGAATGATATACCGATAATATCTAATAAATGTAGAGATATAAATCTTACATAGTGTGTTTAATAATTACAAACTAAGGTCTAGACCACACCGGCGTGTTTTCAGCAGAGCAGTGCATGTCAATGTTGATGGCCATATTGCATAAGCTGCTATTTGTTTTCAGAACGCATGCAATCACCATTTTTGTTGCTGATTGTGGACTATTGCGCAAACTTGCTGTAATAATAATACCATGCAAGAGAGCACCATAATACCTTCCTTGAATATCCCAGTATCTCACTGAGCCCTTCCCACTGGCCCAATTCCTGCTTGGTTTGAAAATATATGTAATAATGTCCAAGCAAGACAAAATAGAATGCTAGTGTACAACTAACTGGTCATAGTGGTGAATAAAAAATAGCTCATAAGACACTCCCCCCCACACACACACTGGATTACACATACTGAGCATGCCTGAGCCAGTGGCTTGGGAAGAAGAAGGGTTTAGCGGTGACTGGAGAGTCTTATTTCACACTGATTTATTTCTAGTAAGAAATGACTTTAAAGGGCATGTCCACCCCCAAAACTATAATCCCCCCCCACTACTGGTCCCATTGTGTAGTGTAGTTTAATCCTTACCTCACATCCCAGCTCCATCTGGTTCTCCTGAAGCCCCCCCCCCAAGTCCCAAAAACTGCCCACCAGGAGTACTGCATAGTCCATATAGGTCTCCGGGAGAAGTTTGGCATGCGTACGGCAGCCCTTCTCCCCCCCCATGCCCACTCCCTCTCCCTCCCGATTAGGATTCCCACCCCCTAGCGTAACATCATTTTGATATAATATTCCCCCTGTCCCCCCAGCCCCAACCGCTATAATTTTATTATCAGAAAGTACCCCAAACATTACTTACCTTCACTCTTTCCTAGCGGTTGGGGCTGGGGGGACAGGGGGAATATTATATCAAAACATTTTTTGAAGGGTGGACATGCCCTTTAAAAAAATTTATATATTGTTTTAATAAACCATTAATTTACAGAAATGTATCCTTACTTTTCCTTAAACAGGTGTATTTGGTGTGACTCTCTTCTTTACTGTATCTGCATGTGGTATAGGACAGAGATTTCCTAATGACAAAACTACATTCCTACGGGGAGATTCCCGTCCGTACGTTCTTTACAGACACATCTATAGCCCCAGTTACCCCAGGAGACAGTTTTGTTGTGTTTTTGTCATTTTATTCTTTTAATTTATACACAGTATTTTATTTAGAAATGTAGTTTTCATTCTACTTTTATAGCAATCTCACTCTTTTTTTTTTATGGTGATTAAAACTATTGTTTAACACCTACATGCTACAATTACATTGTTCTTTCAGATACTGGAATGGGTACCTTGTTTCATTTTAAAAGGGTAACTACAGATAATAAACATGAAAATTTGCAATAATCTGTCTCCTATTTGCAAAATATATGGCTTTAGTATCCGTTGCAACCATCATCCAAACAAGAGATCAGCCTGATTAAAGAAAAGAGGAAATCTGGAAAGTAATGCCAGGTTCACACTATTGCCAAATCATAGTAACAGACTTAACAAACATTCAAAAAGGAGGGGGGGGGGGAATCATACATTAAAGAAAGTCTGTTGGATGACTTCACAATTGTTTTCCTTTGTGTGAGATACATTTATTTGTTATAATATAATGTTCTTTATGGCCATTGCTGTTCATTTAAAAATAGTTCTTCAAGTCAGCATGTCTTTCAGGAACAACAACAGGATTGCCTCTCTAAAACTAGCCATGACATCTTGTACTGTAACAGTGGAACGATTGTTGCAAGAGTAATCTGGTTTTCATTAGAGGGAAGTGATGGGTCCAATTTCTCTACAGGACGGCTTGCTAGCATCTCCCTGGTTGTGCTATGTGTTGGCAGTTAAGTGATGTGGCAGAGAAGGTTCTTACAATCCCTAACAACAGATGCATTTGGTATGTTAACCCTTTAACCCGTGACTTAAACAGCTGGAGCAGAAAAAACTGCTAAATGATAGTAGCAGGGCTTCAGCATGTATTTATTGATGAACCCAATCGGCAGTCAAAGGTCATGTGTAAAAACAAGGCAGTAACAGCTATCAGTTTAGGGGGTTAAACCAACGTAACAGACAAACGACCTGGGGTGGTGTGAAAAGGTATGTCATGAAATCTACTGCAGGCAGCTCTGAAGGGGTTAACACATTTGTATTTTCTCATTCTTGGCTGTCACTGCTGGAGGTGTGTGAAATTTCCATGACTGCAAAAAAGGAAATTATCTAGTTAGAATCACAAGAAGGGATGCATTTCATCTCCAATCTAAAGGGATTGTTAATGTTAAAAGTATCCAGGAGGGTTAAACATTATTCATGTTTTAGCAACTCAACAGAGCAACAGACTAAACAGGTCTTACATATGGATAGACCTAGTGAGTCTATTTTAAGACACAAGAAACACATTATAGTATAGATGTATAGTATAAAAGTGGGATGGTGATGGATTTAAATACAATATTATTCCAGAAACTTGTTCCAGTGCTAAATTGTTTTCCAAACTAGAATATGAGCTGCATGATAAATTATTTTGACCTAATGATTTGTCACAAGAGGTTCAGTACATTCTAACTTCATGAACCTCAACATTTGCAATAGTTACCACTTAATCACAGGAAATAGTACATGATCTGACTGCCTTTAAACACCTGCTGTCCAGGGTGCTGGACATGGATATTTCAGAAGGTCCCAAGTGTGTTTTGTGAGAAATAAAACTACCTTCATGAATGGTACCCTTAAAGTTCCTCTATGTATATGACCAAGATTATACACTGGACAAAAATGCAGGGAAACTGGGAACTTGTATGTGGAGATGTTTAGTATTGAGCCCATTCAATGTGCAACAAGGCCAATTAAAGGGCATGTCCACTTTAAAACAAGAATATTTACAAGAAACTGTTGGCAATTAAGTACCTTGGAAAGTCCCTATACTTAATTGCCAACAGATTCTTGTACAAGTCATTCTGAATTGAGAAAGCCAGTCAGATGACTAGCGAAACGTCTTCAAGAACTAAACTTTAAGTCCAGTTGATCTAACTGAAGATATATCAGACAATGATTGAATGCTGTTTCACCTGCTGCCTCCTCTGCACATGCTTAAACTCCCATTGAGCAAAGGGAGGAGGCAGATACCTTTGCCAGAATGTCATGGAACTTATCATTAAAGGATAAGTACACCATTAAAAAAAGTTATTTGCAAGATGTTGTTTTAAAACTAAAGTTGCCTAAAACATTTTTTATCTCTCTCCCCAGAGCCTGCCCTTTCTGCTAGAAACTTGCTGGTTTCCTCCTCCTGGATAAAGTAATCTGGAGCTCCGCCCTGACGAGATGTACTGCTCCCTCCAGCTTCCTGGGCCTCCAAGCATAACTTCTGCATGCTCCATGTGTCCAGACAAGATGCATCGCAATTACGTCACCCATGCGTGCATGGTCGCACAGACGTGCATGCGTGTGAACCACGGGTGGAACAGGCGGAGAGAGCTAAAAAATGTTTTAGCCAAGTTTTAAAACATCTTGCAAATAACAAAGTTTTGTCTATGGTGTAATTATCCTTTAAACATTTAGTTACAAATGCATGTAATAAACTAGTAAAAATATCACACCAGTTACAATTTTTTGTTTTAATGGTGGACATCTGGGATATAAAGTAATACCTTTAATTTAGTTAGCCAATAAAGTATATAACTTCATATCCAAGATGCAGTTGCTGTATATAGAGTTCTAAATCCCTGCTTACAAGTGTTGTTAGTTGACTCCCATTCACCTTTTAACTCATAAACAATTTGTATCATCATGTGTCTTTGGTTCTGAAAATGTCCAATTATTGAATGAAAAGTTAGTATAGAGAATCCCAGGTCTATCAGCAAGAAAAAACACTTGTGTTGTTAGGAAATCCTTTATTTTATAATTCTGCAAAAGTTTCTTGCAGTTAACCTATAAATACTTGTATTTGCTTATTTGCTTCTTTAAAAAAAAAAAAAACATACTCCTTTACCATTTCATATTGTGTCCTTAACTTTATTTTTTATGAATTTTTTTAATGTCTGTTGAATTCAGTGTGATGTCTTCTTTCATTCCCCTTGTTTATATAATATAAACTGGAATAGCCGACTCAAAAACAAATACCTAAAGAATGCTGTCTCTGTCTTGTTTCTTATGGCTTGCTAGAATCACTTACTTCTTCCTACTAGTGGGATATTTAAGCTCAAAGCATTAACTTCATCGTTAGGAAAAGAAATTCATTCGGGAGTTATCATTTAACTGACTGATTGACACAGCCAAGAACAGGACTTAGAAATATAAACAGGCACAGAGACAGCAGTATAAGAGGTCAGAGCCTTGGGAATTCTAGTATTCAGGCCTAGTAATTTCACCTCACTGTGGTTTATCTCTGTGAGCTGGATCATTTATCCTTCTTATGGCAAGACAAAGGGAAATCTTGGCACATAGGGCAAGACAAAAGTAGACATTTTGTAACTGTTGAATGCTCGTGTATCTGTAGATAATTCTGCAAGGGGTTCTTTGTCACAGACCAAAGATGTTCCTCAAAGGGAAATTCGATTTTATTTTATATTATTTTTTTTAAGCTTTTGTGTGTGTGTGTGGGGGGGGGGCTTCAATTCAAAGTCATGAGTGAAAAAGAATTCTAGTAACTGATAAAAATGTTAATAGTTAATAGTGTACTTAATACATCAACAGGAAAAATCAGATAGTCCTGTATAATATTCTGTTTGTCTATAGATTTGTGACAAAGTTTCAAGCTAATTCTGAGACTGCACTTTTATTTTATACCCCAGTTTTTTTTATTTTATTATTTAAATTTGGTTCCTAAAAGAATCAGCTCTGTAATGCAATAGTCATTTCTAAACAGTGTATTTTTAGAAATTTTTGCTAAATATGTTTTTGGGCCATGCTTAAAGGGCATGTCCACGCTAAAAATAAACTTTTAACATATTGTAGGAGACCCTAGCCCACCCCCAACTGTTAGGTTTGTTTGTTAAAAAAGGCTGCAGAACTCTACTTACAATCTTTCGATCCCCCGGTGCTCTGATCTTGACCCTGCAAGCAGGGGCCTGGACCGGCAACCACATCTCTGATTGGCTGAGAGGCAGTCAATCACAGACGCAGCTGTCGGCAACACAGAGTGCCGGGGGAATGAAAGATTGTAAGTAGAGTCTTGGGGTGGGCTAGGGTGCCCTACAATATGTTTATAGAGGTAGGGCACCTTGCAGCAAAGATGGCTCCAGAGGGATTGAGGGGGGGAGGGGGGAAGGGCTCCCCTGCACATGCCACAGTCCTCTCAAAGGACAAGAAGGAAGCAAAAACCTTTCACACAGGAAGACAGCTCCTACTCTTTAGTTTCCTGGACTTTAGACAATCACTGCAGGAGAACCATAAGGAGCAGAGATGTAAGGATTTTTTAAACTACACAGTGGGTTCAGTAATGGGTTAAATTTAAGTTTTGGGGGTGGACTTGCCCTTTAAATCACCCACACCACACATACAAAAATGTATACTTTCTCACCACTAAAATCTCCAAGACTGAAATAGTTATTTTCCTGCCTGATGTTCCTAAAGAAGGATTTTCACTGTTTTTGTTTGTAAATGACTGCTGATGACCAAGCCACCTACTCTGCACAAATGCGAGCTCATAAAAAGCTGTTACAGCTTTTAGAGGAGGCAACAACTTTGGAGGAAGAGGGTGGCGATAGAAGAGGCAACAACTTTGGAGGAAGAGGGTGGCGAACTCCAGAGTAAATATCTTTTTGTGGAACATTGGGCATGAGAGTAACTTTTGCGGTCTTGGGACCTTGCGGGTGGAGAAGGTATTGAAAAGAACTTGGAGAGAGGAAGTGGTTTTCAAGGGAAAAAAAAATCCAGCAAACAATGTTTAAGACATCTTTTATACATATCCCTGAAGTGGCTCCTCAGGGGAATGTTTATAACGTCTCATTGAATAAAACCCAATGACATAATTAATAGATAATATCTCAAACTAGGAATAGGATGTATTATTATTCCCACAGATGGTGCTGAAGTTGTTGAGAGGCTTTGGCAAAGATAGTCTGGGCTGATCTTCTGCTACGACCACAATTAACAAAACATGAACCAAGTGGTAGAACCCCACACACACGCACACACACACTATTTATACTATTTAACCTAAAGTAGACACAATTTGCCTATATCTAAAATAACAAAAGAAATGTTTCATTGGCATTCAGCAACACACAAAAGAGAACTGTCAACTCTTTTTTTCTTTAACCTAATGTGGTTTATAGTTAGTTCCATGGAAGAGAGAGAAAAAAAAACTTGGCAAACTAAAGTCAAAACACAAATGAACCATTTTACCACTTTAAAATTTAAGGCAGTTCCTAAGTGAAACATGAATCTTTTCCGACTAATTTGGGTCAAGACCGCGTAGAACATTCATTGCCCGGTTAATGGATCATAATTACGAGGACCCACAGACTGATGATTTGGTCAAAGTTACCAAGGTGTATGAAGTCTGTGGCCCATGTGTGGGCAACATATCAGGCGCTAGGTGAATTATACAAGACTAAACCCACCCACAGAAAGCCTTGTCCGGACTGTGAAAGATCTGCTATGTTTTCCTTTTTAATTTGAATATATACATGACATCATTTAGGCTGTGTCATTTAGGAAAGCACAGTTTTAAATATGTTTAACACTTATACTGTGAAATAAAGTAAATGGGTTGGATGGAGCATGAATGTGTCATATTTAAAGCCTGTGACTGCAAACATAAGCACTTTTGTGAAATAACATTGGCACTAAGACAAAAAAGCTGCTGAAACTTGTGGTTCGACCAATAAAACACCTTTCAACCCATTTGCGAATCCTTCTGCAGACTGTTTAAATAACAATGTTCTTTCTGGTAAAAAGCAAAGAAATTAAAGGACATGTCCTCCCCGCAACCTGAAACCTATATGTAGGTTAACAATCCACCCCAAAACACAAAGATCACAATTCACACCTGATTCACATCTATTGCTGAAGAGAGATAACCCTTTCCTGTTTTACCCCTTCTGGGTAGAACAGTGACAGATGACATCACAACCACTGACTGTGATGCTCGACCCAAGCCACCTCCAGCGGGTATGTGCAAGCTTGCTACATGCTCAATGTATTTGCTTTATTATTATTATTGTGGATTTATATAGCGCCAACATCTTCCATCAGGCCCTGCCCGGAAGAGCTTACAATCTAAGCACATTTATTTGACACATACAACCTATCAGTATGTCTTTATGATTGTGGGGGGAACCGGAGTGCCCGGAGGAAACCCACGCAAGTACAGGGAGAACATACAAACTCCTTTCAGATGTGTCCAAGGGTGTTATCGAGCTCAGGACTGATGCTGCAAGGCATCAGTGCTAACCACTGAGACACCGTGCTGCCCAACCACTGAGCCACTGTGCTGCCGTTTAAGAGGAGGCGACCTGTTGTGGAAGGTGTAACAAACATTGACAGGTTTATGTTTATTTAACAGCACCTATAAACTTTGTAAGTATTGCAATCTTAAGGTTTGGGAGGTCCTTAGACTTCCTGTAAATTTTAGGTAGGAGGTGGGCATATCATTAAAAGAACTGTACATTTTCCCCTCCTATCAAATTTTATTTGCACAAACCTAACACACAGGTGGTATAAGTGGAAAGATGGTACATGTTAATTGTTTTAAACTGAATTATGGGAAAGGAAGAAACTGTTAAGATATGAGATATTGTAGCTCCTACTATGAGTTACATTACCACAGAGAATGAAGGTCATGTTGATGCAGGCCCTGAGATGACATAAACATTGTTTTAGAGGTTTTATAAACCATAAGGATGCTGGAAATTACTTTAAAATAGGAATGTTTGGGAATATGTAAAAATAGCTAATTCACAAGGATGTACCAAGTGTTAGTGTGACTTAAAAAGGTGATTAGCACTGGTTGCAGTTGTTTGAGCCAACTTTAAATTGCATACTTTTAAAGTTGTCTACAACAGTTTAGGTGATTTAGGTGGTGATGCAATCAATATTTCCCAAAATTGTAGAAATTCCACACTACCCAATGTAATATTGGGTTGGTTTGAGTTGTCTGCTCATATTATTTGGCCTGCACCATTTAAAATGTTTTTAGAAATAGGGTAGCCATTAGATTGGCCAATAAAAGCTTTGCAAGCCGCTGATCCTTACGCTAATCATGCAGTAACTGGCGCAAAGTGCTTTCTGCATCGCAGGATCGCGGTCAGGTAAAAAGTACTGGCTCCATGTTTTACATCTTTAGCTACGCGTTCACGCTACACGTGATTAAGACAAAGCAGGCCGTACTAAGTACTGCTATAGCCCTGGTACTTTTTCCTGAAATCTTGCTATGCCAATCATTTCATATCAGCTCAGATAACCAATAGAATTATTACCTTTACAACACTTCTGCTATGCTTCCTATGAAAAATATTATCCTATTACTCTTTTACCGAATGTGGCATCTTTAATTGCAATAGTTATGTAGTAAGACAGTAATATTTCCATTACATAGAAATGTTACAGTTAGGAAGTTCCAAGTGCACTGGAAGTTACTGAAAAAGTATAGGAAGCCAAGTCATCTATAATAACCATATTAATTACAGTACACTCTTATATATCCATATAGTATAGTAAGGGAGTGTGTCCATGTTCTTACTAAAGTCTTTCCCCACGGTTATGTTTTGGAAAGTTTCTCAAACCTTAAATCAGCATATTTATGGATAATTAATAATGAAATCGATCCAATAGTGGAATAAATCTGGCAGTGAAAGGAGGTAGAAAGGGTTGTGTATTTGACAGGATGCCTTCTGTAGAATCTTCAGAGACACCCTCTGTAGCACACTTTGAAGCTGAAGTATGCAATGATAAGTGTGTATCAACACCTAAATAACACTTCACCAAGGTGTCCTGTAAAAAATTAGATTCACATGCTTCACTGCAGCTTAATCTGCTGGTGAATTGAAAAATGAGTTCCTGGCTTTATCCTTCATTTTCCCACTTGTGGCTTTTCTTTGTTTTGCAAGGATCAAAAGGGGTTAAAGAGCCACATGTTTGTTACTGGCTTCAAACATGGCTATTCCCTTGCAATTTATCACCACAATGAAATGTTAAAGGAGGAACGCAGGCTGCTGTTTCTCCTGCCAAAATCCATGCTGCGGATTTACACATTTGCCATTTCAAATAAAATCATCAGACTGACAAAAAGCACTTGTGTATTAAATGCATATACAGTTCTTAATTTCCTTTGGCTTACTGGTTTTTGAGAGTTCCAAGCTTGTTAGGCTGTAATGGTATTCTGTTCCTGTCTAGGTTGGTGGGATGTTGTTAATGTACATTACATAGATCATTACACCTAACGAAAGGCCATTAGTGCACTCACCAGTATACAGACCCCTTATGTAAAGCCAAGTACTCGCTCAAATAAACCCACATGGGAATTCACATGGAGGGGCAGGATCGTAGGGACCATTGCCCTGGGTCCTTTTCCAGACAGTGCAAGCCAAGGAATTTAAAATCTCTAATACGAATTAGATATTTTATTTGGTAAATCAGGGATATCTTGCAGTAGCCAAGTGCTCTCAGAGTCACACGTAGAGGTAGTTTTAGGTCCATAACATTCTGCAGGCAAACCAACAATTTTTACTGAAGGAAATTGCTCGTGGAGCTGGGAAATGGCATGAGGAAAAATTACCAGTGACAAAGTTTTTTAAAAAGGCATCTCCACATTTTTAACATAATGGGTCAATAACCCCCCCACACACCTTTTTAAAAACAGGTCCTACTGTATCTTCTAAATGGTAGTACAGGTGAAGAAACAGAAGGGCCGTGATCCTACAGCTCATTACCATGTTTTTCTTGGTCACACCATTGACACCCCCCAGTATACCATGCAGTGCCTACATTTTCCATAGGCGTGTGTGCACATGGGGGAGAGGAGGAGGGAAAGGGGGGGCAGAGAGGGCAAAGTGCTTACAAGACAATTTGGGATGTTGGAGCAAGTGCTCCTATCCCCTAGAGAATTATAGATCTGTTTAAAATAAACAACAAAAAAACTTAGCTAAATAATAAAACTCTAGCTTCAAAAAAAAACTTTGTGTATTTCAAAGGATTACCCCCCAAAGCCCACCCTTATCTGTGCATCCTCATCTGCAGCTGGACTTCCTTCCTGGCCAAAGGAAGGATGTATTTCTGCTTCAGAGACCACCACCTGCAAACCACTCTTGCACTCTTGAACTGCAATCCACTCTATTATATTGCAAGCTACCTGATCAACAAATCAGGTAACACCCAACCAGATGCAAGGCTCTAATATGTGCAGGATTAATTTACAATTGTCACCTGCAATCCCACAAGTTACACATAACCCTTTCACATATATTGTGGCCTGGGTTACCTGAGATCATTATTATAAAGTACCCTTGAGTACCCAGACCAATAAAACCAATGCAGAGCTCTACACCTTACTGTGGGTCAAGGGAAGTTTGTAGTTTTTTTGTTTCACAGCCTAATTTAAGAGAAATACGAATAATAATTAAAATAGGAGAAAAATATTTGGCTAAAAACCTCTAACAAGAAAGATAATGTATTTGGCCACTTCATTGCCTGCTACGTAATTACATGGCAGTAGGAAGGTGATTTCTTAATAAAGCCTATAAGTTATTTTAACAAGATAGTCTGCATGTGGGAGTAGAGAATGGTTTCCTCGCATATGTCAAGCTCCCACCAACTACAAATAATAATCATTTAAAGAAAGAATCATCTTTGTTTCTTTTCCTGTGTTCCAGTTTAAAAAAAGAACGGGGACAGAAGGGCCCAAGGTGAAGGTTATGTAACAATCAGTTAATGCCCCTTTCAACACTTAAGGAACACAGTGCAATTACAGATAAAAAGTCAGCCAAAGGGACTTTAATTATTATGTGTATCTGGGATTTTAAGGTGGAATTTATTTTAATATTTCAGTCTTTTTATCATAACATAATGCATATCATTCCAGAAGTATTCTTTAATGTGCTGCTTCTTAACCTTCTTAGTGTGCCATGCACCAAATGGCGTGTTGTACTTGGCAGGTTGGTACAATAATCTAACTTGCATAGGCTCTCCTTGAGATCATTTAGTGATCCACCCTGACTTATTGCTATACATTTTTGGTACACTGCCCCTTCCAACTCCATAGACAGCAGCCTGTTTTTCAAGTAATAGTAGATAAAGATTGTTGGAACAATGATCTGTCCTAATAATCTTTATCTAATATTCACAGTCTCTAAAATAAATAAGGAATTAAGACTTTTGGGTGATTTCCATATTTCCATGGTAGCCCTTTAGGAAATGTTACACCTTCTAAGAGAACCAGAGAGCTACCTATAAACCAGTTTCATCTTTACTGAGCCATCTTCAGTGTAGTGTATGCCTCTGGGTTTGCAACTTGAAGCGCTTCTGAACAGACGTCATTAAGGAATTAAAAAAGTTAGGGAGAGTATAAGACATTAGATGTCCCCTTAATCATATGCAAATAAGGAATGAAGACCTCTGGATATTGTCCATGTGAAACGTAGGCCTCTGGTTTTGCGACTATGAACAGACGTCACTAAGGGATCAAATATGATAGGAAGAGTATAAGGCGTATAGTATAGTATTTGAGGTTGATGTCCGTGTGTCTTCTGACATGTTCTTTTGGTGAACATATATTTTTACTCAGTAATCATGTCCCCACCCAAGCACCTTTTCTCTACAGTAGTGTGCATAATTGTAACTTATTTAATCTGTCTTAATATTCAAGCTTCCTCATTCCCTTTATTATTTTAGTCGCCCTTCTCTGAACCCTTTCTATTTTCAAGATGTCCTTTTTATACACAGGATTCCAAAATTGCACTGCATAATCTAAATGAGGCCTTAACAATGCTTTGTAAAGAGGCAGAATAACATTTTTTCCCCTTGAATCCATACCTCTCTTTATACAAGACAATATCTTGCTGTCTCTAGCTCTTGCTGTCTGGCAATGCTTGTTATCTTTAAGTTTGTTGTCCACCAAAAGGGGGAGGGCTTCACTGCAAATGCCGAAACCTCAATAAGGACAAGGAAATAGCAGGCATCCGGATAACTCACAGACAGCTCCTACTCTTCAGTATTACTAACTTTGCAGCATAGATGTAAGATAATGACTTTTGAACACTACACAGTGGGACCAGTAGTGGTTAAATTATAGTTTTGGGGGTGGACATGGCCTTTAAGTCCAAAATGCATAACACCCAGCTTTCACATTGAAGCCCTTCCATGTGACTTCCTATTGGCAGCTGGGGTCGACAGCCGCTTGGTAAAGTGAGGCCCTATGACCCTGTATCCTATGGCTTCCATTGCTGCTGGAGGACCAAGGGAATAAGATGGTCTCAAACACTACACACACACTTGTACTCCACTGTGGTGTTGGGCATGAATGCACCAATAACAGGCTTTCAGTTAAAAAAAAGCATGATGTTTTTAAAAAAAGACCCAGACTTTCCCGCAATGAAATGGATATAGGTAAGTGCTATGTTGAATAAATAAATAAATAGAGAGTAAGCCCAATTAGGCCTTAGCTTTTCGGCCAGGTTATATAAATTGTTCTGCCATATCCAAAGTTATGGCAGGATGAAAAAAGTGCAGAAAAAACAAGTGCTTATCCAGTGCACAGTAGTTCATTTAAGGAGAATCCATTTCTATCAGGTGGGAGTCTGGAAATAACTGAAAGGGGGAACAAGTTTTAAAGGTTCCCTTGGTCTACTGACCTTGGAGACCTATGGAGACCTGCTCATTCCCTTCACTGCAGAGAAGAAAAGATGGTGCAGTTCCACCTGCATTTTTGTGCACTTGGTAATGGGCCCAAAAGCACATAACTCAGCTTTCAAATTTTTTTTTATAAAAGAAACATGTCTATGTATTGGACGATGAACTATCTGATTTTACTACATCTGACATTAGCTTTTCAATGCAAATGCAGAGGGAAATAAAAATGTACATACAATAATCAAAGGCCAGTTATTTTGTATTCCTGGTGGTGGTTGGGTGGCTGCCATTAGAAACTACCGCACGCTTACCTGCTGCTTAATATCTAAATCTGCCAGGAAACCACTAGGTAAACCTTTTGACTAAACATGATGAATCTGCTCCTTCATCTGTATCTGCATATGATTTACCATGTCCCCTTAACACTAGAAAAAGGAGGTATAGTCACATAATGGACACTTTCATGCAGGACATCTATACTGGAAGAAAAAAAATGAATTATCCATTACTGGAAACTATAATTCTTCCTGACTATCACTGTACCATTTTTGTTGAACTGTCCCCTATTTCTTTAGATATCCAATCTGAATCATCTAACAATTCTGCTGTCAATCAAGTTCCTTTTTATCATAAACCCTTCTGTTTGCAGTTGTGGGCAGATAAATGAAAAGTCACAAGTTTATTATTTTTATGGTGGACATGCCCTTTAAATATGATGTAATCAGCAAGCCCAATGGATCCCTTACTAAATCTTGTTTTAGCAAGAACTAAAATTTACTGAGTGCACTGCAGCTGGACATAATGGAGATTTTTAAAATCCCTGCGGACAATGGTTGGCAATAAGACATATAAAACTCTATTCATTTACAGCAGCTAATCAGATTTTAGTTTTTTATCCCTTTATTGCAGTTTGAGAAGATCTGTTTGGTTGCTGCAGATTAATAGCACAGGCACAGTTTTGCAACTTTTATTGCATCAGGTCCATTATCTCTGAATACAGAATCTATCCACCTTATTTTACTTTTTAAGTTTAGTTTCCCCTTAAGAACAGTTCTTGCATATTTAATTTAAAAATTAAATATTTTTGCATTAAAAAAATAAACTTTCAGTGGATAGAACTAATCTGGAGAAAATGTCCAACAAACAATCATTACCATCAGCTAAATCCTCTGAATAAAGGATGCAAATCCCGAGTTAAGTCTCTACCATTAAGTGTAATGAATACAAATAATTCGAAAATCTATACACTGGGCCACTGAGGAAGACCTATGTGTCTATTCTTTATATTAACCCTGAAATAAATGATCTGGTGAAATCAATCTCTGTGCTAATAAGGATGCGGTATCAAGGCTGAGCATGCGCATGGCCATTCCAATTAAAATGAACATAAACTCTCAGTAATCAAGGTCACAAAGCTTCAGAGAATGGTGGTAATAAGACATTGAATGTTTGCTATTACTCTTAATTTAAAGGGCAAGTATCACCAATACAAAAAGTTGGGATAAACATTACACATTAAAATAGCATTTGTTTCCTACCCAACATTTACAAACATCTTTCTATTCTTCAGCAGTTCTCTTTTTAGCTGTTATTTTTTATTTTTTTGCCTTCCTCAGGATCAACTGTTGAATAGGGTTAAAAAGGAGGATGAAAAGTTTGGACTAGATGGACCTATGTCTTTATTCAATCTCAATTACTATGTGTTACTATGTTACTATGTAATTAATACAATGCAATCAACCGGGCTGCTTATCAATCAGCAAGTTGGAGGAAATCGATTTTCAGAAGTTTCAAACGGTGATATAATCTGCCAAAGAACACTTAAAGGACAAGTTCAACCCTAAATTACTTTACATATTTAGAAGGAAAGTGAGGTTTGGGGGGATAATCCTTGTAAATATGTTAAGTTATTTTGGGGCTGGAGTTACGCTTTAACAATTTATTGCCAGCCTAAAGCAAATGCATGTATTTCTATGGATTGGAGTCAGAGTGTTTCTTTTAAAATGGACAAAAGGCCTTTTAACTTTTTTTAAAATAAATGAAGCCTTTAACATATATGAAGTCACTGTGCGACACACGTATACATTGAATATACATGTATACATTTTTTACTGTAAGAAAAAGTAGATATAGACTTCTGTATTATCAAAACAATAAGGCAAGGCAACCCAACAGCAAATATGAATATGTATGCACGTGGTAGGGATTACTAGAAAATGTAACAGGATTTTGTACTATAAAGAACACCACCCTAAACAAATAATGACTTCCTCTGAATCAGAAGCATGTCTACCTTAAGACACAGATCTTGGTGTTTTTATGATGATCACTGTTGCACTGTTGCACAGCTGTGGGTACAAGATTTCTTCCTTGCTGCTATGTTCTTGAAGGTTGGGCCTACTACTAATAATCTTGGAAGGACAGTTAATAAGACTCCTGATGAATGATTAGTATGGATTTCTGCCCTGCTAATTTCCGTAACTATCACTCTCTGAAAGACAGCTCGAGGGATTGTAGGTTCAGGGTTCCTCTGTCTGTAAAACAGAACAACAGAGCTGTATTATTTGACAAAGTTCAAATTGGTGTATCCCATTACAGTGATCTAATGTGAGATTCTTTTTAAAACTGTAGAATATCTGGAATTATGTATTCATCCAATGTACTGTAAAGGTCAAGAAGAATATAAGTGTAAAAAATGTCTTGTTGGAATCCAATACATTTAACTATTTCAATGTGACAGTTGCAAAGCATGCCACTGTTTAGTTAAAATATAACAGGGTGGCTGATCAAAGATTATTTCTACACTGTATTTGGCTAATTTGGAATCGTTTTGTACAATGTTATCATTGATAGACCACAGTGAAGTCTACACTGAAACAGTCCACATGGGTAATTTCTACAACTATACAGTCCACACGGGTAATTTCTATACCTATACAGTCCACACAGATACAGTCTAGACCTTTACAGTCTACACATTTACAGTCTACACTGATACAGTCCACATGGATACTGTATACACCTATACAGTCTACACAGATACTGTCTACACCTATACAATATACACTGATACAGTCTACACCTATACAGTCTACACCAATACAGTTCACATGTATACTACCTACACCTATACAGTCTACACAGTTACTGTCTACACCATTACAATCTACACTAATACAGTCTACACCTATACAGTCTACACCAATACAGTCCATATGGATACTGCCTACACCCATATAGTCTACACTGATACAGTCTACACCTATACAGTCTATACATTTAAAGTCTACACTGATACAGTCCACACAGATACTGTCTCACCATTACAATCTACACTAATACAGTCTACACCTATACAGTCTACACCAATACAGTCCATATGGATACTGCCTACACCCATACAGTCTACACTGATACAGTCTACACCTATACAGTCTATACATTTAAAGTTATTTACACTGATACAGTCCACACAGATACTGTCTACACCTAAGC
This sequence comes from Hymenochirus boettgeri, assembly GCA_019447015.1. NCBI lineage: Eukaryota > Metazoa > Chordata > Amphibia > Anura > Pipidae > Hymenochirus > Hymenochirus boettgeri. Next base: position 186,154,622 of record CM033475.1, read on the forward strand.
AGTCCACACAGATACTGTCAACACCTATACAGTTTACACCTATATTGTCTACACTGATACAGTCTATACCTATATGGTCTACACTGATACAGTCTGCACCTATATGGTCTACACTGAAACAGTCTACACTGATACAGTCTACCCCATTACGACTCACATTATCAAGTCTACACCTATACAGTGAAAGCAAATCACATGTAAGGAAAAACATATAAATATTTCTATTTTAGGTGCTACCAATAGCAAATATCATGGTAATAAAATAGGTTCACATTCTAGTTACATTAGAAAGTAGGGTGGCTGGCAGGTATACACCAACATCATTATCAATATTTAAAGTGTATTCTTACACAGTAGAACCTGGTAACTTAGATGCCTATTAATCTGTCCAGCCTATTCCTGTCTGGTGTAAATAAACAACCAAGGATCTTGTTTTATTTATACAGTATATATAGAGCATCATCTACAGATTTCAATGGCGGAATATTCTTCAGCTTACATACTGTAAGATTTTTAACCAATCAAAATGTATTGAAAATAAAGCTTATTGCTATTTTATTGTTGCATCACTCTCCACTGTTGTTCTCTAGAGTGAGGGAACCACAAGAAGAAAAAGTAAAGCTAACATTACCCATTTGAAAATATATAATCCATTTTATAAAATCAAGCAAAAGTTTAGTGAACACATGGGTCTTCAAAAGTGCAAAAGTGCTTTATTTAAACAAAAACATACTGGCAACATTTTGGTCAAGCATCTAGGACCTATATCAAGCCAAACTGCACATAATGGTCAAACTGATATTGTTAGATACCATGGGATTGTGAAGATCATGTGACCTATACAGCACAGAGACTAGCAAGTATTTTGTTATACATATAAATGTATATCACACATTTTTAAAGTGCATAAAGTGTCAATCTAAAAAAAAAGCACAAGTGCTAATGAGTTAAAGCCTTATACTATAAAAACTTATAATACTTTGGGCCGAGGCCATAGTACAGCGTGTAGTAGTGGACCAGAAACGCGTAAGAAAGTGTGTGCTTTTTAATGCGCTATTGGATTGTGGTCCGAATGTGCATTTAAACGTTGCAGTGTGGCCTAACCCTAACACGTTAGCACTAATGCACTTATTGACACATGTAACATATATATTGACATACATACACACACACACACACATAGTTTTATTTTTTCAAAGTTGCAGGAAAAATACATATACAATCTATAAATCCCCCCCCCCCCCGTATTCTAAAAATCAGGAAATCTGTACATAATGTCTAATGATAGATTTCTGTCATCTATGATTATGAAATATGAGGTATATGTGCACATATGGCTTCTGTATTGCATCCAGAGTATACAGTAAGGTTTGTCATCACTTTAACCAACACCAATAACATTCATGTGTGCAACAGGAGAAGTGAAAGTACCTGCAGCACTGATACAATGTCCAAGTTTCTGTCAGTTTGGAATGTAATTAGTGGAAATTAAGCTGCATTCTGTAAAAGGAAGGTCAGGGAATGCTGGCTGGGTCGTACTGGGTCATTACTAAGCACTCAAACTAAGCTAAGGTGCCTTTGCTTTCACTTACCTGAGGTTTTTTTAAACTATCGAATGGAATATAGATAAATAAAGGGGGAAAGGATACAGTGACAGTAAAGATATCCAACCAGCTGCCTTGTAATGGTTAGTGTAACTCTCAGCTTATCTGCAGGAAAATCTCTATATAGATCTCTCGTCTAGAAATCATATCCTGCCTTTCCACAGTGCATAACTGCACATGCATAATTCACGTTACTATTTAAATGACAGATGCTCAATTTGTGGCCCTCCAGATGTTTAAGAACTACAACTCACAGCATTCCCTGTTTGTACCCTGCAAACATCTGGAGGGCACAATTTGGACACCCATGTATTAAATGGTACTTAAAGGGAATCCTAACTGGAATTTTTTTTTTAATTGCCCATTTCTGGGAACTATAATTCTTCCCAACTATCACTGCAACATTTTTTTGTTAATCTGTCTCCTATTTTATATCCATTCTGAAGCACATTACATTTTCAGCTGTTAATCAAATGCCTTATTATCATAAACCCTTCTGCTATGTGCAGTTTAGCTTTAACTGGAATAGCGACAGCTAGTGTTTGTGAACTGCACGGTGGGAAATTTTCTATCCCAGTGCTGCCTCCTACTGATTACTGAGTATGCTTGCTCTCAGATTACATAGTAACATACATAATGACATAGTAATTGTGGTTGAATAAAGACATACGTCCATCAAGTCCAACCTATTCACTTTTTTTAAAAACCCTTCCTAACAGTTGATCCAGAGGAAGGCAAAAAACCCACTTAAAAAGGGTAAAAAAAATTCCTTCCTGACTCCAAACGGCAATCGAAAAGTATCCCTGGATAAACCAGATCTACAGTATATGTATAAATACAAGTAATTCTCAATATTGTTTTAGAAACTTATCCAGGCCATTTTAAAGCTATTCAATCAACTTGCAATTTATCTAGGTCTGCTTGCAGCACTTGCACATCATTTGAAGTTTCCGAAGCTCTGCATAGTTTTGTGTCATCAGCAAACACAGAGACCTTGCTCTCAATGTCCCCTTCTAAGTCATTTATAAACAGATTAAAAAGAAGCGGCCCCAGTACAGAACCCTGAGGCACTCCGCTTAGAACTTTAGCCCACATAGATGTAGCTCCATTAACCACCACTCTTTGTTTGCGATCCAATAACCAATTCTCTATCCATGAACAAATGTTTTCTTCTAGGCCAACAGTCCTCAGTTTATACATTAGTCACCTATGTGGCACAGTATCAAAAGCTTTCCAAAATACAATTATACCACATCCACTACTGTGCCTGAAACTAAATTCTTATTCATTTCTTCATAAAAACCAATTAAATGTGTCTGGCATGATCTATTTCTCATAAATCCATGCTGACTACTACTAATAAGATCAGTTCTGGAGACAAAGTCAAGGATACGATCCCATAACAAGGTTTCCATCACCTTCCCTACCACTGATGTTAGGCTTACAGGTCTATAGTTACCAGGCTGGGAATGACTACTTTTTTTGAATATTGGTATTACATTGGTTTTTTTCCAATCCAGCAGCACATCCCCAGACCAAAGTGAATCTAAAAAAATGAGAAACAGCGGTCTAGATAGAACTGAACTAAGCTCTTTTAAAATCCGGGGATGCAATCCATCTGGTCCTGGGGCTTTATTGATATTTACTTTGTCTAATTGTTTCCGTACCATATCCTCCGTCAGCCAATGTGAATACTCCTAATTTCTCCCCTGCATGTTATTACAATCCCTGTTGTAAGGATTAGGATTCTCTATAGTGAACACTGATGTAAAAAAACGGTTTAACAGATTAGCCTTTTTGGCATCCTCTACAGCATTGCCGCAGCATTAGTCAGCATTGCAACCTACTGATCCAATAGAAAACTTTGCTTGGATTGTTATCGGCTCCCTTCACAGAAGTAGAGGGAACTGCTAACATTGTTATGTGTATGGGCGCATAGAAGAATCATTATGTATTAAGAAAATACAGGATAATTGTTCCTGTGCATCAGGGAAAATCACAATCGGATTCCAATTTCTAGTGGAGGACTGGGAACGTGTGGAGTAGGAGGCAAACAAAAGTGAAGTGGCAATTTTATAGTTGGATGAACATATATATAGGCCCTTTTAATTTATAAATATGCAAATATTGGGTAGCATTAAGATATTTCATAGATTTATTCATGCAAACAAAATTAATTTAATCTTCATAGTTTTATTAATGAAGACACTGTACACTACATTGAGAAGCACCAAGGTGCAAAGGAGCAGAGACTTTGATGTTATAAGGACCATTGGCTGGCTAGTCCACGTCTGTGTGGCCTTGTGACATGACATCATACCAGCAGCCATGGCCCAAATAGTGTAACAAAGAATAGCCGGGGGGCCTCTGCCTACTGGCCCAGTCCTTCCCTGCCTATATCCACAAAGTTGGAAATTTCCAAAACTAGTTCTAGTAAAATTCTAATAAAAAGCTGCCAAGCCAAATATTCAGCCTTTCCAAAATATTCCAACAAAGCAATTTTAAAGTTTAATAATTCAATTAATTTATCTCCTTTCTTGCAATTTTTTTTTTAAATGAATTATTAAAAAGTCCAAGAAACGAATCATTGATATATCTCGGTGTGACTAACTTTATCATTTAAGCAATACAACATTCTTATGTTAATGGTGGAATTACCTTTCCACTTCCTTTTCACTGTACACTCAAAGACTGAAATGTTCTTGGAGAATATAATGATTCTCATACAAATTAACAAGTCTATCTGCCATTTTGGATTGTTGTTAAACTAACAATACTATTAAATTGCATTGTTGCATGAAGAAGAATCTACAAGGCTTTTTACTGACTTACAAAAGTTTATCTTTTCATAGAAAGTCAAGTGATAAAGGAAAACTAAACTTTTTTTTAATCCAAAAGTGAAAGTTTTTTTCTCCAGAATACTTCTTAAGTAAGTTGCATTAATATACATGTAAGTAGATTCTATAGCCCCTGTTGTCTTCTAATAGCCTTAAAAGCATGTGCACCTATTGGTCACGCTGCTAGTATTCACTATCTCTTTGAAGATATTTTTTATACAGATGTCTCCATGCCAATATGGGAGACTTTAAAAGCTGCTTCTTACCCTGCAGTTTATTTTACAGCATGCATGAATTACAGACAGCCCTCCTGGAAAAAAAACAAAACGATTTTCAACTCTGGTAAATCCTTTTTATGTGCCTGAGAGGCAGGATCTACTGTAATATGATCTGTGCCTAACAGAGGCAGATCTCTGTGTTATAATATGAATGGCTGTCAGTTTAATTAGGCAAGCCTGCATCTTCCTTGTTTTGATTTGATGTGCACTAGAGAGCATGCACTTTGTACACATAAACTTCCACTTAAACAAAGAGGTGTATTATGGGAGATGACCCCTAATGCCCACATGGTCATTTTATAAATTAACCAGAAGCCAAAGAGAGAGGTGAGAGACTCGGCATATTGTATCTTTTGTGAATGTACTCTGTCTATTGGGATAGTGTTATCTGGTGACTTTAGTTTCCCTTTAAACCAGTTGTAAGTCAGGAGTTATAATTTTAACACTGTACCTCTCCTTTAGGACTAATGGTAATTTTGACTTTTTCCCCTTAACATCTATTACATGCAAATATTCTGTGTTATAAAAGTTTGGACAGTGTCCAATACCAATCAGATTTCTGTGAAATTCTGTGTTGATTGAAAAGTTTGGAAGTTTGCTGAAAGAGAATCCAAACCAATTTAAATACTTCTTAAATATTGCCCATAAATAGTTAACTGGTGGTGTTTAAAGGGTCAATTACAAACATTTTATAATTTCCTTTCATCAAAGATAAATGATATAATCTTACAATATAGAGAACCTTGCAGTGACTGCCCCTCCAATAGCTTGTTGTGGAAGAGGTGGGGAGAGTAAAGGTGAAAGTAAAAGGGGGGAGGGTTTGGTACTGAAAGATTTTATTGCATTCAAACATGTATATCATTAGTTAGGAATTACATAGAAAGGTGAGCAATTCATCCTCTTAGTTGGTCATTATTTACCGTTACGTTTAAGATAAAATAATGCCTTATTTAAAGAAACAAATATTGCTAAATTCGTTTTATAGATGTGGCCTGAGTGCCTTTATTTTATAAGGAGAAGTTATGTCATCTCTGATCATAATGATGTGTACAAATATTTAAGTTAAAATGGGTTCTCTTAGAAGACTCAACAATACCATATGTTTCAATAAACACGTGTGCCTACTATTATCTGTGTGTGTGGGATGTCTGCGTTTTAAATATTTCTTATGAATATGATGACCAGGGAGCATTTCCTTCCAACAACCCGAGGGTTGTACAGTGCATTATTGTTTGCTAGTATATTAGGCAGCTTAGAATGTGACAATAATACACTAGTAATCCAGCCTTTGGTTAGTATTACATTATACTCCTCAACATTAGTGCACAAAACTTTGACTATATTTTCTCTCAAACAATAATACTTAGTGAACATCTGCGCCTCACACATTCTCAAATAGCTATAATGCAACAATCAAACACTGAATTGCTGGCATTTCATACTAGTCAATGGTTGGCCTTTTTAAAGTTAAAACTAAAACTTACTTTAGTTTTGAAATATTAAAAAAAAGGTTTTCTGTCCTGTCTCCTATCTACTTGGCATTTCCTTATAATATAAAAAGGGCTACTGTCTGTTACTCTTTTGAAAGAAATTATCAAATGTATAATCAGTGAAATAGGTAACTGATGTACGTCCGTGAAATCAAAAAAGATTCAAAGTATGCAGACAGTTAACTGTGGTTTCTCCAAACACGAGTTTTTCCTTTGCCCCAATATAATTCAGCTCTCTACGTCGCCATATGGTTTTCATTTAAAGTTGATTCAATTACTGGTACCCGTGGAAGAGAACATTGCCCCCAGGGATAATGTGGAGTAATGCATGAGTGGTCAAGCTTACAGTGTAGGTACAGAAGAACTAAAGCAGATTTGCATCCAGACTGCTGATTTCATTAGTGTGAAACTAATGTAATTGATTTTATTTTAGATGACATTAGCATATAAATAGTGTTACTGCAGTAAAGGTGAGAGTTTACCTTGCAATGGTCAATTTATTTGACTGCAGATTAATGTTGATAGTATGATCAATAGATGACGGACACAATAGCGTATTAAAAATAAAAATGATGAAAAAAGTATTTGGGATTGATATGGAAAGGAGAAAAGGAAATGGGATGTATAAGAACAGAAATGAGTAGGTGAATTAGTAAGACAGCGTGGGCAATAAATTAAAGGGCAACTCAATAATTTTATATAGTGTTATAGAGTTTTTATAGAGTACCTTATCAACATTCCAGCTCAAATCTTCTACCTAGTTAAATTGATTTGTAATCTGTAAAGGCTCACTAAATAATCAGCCATTGGCCTTGTCTGTCGTGTAACAAAATCTTTTCTTTTCACCTGTTTGTCAAAAACAACAAACATTTCTAGGGTAAAGAATGCTTTTGCGAACTTAAAGGAATTGTACACTGAAAAAATGAATTTGCCTCTTTTCAATCTATAAATGAAACATCTATAAATGAAACAAGTGAACCATGAATACATGTAAGCAGCACTTACTCTTATGTGTTTGTGTTGCTGCCTTCAATCCAGTACCTGATTTGCTCAAGCTCATTCCCCCAGCCCCCTGCCAGACTATCTGACTCTCTGTGAGAGCAAGCATGTTCAGTAATCCCTATGAGCATTGAGAGAAAATTTCCCACCATGCAGTTCATGTACCAACTGTCACCATTCCAGCTACAGCAAAACTAAACATAACAGAAGACTTTATGATACTAATGCACTTGATTGACAGCTGAAATGTAAGATTATTCAGACTGGATTTCTAAAGAAATAGGAGATAGATTAACAATGAAATGGTACAGTAATAATTGGGAAGAATTATATTTTCCAGTAATGGGCAATTTAAAAAAACAAAATTCCCAGTGTACTTTGAAGGGTATCTCCACTCAAATAATTTCTTTAATTTAATGTAGGGCAACCCTGCCCAACTGCAACCACTGTGTGAGAATGTTAAAAAAAGATTTAGAGTGTTACTTACATCCTCTCGATCCTCCGGCGCACTGATCCGGCTCCCTGCTTGTTGAAACTTGCAAACAGGGGTCAGACCGGAAGTCGTGTCAGTGATTGGCAGCCAATGTAGAGCGCGCGATGGGCTGTAAGTAGCGTTCTAAATATTTTTTTAACAAAATGACATGACGGTTGGGGGCAGGCAGGGTTTGCTACATAACAGAAAAATCTTTTTACGCTAAGTAGTTGGATGGATATGGATGGATCCGGATGGTGGGAGGGAGGGGGCTCCCCTGCGCTTGCCACTGTCCTCTCAGAGTTTATCCATAATATTTGGTTTACACAAGTTGTCTGATTTTGTCTCTAAACTGAAAAATTATCATTGTTAAACTTACTTAAAATTAAGGATACTGGTAAAGCATGAATCTATTTTCCAACCAATCAAAAAAGGGATCACTGCATAAGCCACAGAAGTTGTTTTCCAACGTTGTGGGGTAATAAGCAGAAAATAAATTGACAAGTGAATTAAAATAAAACTATTAAAATAAAACTATTTTCTTTTTATTCTGTGACTTTTCTTTTTTCTCTGCACAGTAAATCACAGTAAATATGCTTAGTATCTTGACCATTCTAATAAATGCACTACAGTATATATATACTGTAATAATATAGCAAAGAAAGAAAACTTCTATGGTGGCAATGGTTGAAACTGGCAAATAACAATGAAAGAATGAAAGAATTTGTCATTGAGACTTTTGTCATTCTATGATCTGACTGTCGGCTGGTAAACTCCAAAGGAAAATTTTAGAACAGACAGGAAAAGTCTTGTAGGCAATTCCTAGACCTTTATTGCAGAGAACATTCTCTGGAAAAATTAAAAGAAGTCTACAAAAGATAGAGGAATAAATCCTAAGCACTGATGTAAGATACAGTACATCTTTTCAAACAATCCATCCTAAGACAGTTACCTATTGATGCCTGCACAGACAGGCTGCTTGGCAGTGGGCAGGCAGTTTGTTCTGTTTAAATAAAAGGGGTGAAGGAGGGGAATAAACTGGGAGACCTACAGTTCCTTAAAACAAAGGAACTTTGCATTGCCCAACATTGATAAGAAGTCCACAGTAAGCATGTAAAAGTCTGCTCATAACCCATTGGCTGCTTTGATTAAATAGGCTTTAGTGATTTAATTATGCCAAAACCAAAAGAACACAATGCATGTAAATAGGTCAAGAAGCTAAATGATTAAACTATTGTAAATTAGGTAAATTGTACGTTTATGCCACTTTATTGGAAAATGTTTTTATAACTGTGTGTAAGAAATTAATGTAAATATGATTATGGGTAAAAGTGTGCTGGGCCCTTGAGTGTGCTGGGCCCTTGAGAGGGTCTGACCATTACCACAATACTGTGGTATTTCACCTTTTAAACTATTGCCAACTCATCCCTGGCCAAAAAAATTTACTTACAGAGCAGTGCCCCTTTACCAATATTATGGTTTAACACAGTTTTTCTTATAATCCTATTATTTATGGCTGGCACAAACACATACGCTCTATAAATCCCCATTCCTGCTGTTTCAGTGTATTAGTTACAGAAGAGCGCTAATAAGAAGACAAATGTTTAGCAAACAACACTAAGCACATGCAGCATGACCTTGAAACAGCACATTTACTCAATAAAATAATTTTGAGGCAGTGTGGCCCACAAGCTATTTTGTTAGCTTGAGGCCTTAGTCTGATGTGGTTAAGGGGTTAAACAGAGCCACACAGTTTTAAAACACGGTTTAGGCAGTTCCAAGTTAACCACAAATTCAGAACATGGCTAACAACATCTTGACATTCCAAAGTGTTGGAACATTTCCCACATTATCCGACGTTCTAATATCTCAAGAAAGCAATCTAACTTTCCACAAAAAAAGTTGGTTCTGGCTACCATAAAGAGACTCTTTCTTTTCCGCCCCTTACGTTTCTTACTACCAGAGCACTCTTACTGCTTCTTACGTCTTGCCTTGTCCTCCTCTGCCTTCTGAACCTTTGGATTGGATACTCCCCCCCCCCCCCGGCAGCTCTTGCTGTTAGTGTTGGAGAAACATTGCCTGTATTCATATTATAAAAAGAATTAGAGTGAAAAGGGTAATAGAACCATGGGATCATTTTGGTGCAGTCAGTCTATCTCCAATTTGAAAAAATACAGTCCCAGCATTCCACTTATGCTGACCATAGGCTTATAATACATTTGATAGATGCAACATTCAATCTATCAAATGTGCTCAGAGGTTTAACTTCCCAGCGTTCCTTGTACTGACCTGTTGTGATTGAATGTCCACCACAAAATGTTTGGACAAGGCAGCTGTCTAAATGCCATGACAACATAAAAGGAACATAAAAGGTAAGTTTTCTAGTGAATGGGTAGGCTGGTGTTGCTGGTATGTGTAGCATCTTAACTACCTTCAAAAATGTTAACTTCATCAGGTTCTCAGTTTCCTAAATAGGGTACAATAGTTTCTGCCAGATCCCCTAGATATATCTTGTGGTTCCAATCCATTTTTATATGGTGGGTAGGGGTCTTGTATATCCAAACAACTTGAATTGATGTGTATTAACTTTGTCCTCTGCACTTATGGTTGGGAGATTCTTCTCTCTAGCAAAGCTTTATGGGGGTTTTATGCTGAGCCAGGGATCCACTAATATTGTAATGATGTACTTTATGTATCAAAAATGGCTGCCTGATCCTCCTCTCATCATTAATACATTAACTAATAAAACATAATAATGTTATATTTTATTTCCTTTTAAAATATGTAATGGTGATAGGAGGTCTCCTACTCCTAATAAAATTTAAATTGTTATAAAAAAAATGTTTTAGTTCCCAGATAGCCATGCTCTATTGAAGAGTTTCAGTTGTGATAAAATGCCTGGTATGTTGTGTTATTTCAATCAACATGAAAAATGCATTAGTAAATCAAAAATAGAGCGATTCGGAGTTGTAGACAAAGTTGGGAGATACCAGAAAGTGAATGAGTCGAAGGATTTATGTACAAACTCCGTAACCCTGAGTTCCAGCACTGTTTAGTAAAGTAAATACTATTATTATTTTTTTTTTAGGCAGTAATTAAACAGAACAGAAAGGCACGGTGGCTTACTGGTTACCACTGATGCCTTGCAGCTCTGAAGACCTGAGTCCTATTCCACCCTTGGACAAATCTGCAAGGAGTTTGTATGTTCCCGTGCTTGCATGGGTTTCCTCTGGACACTCTGGTATCCCCTACACTCATCAAGACATACTGATAGGTTGTATGTGTCAATAAATGTGATTAGATTTAAGCTCTTTGTGGCAGGTCCTGATATGAAGGTATACATGTAATTGTAAAGCGCTACAGACGATGTTGGTGCTATATAAATCCACAATAATAGTGTGTGTTTATGTCCAACATTACATATCTAATATTTAACAATTCATAAGAATATTAAAACTGATCATAAATAGTTACTTTTATAGCATTTCAATCTGCAAAACTGCTTCTTTATATGGTCCTGTAACACTAAACTATCCTTTGCTAACCGAGGACTTATTTTATATTCATATACTGCAATAAAAAATATTTATAAAGGAAAAGTGATGGCACCTGGTATGTAGACTTCTCAACATTTCTACAGCTACAGTGAAAACATTCTGGCATCTGAAGATGTTTTTGTGACTTGAATACGAGGCAAGAAGGCATTTAAAAATAGGATATCTCATCTGTGTTATCTTTATGAGAATATGTACACACTTGGGTGAAATAAGAGAGGTGCAACAATGTATAAGGCACATATAAAACTTGGTATCCACTTGTACAAAATGTTTTTTGAAAACTGTTGATCTATCTATATGGTTATGTCACAAAAAAACCTTCTAATATAAATTTCTCTCTTACTGCATTTTGAATGAACATGCACTCTGGTTATTAGTCTATGCTACAATTTTTTTTTTTTTTTATGTTAGATTGATATCAAGGCCTTATGGGTATGGGGCAGAGAACAATTGCTCAGATAAAATACATTACAAATAGTAAAAATGTAGAAGAACCCTGCCTCTTATAAATATACATTTACTACATCATCTAAATAATTTTATTACACCAATACTTAGAAAAATGGCTCTCAAGAATTATGAGTTACATGTCATTACCCTAAAATGTAATGGCATATTAAATTTAGTTATTTGTATGCAAGGGTAGGCAACAGGGCAGATTTGATTGGTCCAACATATGATGAAAGCTGATGTGAGAAAGTTAAACCTGGCTACTCTACCTTTAAAGTGTTTTAATTGATTTGTCATTTTCATTGTGACAAATGACTACATTCAAGGATATTGGTCAGTGATCAACACATTTTAAAACCAATGTCGTTAAAAGAGAAAACAGAGCAGCGATGCAAAACCATTATTATTAAGTACAGTAATTTTCTTTAATGAACAGTTGTTTCAGCATACACAACAGGAGTTCAAGACTCTAGCTATACAAACTGAAAGTCTTTATAAAAATAGAAGACATTTTTACATCCTAGAAACTGTTTCTGCTGAAAAAAAATCACTAGACAGGATACAAACAGCATTTTAATATACTTATATAAACATATTTTTCAAGCAATAGAGGGCGCCTTCATACAGTTTTGCTGCCTGGTGCTTATAATAAAGTCCAAAGAGAATTTGTTTGGAGATATTATAAACAAAATCCTTCCAGTTAGCACTTCAGCATCTTAAAGCTAGCCAAACACCGGGGCGATTTTTAAATGCAACCAGTAGGTAAAAGTGGTTCTATGAATCAAATTCTTTCTTTGCATTTAATTGACCAAAATGTGAAAATAAAGATATTGTGTAGAATTGATCAAACCTTCATTGGTCTGGTCAGAAAATGTCATTACTTGTACAAGGATCTGACATGCTTTTGAAAAATTGTGATTGATTTCTGTTTAAACTTAAATAAACACTCACACTTATTTGAAAATTAGTAAAAAAGTTACATCAATAAAATCTATCTGTAAAGATTAGAGATGTTTTATGTTTTTGAAATTTCAAAATTCCAAAAAAATTCCAAAATCCGAAAATTCTTAAAGGACCCATAGAAGTCAACGGGGTAAAAAAATCCCAAAATTCCCAAAAAAAGTTAGGGTAAATAAAACATTGTAACTTACTGTAGATGGCTCAGGGGAATGTATAAAAATCACCAAAACTTAAATAAAATTTACATTTCTTCACGTGAGCGATTTTCAAACGTGCACATGTACATTCTATACACCCTCCAAAGTAGACTTGAAAATGCGGTAACCCTCAAAAGTAAACCAGTAGGGAAAACTCTCTATTTGGGCCACCACAGAGAGAAACACTTTACCAATAATGTATCTATTATTGGATACAAACTATCCCCAACAGGTGTAAATGCCGAGTGATGTATACACATTAATAAGCAAGTAGATTCCATTGCAAGAAAAGTAGCCATTCAAAGTGTACTTACACGCTGGTACGTGTATAAAGGTTCAGGTTTACAATAGGGACATGTTGTTCATGTCACAATGGTTTGATATTACAGTTGCAAAATAAATCCTAACCTGAAAAGAGAATCTTCTTATGCTTCAGCTCTCTCCCAGCTGTCGCCCAGTCAACATGAACACAAATTAACCCCAATGGTGCCGGTCTCTTGGTGATTTACTTAAGAAGCACCAAATAAAATTTTTAAAATTAAGATATATTTTAATTTAGAACGAAAGCATCTAAAATAATTTTTTAAAAATTTGCTAAGTTTATGGCCTCCTTAAATGTTTCCAATGATGCTGGATCTTTTTCTCCCCAATAAAAAAACAAAGCTGAAAGCAAACACACTATCACAAGAATTAGGACAAAAACTTCTTTAAAAATGAATGGCCATAGACTGGATAGAACATTCTAATTTACCAATAATCATCACCCTAAAGCTCTGATCCACTGCAGACCTGGCTCAAATACAGTGAAATACTTGTACGAAAGGCCTGGTACAGTATATGCAGGGCCTTATTTTAGTCAATTGGGCTAATATAATTTAATATAAATTTTTAGGTCAACCAAAAGACCTCTTCTGGATTTTCACCCAAATTGTGTTCAATTTCAATCGGATCTGCAACTATATTTTGTCCAATTGTGAGATCTTAAATAGGCTGTGCAATCAGGGTTTGTTCTTTGATTGGTAGTCTGAAAGATAAGTTTAAAATGTACCCATCTGTACTGGCTCTCAATAGTGCAAAGCGGTCACTATGTGGTTTTCTCTTAAACCATCCAAATAATTAGCCTTGGAAGATTAGCATGCAGTGCCTGGCAAAACTTTTTATGCCTGGTTGATCTTTACAATCAATCTATAGATATCTGCAATTGGTCTATTAGTACTATAGACTTGCCGTTGTAGACTGCCACAATGTGCCAAAAAACACCATAGAATCTCCAATAGAACAAACATACAGATAATACTTATTAGCTTCCAAAGTAGAAATAATTGTTTTTACAGTCACTATGAATGGTGTGTGAAGTATTTATCACATAATTTGGCAGCGGTTTAAGGTTTTCTCTTATTTTCTTCCCCAAATTCCTTCTGTTTTAAAAAAAATGGCAAATATAATGCTTGTCTGTTCCCAGCTTAAAGAAAGTATTTAACATGCCAATCCTTAATGGAGCCATGGATGAATGACCTTATCCTTCTGTATACTTACTATGCCCAAAGATGGCTGCTGTATTTTTTGGAGAAGAAAAAAAAAGTCCGACTGTATATAAATCAAAATCTTGATTATTGGATTGTTTATAAAAATCGCTTTCTGCAAATGGTTCCATAGAACATAGTTCACTCAAAAAACTGGCAAGCAAAATATCAGTATAAACTCATTTGAGAAAGATCTCATCTGCTAAGATTATATCTGTTCTAATTGTCAACATATTTTGTGCTGGTGGAGAATTTTCCAGGGTGACGACATTTTTGCCTTCAGCCTTATCTCTGGTGCCAATTTTGATCTTACAGAAGAATCCTCTGGATTTGAAGGGGGAAAAAATCAGAAGTGAGGTTAACAAAAGATGTTAGCGTAGATAATTTTTTCCAATAAGTTGGCAGCTGCAACAATAACATAAACACACCGTGGGGTTACATAAAGCAAAGTAGGCAGAATAGCTTTCATTCACAATAAGTTTTCCCAGGTGTGAAGTGACATCACAGAACAAACCATATTTTTCAGTGTGTCACAGCTCTCTTAGATCTGTATACGCTTTAACTCTTTTAAGATGACTACTTACTCCTTCTCTTTTCTCAATCCAATTTGGTGTATTTTATTGCCTGGACAAAAATATAACATTTGTTCTTTGAAACGTATCAACCATTGAAACCGAAAGCAACTAAAAAAATTACAGTCAAGAATCTATTTTACTTAAATCTACTGGAAATTGATGCACAGAGTAACAATAAAAGATCTTTGTTGTGGTAAAGGGCTAAATGTATGGCATATCTAATAGTTCCACAACCTAGCCACCATTTATCAAATGACTTTAAGAAGATTATACTCATGCAGTAATGATTGGCTCCTCCCACAGTCATTTTCACTGGTGATTGTCCCATCTCTGACATTATGGATTTATATAGCGCCAACATCTTCAGCAGCACTTTACAATAACAATGATACATTCACATCAGGCCCTGCCCCACATTTATTTGACACATACACCCTATTAGTATGTCTTTATAATTGTGGGGGAAACTGGAGTGCCTGGAGGAAACCTCAATGCAAGCACAGGGAGAACATACAAACTCCTTGCAGATGTGTCCAATGAAAGTCCTATCACTCACTGCCATAGAATAGGAATACTACACCCTAGTTCCTGTAGGTCTCTACAGCAATTTAAAACTCTGTGCAGTGAGTTTAATATTGTTTATCCTTTTATTTGCTTCCCCTCTATTGTGTTCCTTTTATACAACTGTCTGTCATATATATCTTTTTCCAGTTGCACATCAAACAGAAAGTTGGCTCCTACAGTTGACTTCTCCTGTGTGCCCCTGTGAACTCTAAGGTTACATCTCATTCTGACACTGACTGTAACCTTAGCTTTTATCGAGGACAACGAAAGAAGAGGCTCAGTTCCAGACAAGCTGCTGTACAAGACAGGACAAACAATCCAGTGTCACTTGTAAGAACACATTGAATACACTCTCAGACACTGTAACGGCAAAACTCAGTGTGCCAACAATGCAGTCATTTCTGGGAAATATCTGTTGATCTCTATTAGGCACAAAGAGCTTTGGGTATTTTCTATTCTTTTATTCTGTGGTTCTATTAATGCACTTTTCTGCAAATTTAACAGAAATAAGAAGTGTGGTGCAAGAAATGGGAAGGTCAACAGGATTATCCCATTTTATTAAAAAAGAATGAATTTTTGAAACAGAGGTGCCCACCCTTTAGCCTTCCAGCATGTCTGATCAAATTAGCCTGAAAGATTGGGAAAATGTGTACACAGATATTTTAACCAGATCAACCAAAATATTGCATTGTGTGTACAGGGCCTTACACACAATCATCTTTGATCTATCTCTCTCGCATTCGAATTCTGTACCTAGATTATTGATTTGGCGCAATATGTCCTCCAATACATGTGTCCATATCAAACACAGTTGCATTGTTTGACTCTTTCGGGATCTGACTGATGGGTTGAACGCATGCTTCAGATCATAGAGTTTGATGGTACAGTCTACCAGTAAGGATTTTCTTTGTGAAAGTTAATAAGAAAAAATTCATCTTTTTCCCTGTAAGGAGGAAGGCTAGCCTTATTTAAGTGTGTTCAAGCCCTGACCACAGGGGAACCAGTTGATAAATAGCCTGTTTACCAAACTGTCATTCTATTGACATCCCCAGGGAAATGTGGTAGTCTCTCAGAACAGCATATTGCCAACCTGTGGCTATTGCAATGATCAATCAAACTGATCAGGAATGGCAAAGAGGGAAGCTTAATAAAGAAGAGGCCTGAGCATTTTAGTGAGAAAGACTTGACAATTGTTAGGGCATATGGAAAGGATAAATAAAGAAAATGATAGGAAGACTTGCTAGAATAATGGCCTTTCCATTCCACAAATTGCTAAAATAGCAAAATGAATTATATATATAATGTATGTAATGTTTAAATAGTTGTTACATTAGAATTTTAAAGCTGCTTTATAACATTAGATTATGTTTAAGTAATAGGGCCAAAATATGTCTCAGCCATCATTAGGAAATACACATGTAAGTGATTAAGGCTTCAATTTACAATGACCTCAGGGACCATTCGCATTTAGGCCCAGAAAAGATCTGTGAAATGTAATAAAACATAGAAATGTGTATTGCAACTTGGAACATAAAGAAATGTATATGATAAGTGCTGCCATCATTTAGTTCTAAATAGAGATGGAAGAATAAAAATGTTCACTGTTAAATAATGGTGGAAATATGCTAAGAAGAAATAGGGAAATGGTTTATCGCAAGGGGAACATTTATCACAATAAACACATACAAATGCATGTGTCTGTCTGTATGGACCATTAAAACCAAAGGAATTATCACCTGTTCCATTTGCTAGCAAATCTCTATTAAAAGTCAAAAGGAAGTGTTACATATTAAAATCAATTGTATTGGTAGGCTGTCTACAAGCTAATTTTCCAGCAGCCAGTTAAATGGCCGGTGACTATGAGTGCCTAATTGGCTTAATGTTCCACTCTGCCCCATTGGCCTTCCCCCTCCCCCTTCTGTTAAAAATACCTGTAGGTTCCTTGTTTGGTACCTATGCTTTCTGTTACAGCACTGGATGGCTGCATTGTCTTCATGGCCACAAAGTTCACAGCAAACCCCAAACTCTTGGTAAACAGTGCAATTAGTTAAAATTAGATCTGTCTGATTATTAAAAGAGGTTCTGCCCTAGTTCTTCAAGATGTCCAGAGCTCTGGTTGCTAAAAAATATAGGATGTGCCAAAACAGTGCCTACATTTTTCCCAAAAATTTTCCATCAGTAAAAAAGACACACATGTTTGTACACTGGGATTGCTACATTAAACACGCATGTAATGACATCACTTCCAATTTACTTCTTTCAGAACAAAGAGCAGCCAGCATTTACAGCTTCACATTCCCAAAACATTTAATACGTTCTGGCCCAATGATAATATGGTAAATGTTGAAACTATAAATTGTTTCACCCTTTAGTAAATTGCTCCTTCAAGAGAACAATTTGGACAGCAGCATGTAATGTATCAGCACTAAATTATTTGGACACACTGTGTGTAGGCAGCCAGCTTACAAACTGCGAAGAACACAAGTGTTTATCACCTATTTATATCTGGCAGTCAATGTGGTTTTCAGTGCATCTCAATGTTATTTGTCTAGCGAGAGGAGCAAATCAATTTAAGCTGTTTCACTAGTAAGGGCAGGAACAGACAGGCACATTGGTAGCTTAATGCCCCATGTTTGAAAGGCCATTAAAGCACCCAAAGGGATGCCTGTGGCTGCCGCATAGGGGATCTGATTAAATGCTGAAACAAGGTTCTGTGCATTACCCCAGAATTCACATGAGGCACCTACATAGGGTAAAGGGTAGGAAAGTAACCACTTAATATTCCCTGTGTGTTGAATTAGTTTACTAAAAAAATAAAAACGACCGAACCTAAGTCCGTCTGAAATTAAATACGTTTTCAGGTTTGCTTCTATTTATTTTGCCCTTAATCGTTTATTATAAGAAGCTATGCATTATTTAATGTATCTGTCTTCTTTGTCTGGACAATACTTGTCTTCATAGATATGAGTGACTGCTATCAGATGTGTTTACATACAAGGGAATTTTGTTGAAAATGACAATGTTATTGCATAGATGCTTTTAAGCCAATAAACAAGGGTATGAGATTTGCTTTGGAAACATCTTGTACTATGATTTTATAACTTATTCTTGAAGCTATCCCTCCTATGCCAGTAATATAGATATAATGGAAATGTAATGTAGCGCCCTATTTTGTGGCTCAGTGGTTAGCACTGATGCCTTGCAGCGCTGAAGTCGTGAGTTCGATTCCACTTTTGGACACATCTGCAAGGAGTTTATATGTTCTCCCCATGCTTGCGTGGGTTTCCTCTGGGCACTCCGGTTTCCTTCATAATCATAAGGACATACTGATAGGTTGTATGTGTCAAATAAATGTGCTTATATTGTAAGCTCTTCGGGGCAGGGCCTGATGTGAATGTATACATGTAATTGTAAAGCACTACAGAAAATGTTGGCGCTATATAAATCCACAATAATAATAATAATGATAATAATAATGTCAAGATGATGTAACATGGTCTAAGCCAATGGACTGAGCTGCAGACTGAAGTACAGTTCATTAAAATAATGTTAGCTATTTAACAGTAGCCAGTTATATATATTACTGATTACCAGTTTTTCTTCATCTCATACTCCTCAGAATAAGTTGATATATCAACCAATGAAAAACAAACAGCCAGATTCACTCCTTTGTGTATATGTATCCACCTTCTGGTCCCCCTAGTGCTTTGTCCCAAGCACTCACACATAGAATAAAAGTACTGCATTCTGGTAACGCAAAAGGACAAGTAAAACTCATTGCTGGAATTTAAAATATGTTTTGGATCTATGCAGTCCTATGTGAACTTGACAAAGTTCCTAAACATGTTGTATGGCACGTTCTGAATAAACTGCTTACCTTTTAACAAATATTCTACTCTGGGTAAGTTGAGCAATACAATTTTTTTCAAGGTTTTCTAATCTTTATGCTTGTTTAAATACCATCCACAAATCAATAAACTTGTATCTGTTTCTCTTAAAGGGCATGTCCAAAACCCCTTAAAACAAAAAATGGCAATTTGTCAGTTATCTGCCCGCAACCCCAATTGCTATTTTTGCCAGCTTATAATACGCATTTGTAACCAGATATTTAAGTATAATTATTGCCCCCATTCTGGTAGAATAATCTGTCTGCTCCCTCCATGCAGTCAATCAAGAATGTAACTGCTGAAATCACAGACAATGACGGACTGCTGCTTCCCCCATTTACCCCTTCTGCACGTGTTCAAGCAGAGGAAGGTGGCAGATACCTTTGTCAAAATGAAGGACACCTTATCCTTAAATATATTAAAGGTTTCTTTACAGTGAGAACAGTTAAACTGTGGAACTGTCATCCAGCAGATATGGTAATGGCAAATTCCTCTGGTTATAAAGGCATATAATAAAATTGTAGAAATAGCAATTTGGGTTGCAGGCAGATAACTTACAAGTCATCAGTTTTTTTTTGTTTTAAGGGTGGACATGTCCTTTAACATAATTAAACTCACTCTTAGGACAATGTAAATTCTTAACAATGACATCTGTGCGTAGGATTTCATATTTTTCATGTCAAGAGAATAAAGTAGAGAGTGTAATAGGGTGATGGGGGATATGATACAGGATTAAGCCATTGTATTTTCCCTATACTTTACCTGGTGGGATTTACCTGAATGTGATACAGGCTTTAATTAAAGGTAACTGAGAGTTTAGAAACATAGATTTTATCCAAAAATTGAAAGAAAAGTCCCTCATAATTAAATGGTTTGTCAAAAGGACATCTCCAATGGAATCTACTTTACTTTTACAATATGAAAGAGAAGATAGTACTGTTTAAAACTAATTTGTGATAGCAACTGTGAGCAAAAGAATAAGCTGTCTTTGTTTCACCTGTGTCCCAATGGGACTTCGCGTGCTAAGTTCATTCTGGCTGCTCCTTGAAACTTTTTACGGTGTATTTCCATATATACATCGGATCTCATCCCTGCGTAGGAATCAAGCTGGCAATCATTTCTTATACTGTACTCTTTGAGGGGCCACATTTAAACAATCTTTTTACACACATTACAGCATTCATGTGTTACATGTTTACAATGCAGACCTAAAATGTTATAATTGTATCTATTTTCTTTCTGAGAGAATTGTTAAGAACCACAAGAGCAAATTTTGTGTATTTGACTTCACAGGATGAAAAAATATTTTTTTTTGCATAAAAAAGAATATACTAGAATATAATTTCTCCTTTAAAAAATAATTTAGTAAAAAAAAAATGACTTGAGGTCAAAATATCACATTACACCATCAAGGGGGGCTTGTTTAAATCTTATTTGCTACATCTAAGTGTATAGTAACCCTGCAAACCACTAAAATAATCAAATGTAGTTTTATGCATTAATACATTTTAATTTTCCCATTATATTCTATGCAGCTAACCAGTACGCTTTGTAAAGACTTACTGATGCAAATCCATCAACAGCACCAATATCAAAATGATTAAATCCTCGGATGTGACAGCTAAATGCTTCAAATATTGATGTTTTTTCCTAACAAAATCAGAAAAACCTAATTTAATGAAGAATGCGATCAAAAACTCACTAATATAGAAGGGGGAAAAGCTTTTTAATGGCCACCAAACTTACAGAATGCCAGTTATAGTTACTTTGTACAGATAGATTTTAGACTATAATAATCATGCAGCTAAGATACAAGGCCTCTCGTTGGCAATAACCTACATGACATGACTTCGAAGGCAGGTGTTACTGTAATTAGCTATTGTTTGACTATCAAAAGTCAGAGCTGATTAAAGCCACTAAGTACAAGTGCACTATTTTATTTCAAAGAATATTATGAATTGCACGCTGGGACTCTTTGACTGTGGACCTTCCTTCCGGAGTCTGCTAAGAGCCCATGCCAGCAGTAATCAAAACTAAAATCTGCATAAACCTTCAGGGTTTTTAATTCAAGCAGAGTCCTTTCATTAGAAATATGTTACTTTATGAAATGTGGTAGCCAGCAAGGGGAGAAAAATGTGACTTCTTAAGAAAAGTGAATGGCATCTCTTTAGTGATTAACCTAAGATTAATGGAGGCCCCTACTGCTAGGTCTAAGTCCATTTTATTGCTAATTCATTTAGGTACCATTTCACATGTACTTGACGAAAATCACCTGCTAAGAAGTCATGTTTTGGCAAGCAGAGATAGCCATTATGGTCAGATCCTAAATACATTTTTTTTTATTAGAGGAGCTTTGATAAGTGTGCTGTATTAGTCAATATTTTTTTAGGGTTTTATTTAATATATTTAATTAGTTAAAAAAAGGAACCTTCTATATTAAAATTTTCTATGTATCTGAGATATTTTTTTATTTTTGCTTTGACTCCTTGTAATTAATTTATAAAAATGTGTGTTAGATTTTTATCGATTTTAAAAGAGCAGATATATAATAAGAATGTATTTTTTTGGGGGATATATAGGTCTTAATGATGTAGAAATAAACATTTTTGCATCCAGTTATACAAACTTATCTACCCTTTGTCTTAATGGAAAGAAGTGTGGTGGTGGTACAGCAAATAATCTGCTGCAAGTTACAGTTTAATTTTGAATTACACATACTTAGGTGGTAATCGACGTATCAACTTCCAGTGACTGTATTTTCTGTTAAAATGAATTGGTCTTAAACAGTTACTGTGCTTTCATATAGAGAATAACTCATGTTACTTGCAGAGAAGTGTAAAACTGCTGCCTCCAGTTCAATAAAACACATTCATATTAGAATTACTTATTATTATACAAAGGCCTTTCTCCAAAAAATTCAATGATTTAGCAAAACCTTCCAACAATTTCTTGAACACATAGTCACAAGTGGCAACATAGATCCATTAAGAGCCAACAGCAGCTTTTACATGCCTAATACTTGCTTGTAGAGGTATCAAGCAAATTAGTGATGGATTTGTAATGGGCCATATTTATAAACAAGCTATATTGGAAATTACCAATATTGCTACTTTATAACCATAAGTGTTATGTTATGACATGTTCATAAAAACTGGTTCATAAAAAACAGTTTTGCCACTTTTAATGCCAGCCATTACCTGGCATTAAAGAGTGCCAAAATGGAGTGCAGCTATGGGAATATTAGCTGATTAGCAATCACAACCTGGAATTTCAGCCACAATGCCGCTTGAAATTTGAAAAACATTTCATTGGATACAGCGGTAAAATTTCCCCAATCATGCAGTCTTCAATGAATCACATGATCAGCTGTGGAAAATTTTTCACTGATAATATTTCTGCCCACCCAACCACATGAAAGCAGAGTTTGTTCAGTTGAGTCGAAATATCGGCTTGTCTTTATCCACATGGCTCAATATTTTGGCCTGGTTGATCGTCATATCTGATATTTTGATTGATCAAGTTGGAAGGGATTTTTGCCCTCGATAAACTGATGTTAGTCCAATGTTCATCCGAATCAGATGAACATTCGTTCACACATGACAGTAAATTTTATCCGATTGTGTGGTCTTCAATGAACCATACGATCAGTTGCATAAAAATTTTGCCTGTGGTCTGTTTGCAGTTGACTATCAGGTCGAAATATCAGCCCATGTGTACCCAGACCAATTTTGCTTAGTTTAAACGTGTCCATGCATTGTAAACCTACCTATCGATGTACCCCTGATGTTTGTCCAACATTTCTCCCAATATAACCTTCTGATGTTACTGCAACATTCTCCCAACTTTCCTGCAATGTCAGAGGAACAGCCTGGCCTGATCTTGTTTGCAATTGGATTTGCAATTACAGAAAGGTGGGTATCCTTGGGTATCCTTCAACAGTCATTTCCATTTTTCAATTTCCATTTAGATTAGATCATCTTAATACACAAGCTTACAAATTTATATTTTCCTATAAATAAGGTGATTTATTTAGCTTTAAACTCTACTAGGGGCTGATGAAGAGGGGCAAAAGTTTGTTTATGCTATTGATTTGCAGCAGCCAAGCAGATATTTTTTTTTATTGGTTTATTACAGGTAGAGGACTTTTGATTGGTTGATTGGTACACATGGAGGGACTATTTGTATCGACCGAGCACTCGCTACGAGCAAGCGCTCGGCCAGGACAAATTTCTGTCGGTCGTGGAAAATTCGCCCGCGGGTGAATTTGCGAACGATCGACCATGCGGTCCCAAAGGGAACGGAACGATCGATCAGGATTTTCTGACAGGTTTAGATGGTGTGTGTACCCAGCCTTAATTTGCAGCAACCAATCAGATGTCATATAATGTTTTCTAACTGCAGTAGACCAGTAAAATTGTATCATCTGATTGCAAATGTTTGCACCTCTTATTAAATAAGCCTGTGTATTCTTTCTACTTATTTCTCAGATATTAACAAAAATAACATATTTTAAAAGAAAAAAAATAACTGCTCCAATGCCATGGTTAAAAAGGGAACAAATGAAATCTTTCACTATTTCAAATAATTGATACTTCAGAACACATGAAAACTGTCAAAATTCAAACAAAAACTTCCTGGCTTTATATTCTGTAAATGATCAAACTCATTTTTCCACTTGAGCCTGATTGTTCATACCACAATCTCTTCATGAAGACTAACCAACCTATAATACTCTTGTCTGGCAATTCCCTTTTAATGCATGTGTTAATTATCTTGTCACTGCTGTAATTTCTCCCTGTAGTCTACTAATTAGAGGGTCACACACTAGGAGTGTGTTTACCCAATAGGCTTTCTTTTTTAATTATCCTAACTACTTAGAGCCTGACAGAGGCTGCATCATCCATTTATAGTTTGTGCACAAGCAAATGTGTCAGATGAAAAAGCAATGTGTTGTATACATTTCTGCCTCTCTGCTAAATGCTTTACCCTCTTTGAACAATGAACTGTAGAACATGTGCTCAGTGAACCACATATAATGGCAATTATTCTATCCCCATGCTTTCTTATAAAAGGTTGTATCCCTGAAACGATTTCTGTTAATGTCATGCCAACCTCTAAAACCTACAATAATTCTAACTACGTTGACAAAATGCTTAATATACTTAATAGATAGATAGATAGATAGATATAGATAGATAGATAGATATAGATAGATATAGATAGATATAGATAGATAGATAGATAGATATAGATAGATAGATAGATAGATAGATAGATATAGATAGAGAGATATAGATAGAGAGATATATAGATAAATAGAGAGAGAGAGACAAATTGAGATATAAAGATAGATAGATAGCAATAGATAGATAGATAGATAGATAGATATTAGGTAGATATTAGATAGATAATAGATAGATATATATCGATAGTAGATAGATGATAGATAGATAGATAGAGACAGACAGACAGACAGACAGACAGACAGACAGACAGACAGATAGATAGATAGATAGATAGATAGATAGATAGATAGATAGATAGATAGATAGATATAGAGAGATAGAGACTGACACCTTGCCATGGTGATAAAAGAAGACACACAAGTTACCACAATGGCCCTGTTTTGGTATTATATACAGTATATTTTTTCACATTTAATGCAACAAGGCCAGGCAGAACCACAGGGTAACTATTGATGGCTGCAAATCAAGTATAGAGTTCCAATAATAATATATTGATTGGTTGTGGTTGATATAGTTCTTTATTTTCCTGTAATACAGGGGTCCAAGTGTTTTATGATACTAAGGCACTTAATTGTGAACTAAAATGTAAGATGTTTCAGACTGGATATCTAAAGAAATAGAGGACAGGTCAACAAAAAAATGGTACAGTGATAGTTGGGAAGAATTTTAGTTTCCAGTAATGGGCAATTTAGAAAAACTAATTTCCCAGTGTACTTATCCTTTAGAAGATATTTAGAATATTTTAAATATATAGAAAAACATATGTGTAAACATCTAGTACCCATTCAACATTTAGCCACTGTTCAAGGTGTACAGATTGTAGGTTAGCTGAATGCTTTTAGTTTAAAAAATATCCAGAAAAATCTATTCTTTTCATGATATAATTTGCAGATATTTAAAATATTTTTTTCACTGTATACCAGGGCATGTGAAAGAAAATAATCTTACTTGCCAAACAATCAATAAGTTCGTAAAACATTTTGTTGATCCCTTTAAAAACCTTATGTGAGACCCAGTTATGTGTATTAATGCTACTGTTATGTACCGAGAAGTGTAAATTACTTGTATCTGTGAACATCCCTTTACAGTAAGGTTGTTTGTATGTGCATTATCTATTTTTCTTTTTCATTTAAAACTCTGGTATCTTGATTGGATTGTCTACACACTAAATTTGTTACATACTTATCTGAGACATATCTTTATAAGTATGACGATATCTATCTATCTATCTATCTATCTATCTATCTATCTATCTATCTATCATTGTTTGAAAAACGCACATACATAGAGTTATATATACTGTACAGTGGTGGGCACAGTATTGTATTGTATGCATTTGCACTTATTACATTACTAAAATTTTTTTTATTTTTTTTTGAATTGTCATGTAGTGCAGTAAGAATTATAACTCTTTTGTATTATATTTGCACAGCCATTTATCACAGACATATAAGCCTTTTTGTGCTTCAATAAAAGGATTGGTTAAGAATGTCTACAAAAGATGAAATGCATGAAGCAATTTATCAAAATGTAAGTAAGTAATTTTATTTTATCCTAAGAGTTTTAGACAGAGTACTACGTGGGAATGATACCTAATATTTGTTCACTTTTTTAAATTTTTTACTCTTTGAAGCTATATTACATTAGATGTTATTTCAGCTTAATTTAATTTGTCAATTTGAGTGCAAAAGGTTTAAAGGATTTAATGACATAGTTTGAGTACCCTACACTTAATTCATTCCTTCTCGAGGACTATGAGGAATTTGCTATAACATTCTAGTAGTGTGAACTCCATCTATAGAAACTCACCTCCTGTTCCCTTCAGTAACAAATATGTATCATTTACAAAGTTTACTGATAGGGAGAGGACATTAAATGCCCATAAAGTCACTCTAACTCTGACTGACTAACAATGTTTTTGGCCCTGTTTGGCACTATAGATAAACTTTAAGGGTATAGCTAGTCAAAGATGTACAACAGCATTTTACTAGCAGTTCTAGATGTTTTGCCGCTGGGGAAACATAGCATGCAGCATTTTCCTAGTAGCAACGTTCAGAAACCACCAGTAACAATGTGGCCAGAACAACGTGAAAGTAGCCTACAGTAAACAGACTGCTAAATGACTCCTTGTTTTTGCTATTGTTTGCCAGGTTGAGAGGGGATGTTGGAAGGCATGAAACATGAAGGTATATTTTACCATCAAAGGGCATGTCCACCCCCAAAACTAAAATTCTCCAACTTCTGGCACCCACTTACACCCCTGCTCCTTATGGTTCTTCTGTAGTGGCTCTTCAAAGTCCAGGAAACTGTAGGGTAAGAGCTATCTTCATGTCCAAAAGGTCTCTGCCTCTGTTGTGTCCTCTGAATTGCTTTTAGCATGCGCAGTGAAGCCACCAACTACTCAAACAACTATATCAGTGTCAATGAAATGGCAGCACTGGCAGAACCCTCTGAACTTGGCTATCAAAAGAAAAAATGAATGTAACACTCATGTCATTTAGTTGTTTATCTATTGTTCACCATTGGCTAGCCATACACTTAAGGTTTATGTGTAGCAGCACTTGGGTAGCTTATAAAACCTGCAGTTTCCATTTAACACAGCATGTAGGCAGGGACAAACAAATAAATATATTACACTGAGAAGTAGTAGAATAATCAAGGTTACAATGATTATAGTGAATAAATAACACTGCACTATTGCTATTTCTTGGGCATGTAATATAGCGTTGATAAGTAAGGTTAAGTGCTAACCCTGGGAGTGGGAATGTGTATACATACAGTAACCAGCATGATAGCTGTGGTCACTGTCTGTCTGTGTGTCTGTCTGTGCCTGTGTGTCTGTCCATGTGTCTGTCTGTGTGTCTGTCTGTTTCTTTCTGTTGTGTGTGTGTTTGTCTGTCTGTGTGCGTCTTTCTGTCTATGTGTGTGTCTGTCTATCTGTCTGTCTGTCTGTGTGTGTGACAAGTATATCTATGGTGTTATCTACTGATTGGTCTGTCTGTGTGTTTGACTGTGTGTGTGTGAAAAGTATATCTACTGTGTGATCTACTGATTGGTCTGTCTGTGTGTGTGTCTGTGTGACAAGTATATCTACTGTGTGATCTACTGATTGGTCTGTCTGTCTGTGTGTGTCTGTGTGACAAGTATATCTACTGTGTGATCTACTGATTGGTCTGTTTGTCTGTATTTATTTATGTCTCTTATCCATCTGTCTGTCTATCCATCTATATATGTCTAAAGGTTCATACACACCGACGGTCGTTCAGGGATCCGCCAAGTCGGTCGTTCGGTGATCCCCGACCGAATGTCCGTTTTGGTCAATAAAGGCCCTACACACAGGCCGATTATCATCCAAAACAAACGTTTGTACACATCGTGCATCGCGGGTTGGGACCCGCGATCACATGTGTCTACTAATCTTTAAAGTACAAAATGGGCATAGCTTAAGTGTAGGTGGTGAAAGGGGTGTGGGCTTAAATTTTTTTGCACCGTGCTACATGCGGCACATGTAAGGAGCCCATGTCTGTGCTACACCCGGGGACCCAAACTAGGCTTAATCCACCACTGCATGTGGTATTGCTATTTTTTGATGAAAAAAGAAACAGATCATGTCCTGATATCATAGAGAGGAGCGGGGAGAACTTGCTTGTAGAATCATCACAGATGGATCGTTTTTATACATATATTATGTATTACAAAGGGCTTTAATGTCTTCATGTGTTCAGTACTTTACTATAGGACAAGCCAAACCTAATTAGCACTTTGAATGATTAATACATTAAAGGAGAACTAAACTTAAAATTTTTAAAACCTAATGTGAAAGTTTTTCTCCCCAGAACACCTATACATTGTAAGATTCTTCTCTAGTAAGTTGCATTTAGTACATGTGAGAAATAGATTCTGTATATAAGAAGGCTTCCATATTGTTGCCAGTACAAACCACAGCCCATGAAGTCATCAAAGAACCACGCCCCCTGACCCCAGTATTCACTGTCTCTATGGACAGAGTGTTTATACAGATGTTTATACACCAATATGGAAGTCCCTGAAAAGACTTTGAAAGCTGATTGTTATTATAATCTATTAACCATTTAGTGTGACTTTCTGGAAAATAAACTGCAGGGTAACAAGCAGCTTTCAAAATCTTATCAGGGACTTCCATATTCCATTTTCTTTAGGAATCGTTTAGCAAAAAAAAAGCTTCCAAATGTACCAGAGTACTTTGCCTGTTCAGTGGTGGCGCATCGGGTAAGGCTCCCGGTTTTAATAATACACAGTTCAGAAGGTCACAAGTTCAATACCCCAGACTTCTTTTTTTTTTGTTTCTATTATGTCCCAAGCAAAAGATGAAGCTCCTAAATGTACCAAAGTGTTCAGCTTACTCCGTCATGGCTCACCTTGTAAGATGCCAGTTATAGAAACACACAGTCCAGAAGGTTGCAAGTTCTAATCCCCATAGTTTCCTTAATTTTTGTTTCTATTATGTTCATAGTAAAAGATGCTACATGTACTGATCTATAAATTATCTCTATTAGCCTAGAGGTAAGAGCTCTGCTTTTAGCAAGACAAAGTTAATGTACAGGTTGCAGGTTCTATTCCCCAGACTTACACTTATTTTTTTAATTTTTGCTGAAATGTTAGTATTCCGTAAAGATTACTTTTATTTTTGTATAGTAAAGGATTATATCATTGTTAGGACAGGAGCATTGAATGTGTTTGAAAACAAACAACTGAAATCTCTGTTCTGCTTCAGGGAGAGGGAGGATCTCTGTGATGTACTGTGATTGGCTGTTAGCTTCTAGGAAGCAAGGCTGCATCTTCCTTGTTTTGATCTGTTGAGCACTACAGAGCATGTGCCTGTACACAGACACTTAGCTGGGGGTTTACCCAGCTAAGGTGGATTGTGGGAGCTGACCCCTAGTATTCACAGGTTGTTTTCATAAATCACCCAATGGCCACAGCAAAGGGAGAGGTGAGACACAGCTTGTTGTATGTTTGTGAATGTGCTCTGTCTATTGGGACAATGTTGTCTGGAGACTTTAGTTCTCCTTTAACCAAAACACACACATACATTACACAATGCATTGCACATATTAAAGACACAATGCAACTTTTCAATTACTCTTACTAGTTTTGTGAAATATCATAAATAAATGCAGGTATTTCTGTGCCAACACTTGTTTTCCCTTAGAGATCATAGAGGCTATGTGGCTCATATACCCAGAGCCGCTGGGCAATAATACAGAGTTAAAATCTTGCTTACCAGTTCACTATTGGATAGTGCGACTTTAACTCCATATTAGTGCCGGATGCGTGAGTTATACAAAAGACACCCACGCATCTAGCGATCACAATTTAATATCGCGTTTGTGCTAATTTTAACGCATCATTTTAACCCAAGCTAATAGCCGAAGTTAAAATCCTGTTGCGGGTAAATCCCTTTTGGTAATTAGCCACATGCGCTAGCGCGGTTTTGAATCGCGGAAGGGAGATTTGTCCGGAGCGATAGTGGCTCTGGGTAAATCTTCCCCTATGTTTTTAAAATTGCTAATTGACTTTTTGTCAGAATTTACACCAATTTTTTTAGCATTAAAATTTTGTAATTTACACCATAA
Source organism: Hymenochirus boettgeri (assembly GCA_019447015.1). Lineage (NCBI taxonomy): Eukaryota > Metazoa > Chordata > Amphibia > Anura > Pipidae > Hymenochirus > Hymenochirus boettgeri. The sequence continues at coordinate 186,184,876 of CM033475.1, forward strand.
TTCATTTCTTTTGGTATTCTTTGCAAATATTTGTACTGTACCCTTTTTTGCTTGTGAAGGTCCTCATTTATCCAGGTCATGGTATAATGACATGAATTAGATCAACTGGACTTTATTTTAGTTCTTGAAGACGTTTTGCTAGTCATCCAACTGGCTTTCTCAATTCAGAATGACTTGTACTGAAGAATCTGTTGGCAATAAATGCTGGAGTTATGCTTGAATACCACCTATTTCAAACATAAGGATGAGTTCTACAAGCAAAAACATGGATGTGCTCTGGGATTTCCAGTTTCACCCATCATGGCCAACCTTTACATGGAGTAAGGGGAAACAAAGATTATTAATACCTTCAACCCACACAGACCAGTATTTAATGTTTGACTCCCACCTCCTTTTACATCGCAAGCTGGGTGTTTATCTGACACTACAACACTAAGCAGAGAACATCCTCAACAGCAGAGGCTAAGGCTAAAGAAATGAAACACCTCAGAGGAGCCATTAAAATTTGTTGATATCAAGAATGGGCATTTGTCAAAACGGGAAGAAGGAAATAAAAGAATACTAATACAATTAGTGAAGGTAGGAATCAGGACAAGAGAATGTGGTCATTTCATATGTAGCGGGGTTGTCAGAGAAATTAAGAAGGATTTTTACGAGACACCATATTCCTGTCTGCTTAAAACCCAGCTACACACAGAGGCAGCTGGTGCATCCAAAAACACCCAAAAGACCCAAAACTGAACATAAAAAGAGCAACATCATATACGCAGTGCAGTGAAAACTGCTCTGATTTGTATGTGGGGGAGACAAAACAGAAACTGCACCAACATATGGCCCAGCACAGAAAAGTCAATTCATTGGGTCAGGACTCAGCCGTGTAACTGCATCTTATAAAAATAAAAAAAAAGGACCCACGTTTAAACGTAAGATTATAATGTCAACATCTTGGCCAAGGAACAGGATTGGTTCAAAAGAGGTGGGACGGTTTTGAATCCTTAACCTGGACAGTTTTGATAACACCTTTTAGTCACAATACAATAAACACCTTGCATTCAGGAGGTCTCTGACACCTTGCTGTTATATGCTGATTAGGACACATTCCAGGGTATTTATTACCAACAAATTCTTATTATTCTGAATAAAGAATAAAGTAACTTTTATGTAAAGCAGCAATTTATTGAGCTAAGCCCTGTGGCCAAGTATTTTTATAGAAGGACACAGCTATTTTGATTTCATAAAAAAATCCACAAAGAGATGATAACCTATGGTTAAATGCTGGAGTACACATAATGGTACACATAATGACAGTCAGTGCTTTTCAAACTAACAAGTGCCATAATCAGGTTCTGATGAAACTGATATTTTAACAGGCAGACACATGTACTTTGCATGCTGGTTCTTTTCAGGTTCCCATTCTGCCTTAATTATGTTGTAACTTTCCAATTTCCTTTACATTTTTACCTTATATACCCCCTATCTTCCATCCAGCTCTCCCTGGTCTTGTTTCTGTTTTGTATCTCCTACTTCTTTAAGTTTGAGCCCCAGAACAAATGTAAAGCACCTGCAGCCCGGCATTATTTCCACCTTCTAAGGTCAACTTGTGTGTGTTAAAAAATTCTAAGCAGCGGGGCTGCCTTCACTTTCTCTCCATGTGAAGGTGTCAAAGGAGCACGCCCCTTCTCGCTCGCTCTGCCTTACAGGTTGCTAGTTCTCTTTGCTGTTCAGGTTGGTATTCTCTTTTGTCAACCACTGTTTACTGTTACCTCGTTATAACCTGATACTGATTTTGAGTTATACCCCATTGCATGGTAGACTGCATAGACAAAAAATGATTTGCACATTTCTAAATCTTTTGTATAAGACTACAACTATCAAAATGTATGTACATTTTTGCAGACATGTGTACAATATTGATTTTTTAGTTTATATTATTGTTTGATCGCATTTATGGTTGATGATATTGTTGACACTAAAAAAAAATGTATAGTAGTGTTGGACAAACTCCACCCAATTTGTTTCACCCGTGGGTTCCCGCTAGCTAACAGAACTATGCTTTATCTCTGAAATATTGTTGTGACCCTAGAGGTTGGTATAGATGTGTAATTTTGCACATAAAAAACTGATGCATGTGTTACCGAACGAATGGCCAGAGGATAATCGAACGTGTGTGGCTGCTCGGTAAGGCTTTGTTCATTGATTTGCTGGCTCAGACAACAAACGATTACTGACTGACTCGTAGTCGCATGCAATATTGCATAACTGTGCATAGCTAACGTGAGAGGCATGCCCCTATGTCATCCTACTATTTATTTTTGATTGCTACATAAAATCTGTAGGATTTTGAGTACATTTTACAGGTTCCACCAGTCAACAACTACTGACATAGCCCAACACAGACTTAAACCTGATATTTTGGCCAGGTTGAACAAAGGGCATATAAGAAATTTTAAAGAAATTAACTGATTCAGTGGTGATCCCCAGTCTACCCTAGGTCTTGGTGCGCCCAGTCCAAAAACAATTGCACACTAAGGTACGTATATTATACGTACTTTGCTGCCTGCATGCTATTGAGCAGTATTGTTCTCCTTTTACATTTTACCATCAACCTTAATTCCAGATGTCAAAGACAATTTTCTGGAGGAAACATTTTTGACTCTTATTTGAAGCAAGAACTAAGAATTGTAGTAGTAGTAGAAACATTTTTTTTTACCAACACTTTCATGCATTTTAACACTAGATGGAGCATTTTATTTATTAATGACTGCTGTGCACAGTAATAATTTGAAAAGAGAGTAAGCTCAAATTTACAGTCGTTTTGGATTTAATAACACTTAAGAGTATTTGAAAACCTAAAAAAGACAAAATAAGAGAAAAACTGCTTTTTGAATTCTGTATATGTGCTGTAGAAGGAGCTTACCACACAATTTGCAAAACAAAATACTATGGATCTGGGACCTGGAACAGCTTTGTGGGTTTCTGTATAATTAATATAATTATTGCTGCCTTAAAGCCAAATTACAATTGTTTCCCATTCATGTATTATTTACATGGTTAACATTGGAAAGAGTAAGGATATGGGGTCCGAGTTTTTTTAGAGAACTGGGCTGACTTTTCTGCCTGCTATAGGCCCTTTAGCAGGGATGGTCTACACCTTACTGATGATGGTTCAGCTGTTTTGGGAGAGAACATAATAATATAATGGAGGGAGGAGCATAGGTGAAAGGAAGGTATGCATTTTAAAGTGTGGAAATATATTATATGATAAACTTAAACGGGGGAAAAAAGGAGAACTGGGACTAACAGTTTTTAAAGAAAAGTATGATGAAATCATATAAATAAACATGACTGGGCAGTAAATTTAGAAGGATTTTCCTTGTTTAGAAAAGAGAGGGTAAATAAGAAAGGATGGGGGTATGTATGTATGTTAAACAAGAATTGAAGCAAAATTTAAAAGATGAAATAGCCCACATAGATTGAGTTAAGGAACTGCCACCACAGGTTAAACTAACAATTTGTGGAAGTTCCTACAAGAAAGGATGCTTTGTTGAATCTGGCAATATCTAATAACCCTAAACTCATTATGCTGATAAAGGTAATGGGACGCTTAGGGAATCGTAATCATGATATATTGTCAGTTAATATAGGTTGCAAAAAAGAAAGGGCACTGGGTTAACAAAAACTTTTAACTTTAGCAAAGCTGAGTCTGTGGTCAGAGGGGAGTAACTGGGCAGGGAATGGGCATTCCGGGGGCAGAGCTGCCAGGGCTGGTGTTTGGATAGGATTTTGGCCCTGTCTGCGGGATTCTGGATTTTGTCTCTGCAGACAGGACAATCCTGCCCAAGTAGGGACGGAAACGAACGCATCAAAGTCAATGGGAGAAACTAGTTTGAAAAGTTTGGATTAATTACTAAGAAAATAGCAATGGTAACTTACTGTAAATGGCTGTGGCACCTGGGAAATGGTCTGGGGTCCATACCACCAAAACTTGTTTAAACACTTCTTTCCCCCACGATCGGGCAATTGTCAGGTTTCCGCACGCTATATTTGAGGGTTATGGCCAATTCAAGGCTTATCGAATGATACATTCAAGGGCTACCGAAAATCCAACATTACATTCGAATGCTACCAAATTTGAATGCTACATTCGAGGGTTATCAAAAATCGAACATCACATTTGAGGGTTATCAAATTTGAACGATACATTTGAGGGTTACTGAAAATCGAACGGTACATTCAAGGGTTGTCGAAAATTGAACAATACATTTGAGGGTTACCGAATTTGAAAGGTACATTTGAGGGTTACCGAACTATACATTCGTGGTTTTTCGCCGAAACAGAACATTCAGGGGATATTGCTGAAATGCCGCATTTGAAGGTTATGGGCGAAATTGAGGGTTAGTGAACGGTCCGCAAATTTGATAATTATCGAATTTCCAATAATTATGGAAAATACATCTGCAAGTTTGGAAAACCAAACTAGTTAGGAGTTCGGAAAGTTTGAGTTTGTCCAATCTATGAAAGTTCGGATCGAACTCCATCTCTAGTCAACAGTAATCACCTGACAGCTTTGAGGGGGTGGGGGTGAGGAGGGTCTAGAGAACTCTGGGTTCTCACCTCTCCATATGAAAAAACATAATGCATTTTATTCTATTTGTCTGTTTGTCCATGTTAACATTTTCTATTTCAGTGCACGTGTGTTACTGTAGCTTTTTTTTAAAGGATTGTGGGTAAAAAAAAAACTGTGCATTTGTCTGCCCTTTTCAGTACTTGTCTACACTTCTTTTCTCAGTTCACAAAAGACTTAAATGGACATTAATGGACACATGCATGCAGTCGCACAAATGCGTTGCATTGGAACAAAATGCAAAACACATAGCAGGAACAGTTTGTTGTGATTTGCATTTAGTGGGACCATAGCAACTATCAGGGTTATTCAATAAAAGTTCTTATCGTTTAAAATGGTGCTAATTTTGCCCCAACCAATCAGATGTTAGCTTTCAAATGTTAACTAAGATCTGATTGGTTGGGGCAAAATTAGCACCATTTTAAACGTTAAGAACTTTTATTGAATCTCCCTATATGTGTCTGGGTCTATGACCAACAGAGATAAAACCTGATTTTAAAACAAACCTGATTTCTGCTGTTAAAATAAGACATTTGAGTGTTGGAAATTACGATCGAAAATGTGTAAATCACAGTCAAAATTTTCATTTGAAAGGAGAAAATTGTGGTTAAAAAGTGTAAAAATCACAGTTGAATTTAGGTAAAAGAATCAAAAATTGTGGTAAAAAAATGTTAAATTTGTTATAGTTGGGTGTCAATCCAATGAGAGTGGGTAATAAAATAGAGAGATAACAGCATACAATGAGGACTCTCATTCCTCAGTATATTCTGTACTTTTTTAGGGGGGGTTATTATCTTGTTATCTTATGTAATTAGCTTTTTACTTTCAGTTAACCTTTGTTTCAATCAGTACTGCTCTGACCTGAGGAAGAGGGTTGATCCCTCGAAAGCTTGTCTACTAAAACAAACTGTTAGTCCACTAAAAGTATCACAGTACTCTACTTTTTACTACATATATATTGGACTAATACGGCAAAACAATCATTATTTTTACCTATCAGATTTTTGGAATCTTAATTCATCCTGCGCAATTGCTGGCGAAAATCGACAGTTTCGTTAATATTGATTTTTACCAAGAAGAACAATTTAAATATTTTAAATGTATTTCTTTTTCTTAAACACTTCTTTATGGTAACCATATGTGTTTTGTAATAGGATTTTCCCAAATACATACCCAAGGTTTTGAATGCAGACTGCAGTGTATTAATCTATGAATGTGCTGTAGGTTTCCTTGTGGTTTATATCATTTGCCTTTCTTGGCTGATGTCACCAGTTTCTGTTTTAGGTGATTTCTCAAATGTTATCTGTGGTTTTTCAGTTCCCTAAAAAAAAATGGAAATTCTGTTTCAAATTTTGTAAAAAAAAACAAAAAAAACATGAACATTCCTGTTAAATACACAATTTCAATGTTGGCCCCCCAACTTCTTGGAGATGAAAGCTAGCATAAACACAGTTTAAGCCACGTTCACCGATGTTATATAAACTCCTTCATAAATTTGGAGTTGATCCAGGGATATTTCTGATTGCCCCTTGGAATCAGGAAGGAATTCTTTTCTCTTTAATACCACTTTTTTTTCCTTTACCTTCCTCTAGATCAACTGTTAAGCAGGAAATGTTGGTATTGTTGAGCAGGTTAAACTAGATGGACATATTTCTTTATTCAACCTCAAATTTTTTCTATACTACCATCATACTATACATGTGTTATAAGAAATAATACGCCCATTCACATAATAATATAAGGAAATTAAGTCACCTCACAGTTCCCTGCCCTACATAAATGCAGACGGTGTGTGGCCTTGTGTTTTTATATGGTCAGGGAACTCCGCGGTGATGCAGTACCTTGTGACGTGTGATGTGTGGTTCACAATAAAAATTTTCTAAGATTTGGAGTGCGACCCTCAGTTGTATTTTTCCTGCGAAGCTGCTGGTTCCAAAGGGAAGAACCTACGAGGCGTGCACCTCCACCATTGTTTATCTAAATATAGTAAAATGTCTATTATTCCTATACGGGAGTAAATATTGAATATCGAATTTGCAAGTAAAATGTCTATTATACTCTAAAACGGACCGAACTTTCGAAAGTTCGGCCATCTCAATTCACAACCATCAAGGACCTCATAAATGTAAACCAAGTTGGAAGTTAATGTTTTAGGCATTTCCAGGTAAGCTTGATCGAAATATATCAAACAGAAGGTTTCCACATTGTTTCTCAGTGAAGAATTACAAAGTGTTTAATGCTTCATTTGATCTGACTCTTCTTGTGTTTCTCAGTCTTGGCTGTGTCAGGTTGTACCAGCAGCCTCTTGGTGGTTTAAGTCCCTTTAATGAAGATTAAGATGTTATTCCAACACTGTGCAAAATCCCAATTTTATTAACTTCTTACTGGAAGCTGAAAATAGGGACGTTCTTTATATGGAATTATTCAAGTCAAGAAAAATAATTAAAACGCATTATGAAGATTTTTTATTTATATTCTATCTTCAAATAATTGAAAGTTTAATGCTGCAAGCCCTTCAAGTTTTATTTACCTTAAAGGGCATGTCCACTCATAAAAGGAAATTTCATACACGGGCTAAGCACCCTCCAAACCCCAGATCCGTTTTACTTTTTATCCCCAAAGATGCCCAGGAACATACTTGCAAGACCTGGTCCCTCACCACCTAGGTGCTGCCCCCTGCTCCTGTTGCACCCTTGTTTCAAGCAAAAACAGGTGCAGTAAGGCTATGCGCTGACAGCTGCTCTGCTTCCTGGTTGCGGCTGTCAGCTATTGGCCGTGTCAGCTGTTGGCAGCAGAGTGGCAAGGGACCGGGTTGTGTAAGTATGTTTCTGGGCATCTTTGAAGAAGGTAAGTAAAACAGATCTGTACATGTATTGTATTGTGCATGTGCATGTATTGTTAAATTGATTTCAAGCAAGCACACTTGTATTATCTGTTTTCCAAATTAAAACACTCAGTGGCATAGCTACAGACTTATGGGCCCTGATGCAAAATTTGGGCATGGGCCCCCCAACACCACGGCAAACACAAATCGGCACTGCAAACCAAATAATCATTGGTAAAATGCTTTGTATATAACCACTGGTAAAATAGTTGCCACAAAGACTGGTTAAATGCTTGGCATGCAGACACTGATAAACTGGTTAGGAAACTGGCACTGCACATAGTTAGGCACTGGTTAAATACTTGGCACACAGACAATGGTAAAAATGCTTTGTACACAGACCACTGGTAAAACAGTTGGCACACAAACTGGTAGTTTTGGAACCTTAATACAAAATGGGGCCCCTACTTGGTCAAGAGCCCTGGTGCAGTCGCATCCCCTGCACCCCTGGTAGCTACGCCCCTGAAAATACTGTTCCTATCCTAATCAATGAATGTTTTAAAGGAGAAGTAATGTCAAAACTTAAAAAAAATTAGGCATGTTTTTAAATCGGGGGAGCCAAAGGCTTCATTCAGGGGTGTAACTGCAGGGGCCTGCCCCCCCCCTAGATTGGTCAACAATGATCAGGACAATAGTAAAAACCTTTTGTAACTTCTAAATACAGTGGTTCAGAAACTTTAATCCCCATTAAAACAATGTGGTCAGATGTAGTTTTTATTTATTGCAAATATCAGCATCATTTTCTTATTACAGACACCACCAATTATTTATGTATTTCTACCTTATATATAATTGTTAGAAAGTTTTAGGTGATGAATAAATATCTATAAAAAATCTAAAATAACAATGAATAGTCTGGCAGCTGTTTAAGCCCAAACAGAGATTATGAATGGAATTGAATATGTCCACATTTGTGTTTGTGTCTGGCTGGAGGTTTAAGCACTCCTTTATCAAGTATCTGAAGGATGAAACTATTGCCTAGCCATGACAGATCTATTTCAATCATAGCCTCATTTTATGTGTCCCTTACACTCATATTGACTGGAAAATACGGATCTGGGGCTGTTCATAGCTAAATAATAGCCCTTGGCTCGTAGATCAGCTTAGATTTCTTTATTTTATGAGGAAAGGCAAGTTTACATTTTTTAAATACAGTACAGGAATTTCTGAAATCAGGCAATTCTAATCTACTGTACTTACCAACTCTAGATACATTTTGAAAAAGCATAACTGGACATGTGGCTTCCAAGTCATGGATTGTTACCAAGATTCTTAAAGGAAATGAGGTAGATGGCTTTTTTCACCATGCTACTCTGTAAGGGTAGAAATTACACTGATTCTAGAAGGTATCCATTATATTTAAAGGTACACTGCTTTATGATTGATCAGTTAATATTTATATTGCTATGGGTCACTGCATTGATATAGTACTCCGTGAATTAGATTATTTTTATTGATTTGCATAGTTTCTAAAGGCTGAGAAAAAAAGTGTTTTACATTTACTTCATTGATTTTGTTTCCGCCAAGTTCATGCCCAAATACCTCCCCATATGATGAAAAATGAATGAAACATATACATATAAACCATTTATTTCAACCATCTGAAAATCAACACTGATGTCTATATTTTCTTTAATTTATCCTATTTTCGCTTCAAAACCCACTTATACGTTTTTGGGTTCAGTTGCAGTTCATTGCCTTCTAAGAACTGCCATTTACCTTATTTTTACCTTATTTTTGACATGGTTATAAAACGTTTGCTTTGAAACTCAAGAATGAAATCCGCATTTTCCTTTTGTTGACAGTTAAGAATCATTGAATGAAGTTTAATACGTGGGATTACGACACTGGTGTCATGAATACTGTCTTCTTAGCTGAAAGGGAATGTTCCTGCGGCTAAACAAACAAAATAACAGTGTATTGTTTAGATTTCGAAGACTTAGGGTATGTGTTGAAATCCTAAAAGAAACACATTTCCAAGCAGAATCCTTGCACAGCTTACCTTGCAAGCCAGCCAGCCAGACAGAAGTTTGATACATAAACCGAAGGGTAAATTATTATATATATTTATATAATATCTCCTGTAACCTTGTATTTTTATTAATAGTGGCTGTGCATTACAGGGTGATATTATGCATGTGAAGAGCTATTAGATATAAGCTATCATCATCAGAAAAACATTTGAGCTAAATCTCCTCCCCCCCCCCCCCAGGTTGCTACATCTGAAACTATTGTGTGTCTTCCTCAAATAGTTTGGTTTCATTCCATTTGTGACAAGTTTCCTTTATATATTGAGAGTAATCTTTATGATTCATTTCTGCAGTGACACTACCCTTAATGCTTAGCAAATATCATTGAAAAGACCTCACTTTCTCATTTGGTTTAATCCTTTGAAATCATCATTATCAATCACTTAGCTTATCAGTAAGTGAGGCCTGACTGTTAAGGTGTAGCCATCTATTCTGATGTTACATAGAAACCAAGTCCTGTAAGTTAAAAGTCAGCATGAGTAAATAATGCCTAGAAAATATATAGTATTAATTGAATTTATATAAACAACGAGGCATCAAGTGAAAAAGTCTTTCAGTTCATTAGTCCATTATTTTGATTAAAGAGAGCTTGAAAGACTCGCCATTAAATTAATACCAATTAGGTAGCAAATAGGTCTCTTGCCCAACTGTCGCCCCCCCATAATAATTTTCCTTCTGTCTTATTTTATAATCTTTTTTTACAATTTAGCTAGGCATTGCATTTTTCAACAGTTGTACTATTTATTAAAGGGCACGTCCACCCTTAAAACTAGTTATCTGTCTGCAATCACCCAGATAAAAAGCAATCTTTATATAGAACCCTCTAAGTAATGCATAACAGTAAATAAACAACCCCCCAATGTATTCCTAGAATAAAAGGGATAAGGAATCTATCCCCACAAGCTACAAAACTTTAAAAGTATATATAAATATATAAGGAAATAAAAATAGAACGTCTATAATAGTAACTGGTATAGAGCACCAAGCAAAACATCCAAATAGAGGAAGAAAAGACTTGGGGTAAAAAAATGTCCTACAGTCCCGTCCACAGATAAAATATTGTAATACACTAGTTGGCCAAAGCAAGATAAGTTTAAATGCTTGCTAAAACCCCAAGATCTGTAGTTCTACTGTCAGTTAGTGTTACACCTTAGGTCATCCAGATGTAACTTGGGCACACACTGGCAGCCAGTAAAAATAAAGGTTTGATGTTTTTCTATTAGACATAAGAAACAGGAAGTGTGCGATAAAAGCAAGAGAATTACATTTAGTATTTTTTTTATATTTTTTTATATTTTATATTGCATCTGATTACCAAGAGAGGTCGACTATTAATTACATGGTGTATTAAGTGGTTGTAGTATATAGTTCTGTAGAACTATGCCATAGAAGGAATTTTCCAGCAGTCACTTTTCTTCGTGTACTTTTTGTTATCTTATCTTAGAGATGTGTGCTGGGCTGCTACAAGAAGGTGTTGTAAATACAGTAAAGGAGAGTCTAAGGTGATGGTTATCATCAGACAGTAGTGATACTATAAAGTTACAACGTTAGAAAGTCACATACAGTTTGTAGGTTTATCTAATTTATCTAATAATTATTTGATCCATAAGAGATGGAAGATTAGCAATTTATTTTTGGAATATTTTATTAATTCGTTATTAATAATGCTTATTTGCAGCTCATTTTTGCACAAAAAGCTGCTGTAACTGATATGTAATCCAGAATGTAGACATAGATAAGGAAAGGTGTGTGTGTTTGTGGAGAATGGCTTGTAGGTAAAAGGATATACTGTACGCCAATGAAAAACTAGGAAAAACTTCAGACATCATATAAGTTTTAATTGTCTATGTGACCAAAACAGAAAATAAAACAAATACTTTCTCAACACTTCTAGGTATCACACTGATCAACTAAGGCTTTCCTTTAAAAAGATACACATCCATATCTTTTCCTTAAAAATGCCATTATTATACAGGCTAAAATATTGATCTGTATCATGAAAAATACTGTCAATTTTGTTATAGTTAAGAGTGCTTTTGATATTTTCTTATAGTTAAAAAGCACTATCCCCAAAATCTATTTTTAAACATGTTTAATAATTTTTTTATTGTTTTTTATAAGTTTCAGTTTCAGGAATCTCCCAGCCCCCCAGAAACTTAAAAAAAGAAAATTCTGTTATTAGCAAAAGATAAAGCTTCTATATGTACCTTGCATGTGCTGTGGTGTCACATGCTAAAACGCTTGTTTTAGAAGCACACAACCCACAAGGTCACAGGTTCAAATTCCCAGACTTAAGCTAGTGCACACTTGATAATGATAATGGGGCGATTCCATCAGATCCGACAGAATCACCTCTTTATTGTTTAAGTGTGTAGCGTAGAAACAAGCTGACGAACATTTAGGTTGGCCTCGGGTTCATTAGGAACTGGCTGAAAAATTTCTTTGGCTGCAGTTGGCCCCCTGTAACATTTACTATTACAGATTAAGTCAGGGAAACTTTTTATATGGCCAGGAAGTGCTGGCAATAAAATACTTAGATTACTGAAATATTTCTCTTTCAATTATCAGGATTGCAAAAGCCATTTCATTTGTCTTTTACAATCCTATTTTCCCCTAACTTTTCCTTTCTGGTCCATTCATTTTGAGATCGGAAGTTGATTACAAAAGATTGGGCCATATTAAGAGAACATTGTAGGAATGGAAGAAGGTAAGGGCACCTTAAAACAAGTACTACTACATTGAAGCCTATTTCCAGAAGAATTCCTGGGGCTACTGCTGGGGTTGTTCACTATTGTCTAAAATATGTTATCAAAAAACAGTTGCTTTTGTCATCCATTCAAATGATTCAGATTATTACAAAAAGCAATGGCATCAAATGTACTAACAGCTCTGATTAATGACTTGTACACAAGTTAAACTATTGGCCAGTGTATATCCAATGACCAACTGCTGTGGTTGACAATCTAACATAAGTTGCGGCTTCCATCGTCATCATTTAGTAAATTATACTGCTGGATCACTTAACCATGTTTGGACACCACAGAGGGTCTTGAAAATGCTCCCCCTCTCAATAGAACAGAACAGATGGCCTGATTAATGCCCAAGCAGCATGTCGTAGTAAAAGACTGTTTGTTTAAAGGGCATGTCCACCCTTAAAATAAAAAACTGGCCAATGGTCAGTTACCTGCCTCCAGCCCCATCTGATATATTCAGCACTTTATTAAATGTATTATTAATCAGTTATGTAAGTATAATTATTGCCATGCAGTCAATCAGGGCTGTAACAACTGACATCACAGCCAATGACTGACAGCTGTTTCACCTGCTGCCCCCTCTGCACATGCTCAAGCTCATTAAACAGAGGAAGGAGGCAGATACCCCCTCCAGAATGGAACAGAAAGTATGATTAAATATCTGGCTACACATGAATGAAATAAAGTGGTAAAAATAACAGTTGGGGTTGCGGACAGACAAGTCACCCGTTTGAAGGGTGGACATGGATCATTCTTAACAATCACATCTTGCACATGAATACAGCTCAGATCTAGTAAAGGTGCCAATACATTAATAATACTTCTGTCCGGCCCAATAGGGTCACACCATGAACCTTCTTATTGTACAGACAACACCTTTTATATTGCCCAAATGCATTTTGGGGTTCAAAGTTTAACAAGGTGGATAAAGACAGTGCAGATGCATTAAAAAAGTAAGGTGTTTACCAGGGATTTAATAACCTGTATAAAAATACAGAGCATTGATTCAGGGACTTTTCAGTTAGATTCTGTTAGAGGATGAAAAGATTGTTCTTTTTCATATAAACAAATAACAATCTTTTTAAACATGGGACTGTTTTTCATACAATTATACAATAAATCCAGAGGGGTTTCATTAATTGCTTTTCATAGCTTATAAATTCCTTTGCCTTTTAGAATTAAAATACTAATTGGCTGCCTATCTAACACTCATTCATTCTTTATGTCCTTTAGCTTTTTAACAATTTAATTAAATAAATATCGCACACACCTGAAGCCTGGAGATTTTATTGAGGGAACCATCTGGCTTCTATAACACACGTGATGTATTTAATAAATCCTGTTTCTAAAGTTATTTTAGACTTGTGAGTTCTTCTCACTCCTAAGCAATCGATCTTCTTAACTAGCCAATTATACACTTTATAAAGGATAAAATACAATATAATATTATGTTTGCATTATTGTCAGCGGTCAACGGATTGTAATAAGGAAACGACCAATTATAAAATGGTGACTCTCACCTAAAGGTCAGCGCTGACTTTGTTCTCCACAAAGAGGGCAGATAGTGACATATCTCTGTATGGAGACAGTTTCTAAACTGCTAGTTAGGAGGAAACCAAATGTGAATTCAAGGCCAGATTTAGGAGAGTGGGGCCCCAAATAATGCTGAAAGGTTATGGTTCTCAATGTGAGAAAAAAAGCAATAGTAATTAGGGGACTGTCTAACGTCAATTACTTAACTGATCCCTATTCCGACAGTCTTGGAAATGACTGGGAGGACCCTCCACCCCGCAGGACATTGTCCCCCAACATTATTTAGAAATCTGGCAGATCTAAAAGATCACTTAGGCTGAGGCCACACTTAAAGGCTCACCAACGTGCCGGAAACGGTCAAGCAAGCGTGTGCATTACCGGCGCACTCCTGCACACATGCACTGTGATCACGCAATCAAAGCACACAAAAAATGCATATGGTGCGAGGCAACGCACACCAGCACTCTTGTTTGGCCACACTAGTGTGTCCGCTTTTTAAGCGCAATCCGGCCTAGCCCTAAATGGTGTTGGTGGGAGCTTATACACAGATCGTCAGCCAAAATACTATTGTCCAACATATTTTCAAGGCTCTCAACTATGTATAAACTAGGACATCTTATTTTGTTTTTTTGGTGGGAAGAAATGTCTTACAGTTTAACAACAGGAGGGTAAGATACATAATGGTAAAATAAAGATTCTTTTGAAAGTTTTAGTGATTATTGCTGAGACTGGCAAACTTTAATGAGATTATGGATAAACATTTGCAACAATGAAAGGTATTTGCTGTCTGCTGTGAGAAACTGGTCCAAGGTAAGCTTCCCTTTCTCCCCTTCTCTCCATCACACTAGGAACTTTGTCTCCTGCCCTCCATTCTCAGATGAGTTAAAGTGATTGATAATATTATAACCTTCCCTGGGCCTATCAAGAACTGAATTATGGCATCATTCTGCAAATCCATCTGCAGAATGCAGCAACCGATTGGATGTTCGATTTTCAGCAGTTCTGCAGTTCGAAAACATCTGATTGGTTAATAGCAAGGGCAATAGCATTACACATTTTAAAAAAAAACATATCTCCAGTCAGGAAAATCTGAAGACAGTGTAGCACATGATGTAAAAGACACAAAAGAAACACGGTGGGACAGAAGAAGGGGGGGGGGGAGAGTGTCCCAGAGGCGATCATTCCCAAATTGGAGATGTTTTGTCTGCCTTTATGATTTAAGATTTGTCAGAAGATGTCAGAAAGGGTAGAAGGCCAAGGACTTTCTGATGACTGAGGGTTTTCTTTCACATGACCTTCCTGCCGTTGATTTTGGTCTGCCTTCAGCTTTGACAGGGCCCGGCTGGCAGCAGATTCACATGGATCTCCAGGGCATTCTGGCATGTTGAAAATAACTGGAGGCTGCAATACCTTTTAATCATCTCCATGATAAACTCCACAAGTGATTAGTCATTCAGACAGATCTGATTCTATAACTTTTTATTTAACTCATTCTGCCCCAGTAGACATTGATACATTATAGTGTCCAGCAAAGGGGAATCATCTCTGTGATGTATGGAGTTAAACTACAGCAACATCAACTAAAAGAGCCCACCAAAAATAGCCAACACACAGATATTTGAAACATTTTTCAAATACAAAAATGGGCTAAAATTGTACTGAGGAAGATTTTTTCCCATAGATAATATCTGAAATGTGTTCTTAACTGCAGTAGATTCCCTACCTTTAATGAAGAAAGAATAAAGAGAGAGAGAGAAGGAAAGAAAGAAAGAAAATGAAAGAAAAAAAGAAAGAAAAAAAATATAGATAAGAGAGAAATGATAAAGATAGATGATAAATAGATAGATAGTGCTTCCCCTGTATTACTGTGTATAATAATATTAGTAGTCAATGGTCATATGATCAAATGTCAAATGATTTGCGACATGACATGAATGGATATTTAAAGGATGTAATCCAATCAAAGTCCATATACGACCCCCCACTATCTTACAAAGGTACCAGTTGTTGTTAAAGGGGAC
Organism: Hymenochirus boettgeri; assembly: GCA_019447015.1. Lineage (NCBI taxonomy): Eukaryota > Metazoa > Chordata > Amphibia > Anura > Pipidae > Hymenochirus > Hymenochirus boettgeri. The sequence goes on from CM033475.1 coordinate 186,200,721, forward strand.
ATTGACTTTCTGTAAAAACTTTTATTTCAAAAAGTATTTTCTCAAATGTCCTGCCAAGCTTGATGGCATCACTGCAATAAATTTTCAAATGACTTGGCACACATGCTGAATTTCACGCGTGTGGAACACCCAAGGGCCGACTGAGCGTTCTGGGTGAGAATCACAAGTGTATGGGTGCTCGGTCAGTGAATCCTGGTATATCAATTAACAACTGCTGGCCGAGCACCCATACACATGCGATTCTGTGGTGGGACGATGTATATTTCATAGAGAAAGTAAGATGGGGGCTGGGCCCTCTGGCTCTTGGATCCACCTGCTGTAACAGTTCCCCTGATAGTTACAACCCTGGTGCAAAATATTCCATGATATTAAAATAGTTAATGCATTTGAAGGCTTATTATTAATATATTTCCTTATATTATTATTATTCTACTATATATTGTGTGAATTATTCAAATAAAGGCAGCAGATGCCCAGCCTGTCACTGTATGCCGCCCAAATAGGTAAAACCTTTTCATATGAATGAAATTTACCAAATGCTAATCAGAAAGAATCTGAATTTGTGTTATGTAATTTACTATCAGTTGCTAGTTTATTGTTTTAAGATAGATGTATGCATGAATTGAATACAACAGTTTAGTATTTTTCCCACATATATCTATTTACCACAGCTGGCCATGCGCTATTCATTTCATCAATACGACATTCAACTTAACTTGAATATGAAATTGATTTAAAATCGCTTAAAGGTACATTTCTGCTATGATTTGCTGATTGATATTCACCTGCCAAGACCATTTTTAATCAATATTAGAACATCATATTCTTTAGGAAATGATTGGGCAGGGCAGTTAAATATCGATTGGTAAATCATTGAAATGTCACATAGTGCATGGCTTGGAAACCAAACATTGGCTCTATATCTTATGGCCTTCTGAAATTGGCAGGCCTCTTTGTCTCAATTCTATGAGTGGCCCAACCCCTACTAATACTGTGAACATCCCAATCCACCCACCTAATTCCCTATTGATATCTAAATCACTTTGCTTTTGCATTGTGCTGTATTTGTTTGACTACTGATATTTCAGCTTTCAGAGGATTCCAGGGTTTTGTAGTTTGTGGAAAGATTCAATATGTCTGCTATTGTAAAATACTGAACTTCCCAGCAAATCAAGGCTGGTTTGAGATATATTGCAAATTTGTACACAGTTTCTCTGTTTTGACAAATTGCCCTGCTGGCCCACCATACAAGGCCAGTTCAAAAAAAAAGTTTTTCAGTAGCATTTGAAAGAATACAGTAGCATCAAAGTAAACGTTATTGAACAGAATCAATATGAATTTAACTAAAGAAACTTTACGTGTGCCGATTAGCACATTTCCAGACACTTTTCAGCCTTTTGTAAATAAAAGGATGCAAACTTCTCAGTAGTACTTAGTTTCCATAGCAGCCTATGTTGACCTCAACATTATTGTTCTCTAGAGGGAACTGACTTTACTATATGTTCATTTGGTGAATTAATGGACTGCTGGTTCTTTTATGAGCGAGGCCTTCTTACAATGGAAATAGACTCATGTAGTAAAATGACTTTTTAGCAAAGTACCCAGCATCCCCCCCCCCCCGAATATCATTACCTCTTTTGTAATGGACGTATTAGAAGAAGCAAGTTCTTTTCAGAAAAGATTATAGGAATCATGAAACTGGCATAAGGTGGCAAATTTGTATATTATCTATTAATAAGGCTGGTTAAAACACAAATTAATTTATTGTTCTATTTAAAAAAAATAAGAGTAAATAACAGAGCAAATGGAGCATAGAGCATGACGATTATCTTCCACTGATCGACCATGAAATGAACACTTATCTACAAGGACACAATTTAATCTATTCCTTTATGTATTTTATTTATGTCAGTAAAAGCCATGGTGCTGGTTGCCAAAGCAGAGGTAGGGTTCAAACGTCAATAAAAATCAGTAATGGTGGTGCCCCTATTGGTTACACATTGGTGGTGCTTTTGCATTGACAGTTAGGCACACGATATGGAGGAAAAGGACAGAACAAAAAATGCTAACAACTAAGACTGTTCAGTAATTTGCTTTAGTGTTACATGTTGTGTTAACTTTCCCAAGGCTGAGATTTATCTTACAGTATGTTTTTCAGTTCCTTTAACTCTTTCAAACAGTGGAGTAAATATGGGAATTCATTATTATTTATTAATTCTCTTTCTTTCACCTTCCATTAATTCCTTTTTATTGTGTCAGTCATACAAGAGTTGCTAAGGTCACTGAAAAGCATCTAATCAAAATGGTAGCAAAAGTAAGGTTACCTTCGGCATTTGTGGCCTATAGGGGAGTTTTTAATCTGTCTGTGCAGATGGATTCAGAACATCATTTTCACCAAGAGCGATAAAAAAAATACCCTGTGCCATGAATTCATAAATAAATAAAAAAAATGTGCGCGCGTATGTTCCAAATCTGCATGCTATTAGTAATATGGTGAAATATATTCTCTGCAAGTCAGCACATTGTTCAGTAATTTCATAATGATCATTTTATTTTAAAAACAATACACAGAATATTTTGAGAAACCATAATAGTAAAAAGTTAGTAAATAATTGTTTGTCTATACGGATAGATTCCCTCTTGGCCTCAGGCTGTGTGGCCTAATAATTGCTCTACCAAAGACAGTTAACAGTTCCCTGCTCTTCTCTAACTACCTTCCTGGCTCCTTATTGAAGTCTGGGCCTTAGCTGATCCGGGTCATAATTCATCAGCCTTGTAGATCCCATGGGGAGACCTCTCCACATCCCTTGTTACCTGGGGCCATTTGTGATGGTCCACATTAATAGGAAATTGTGCTCAGTTGGGTGAAACAAACCTTTGGCTTTCATATACAAATAATCATTTTACAAATTATCATAATTATCAATCAATCAACATTTTGCTCACAATGTAATACTGTGGTATCAGATGGCTACTTGGAGTTTACGTATTATGTATCTCATTTTAAATGACAAGAGATTAATAGCCTTAGTAATGTGTATCTAAAAGCCACAAAACACTGGTATGTTGTGCTGAGAGGATATTTCACATACAGCATTAAAAAGACATTTTTTTAAAGCTTGTTTATAGTGGACGAAAGACTACGTGATCGGTATCATTTGTCACGTTTTAATTAAAGTTAGATGTAGTGTGTGGGTATTCTGCATTGCTTAAAATAGAATAAACCATTTTAAAAGTGTCTTGAAATGACCACAGGGGGAGCTGTTAAATGATAGTCTATGGACATATATATATTTATGAAAAAAGGCTTACCCTGTCCTTATTTTACAAAATTCATTAACAATTATAACAAAAAAGAAATCTATTTTTAAAGTGTGTACTTCTTCTAGTAAAGTATAGATGTATGCTTAGGAAAAATAGACGTTAAAAGCAGGAATAAAAAAAGAGGGAACTACTCTGAGAAAAGAAGATAAGGGGCTCTGTTATTATTTATTTTCTGTTACAAAAATACATCGAGTTTTGGTTTACATGTATAGAATGTCTTAAATAGAATAAAAGGTCAAAATCCTTCTAGATCAGAGGATTTAACCTGATTCCATGTATTGTTGCTTAAAGATAAATGCTGCTTTCTAATATGTTAAAAATAATTGTAGAGCTTTTGCCAAAAGTCTATCCTATTGGATTTTGATAAGAAGTCTATTGAGCTTTAATAATGTCTTCTATCCATTTTCAGCCAGCCCTTAACATGTCTTTTTATTTGTCCCTAAAGCCTCTTCAGCATTGCCTTTTCATTAGAACTCTCTCAGCTGGCTCTCAAGAGAGACTGGGCCGACAAGAGTGATAGATAGATAGATAACTCTATAGATTATCTCCCACAGATGTTTTCTCTCCAGTAGCCCCCAGGCTATTCCTTCTAAGTAAACAGAGACTAAATAGAGAGTCTACTGAAGAGAAAATCTCTAAGGACCAATGTCACCAGAGCTAGAAAAATAGCACTTTTTTTCTAAAAGAGGATGGAAGATTCCCAAAATAAAAATCTTTAAAGAATCTGACTTTACAGAGAAAGTGACACTAAAGTTCCAAATTGTACCCCACCATATAGTTACATTTTTTTTTCTTTTTGCATTGAATGCTTTTGCATTAGATCAAGATTGTACTGTGACCCGGAGGATTAAGACTACTAGCTAGTTGCTTACACAATACTGATTTTAATATGGATGGGCAGATATGTATATGCAGATTTATAATGAGTATTTAGGTCAAATAAAATAATGAACGAGAGAGGAGCTGGAATACCGTAATTACCAGTAAAGCCCCAATATCACTGCAGAACTAGTAACTATCACAGGGTAAATCCATACTGATGGAACATTACAGGATGCTCCACAGTTCTTGGACCATATTGCAATTGGCTAGTTCTGTAGCTCCGTTTATATTAGACATATTCATTTATAATTCACAGATTGAGCAGAGGGTTGACTCTCAATTAATTATTATTATTAAGTTAGTGGGGCCTGTATAAACTATTCCAACTCCAACATACCATGGATTTTATCTATTTCTATTCTGTACAAGCATTGAATAAAGCTAGGTATACAAGTGAGCTAATTGTTGTTTGCAACAATCATAAAACTATAGTTCAGTTCAAACAACAATTTCTCAAGCAATTATTGCACAGATTGGATACTTGCCAGTGGTCGAACAGTCTGTTTTATGTGATAGAAATGGAAGGGGGTGGGGGGCAAGTGAGGGACCCCCTGATGCATGGAAGAACAAAGGCAATGTTTCATTCATATCATTTAGAAATAAGGGGGAGCCTGAAGCTAGGTACAGATGTGCTATTGCAGGCACGAACTGCAGCACACAACTGCCAGACAAACCTCTGTTACAAGAAAAAATTAGATGTTCAATGGGCAGTTGTGTGTCATGGGTCATGCCTGCAATTCCACGTCTTAACCTTGCTTGATTATAGGCCTAAAGCTAGCCATACATGGGCCAATGCTTTTCCAATAGTTTTTTAATTGCCCACCTTGCACCACCGATCTTCCATAGATTTCAGATTGAAATCCATGAAACTTTCATCAGCTTATTATCTAGTGTGTTTATGAGACTTTACATGTGTAATGGGCATTAAACACTCTGGATATTGGTTTGTTCTGCTGCTTATTGAAAAGCTTGCCATTAAGAAACGCAATATCCAGCAAATCCTGTTAGATCTTAAAATCTAAAGTTGGGTGCACACATAGCTGATAAATGATAAATCCTGCTGATATTAATGGGATTGGTCCTTTTTTTGGTACTGTGTGTACCCATAAAACATTAATTTCTGACGTAATTTCTGCATCGTAAACAGTCGTTACTTCCCACAAAACTTCCTTGGTTGCAGTTGGCCCGTGTACTAAAGTATAGGGAGCCAGCTGTGGTCGTAGAAATTGTGTCAGTCCCAAACATTCTCCCTATACTTCTCTCTATACATTCGGTACCCTATGTATAGGGAGAATGTACGGGACAGTGTTTATCCACATTTTTAAAAGATGGCAGACAGAATCCTACAGATACACTGTGTACCTGTCTTTACAAACGATTAGTTCCATTTTGCGTTTTGGGCATCTACTGGTGTTGCATTGGGTGCTTTGGGCTAAAAATGACTGAAATGCGCTATCATGACTAAATTTATAAATGTAATATTGGGGAACTTGGTTGACTGATCCACATAAAGATGTATAGGAAAGTAGGCTAGATGTCTATAGCTAAATTGATTGATTGAATTGATTTTGTTTTGTACATAGCCATTAGTAAAACTACAGCTAATAATCAGCAGGCCGTGGTGCTCTAATAGAATGGACAGCAGCGATTCAGTCCTTCAGAAAGTATGGCTTTTACATACAAATAAAATGTGGCTTATGGGTGTTTTAAACAGGGCATTTAATAGATTGTATGTACTGCTCCTTCTTAATTCAAATTTCAGGTTTGTTTGACTTGCAAAGAGAAGATCACTTTAAAAAGTTTTTTCTTTAAATAAACTTCTGCCTCCTTTACCAAAAAGCCACCATGTTATGTTAAACTGCTTTCAGTTTTGTGATTTGATCCCAGCATAAACTTCCCTTCCTGATGACACGATCTCTCCAGAGTATAGCACTAAGCCTGACCAGAAAGGGACATTTGCCACCTGGAAGCAAGCGCTCCATCCTGTACCAAAAACAAATGCTAATATGACATAAATAGTAAAAAGAGCAATACAAAGCAAAATCATTTTGTTTCCTTAAATATTATCATGATGCCTTCTTGGTAACTTTTCTACAAGAAAAATAGATAAGGACATATTAAATGAAAGTTACAAATTTCTATAGGCTTTCAGTGATTTATTGTGTACAAGGTTTTGGTGGAGCATACAGCTCCCTTCCTCAGGTCTAACCTTAGGACTAGACCCCACTAGCGCATTTTGGATTGTACTAATAAATGTTGACAATTACTGGTATTAATACATATACTATAGTTTTGGTTGATCCAGGAGATACTATATAATATTGACAATTACTGGTATTAATACATATACTATAGTTTTGGTTGATCCAGAGATACTATATAATATTGACAATTACTGGTATTAATACATATACTATAGTTTTGGTTGATCCAGAGATACTATATAATATTGACAATTACTGGTATTATACATATACATAGTTTTGGTTGATCCAGAGATACTATATAATATTGACAATTACTGGTATTAATACATATACTGTAGTTTTGGTTGATCCAGAGATGGTATATAATATTGACAATTACTGGTATTAATGCATATACTATAGTTTTGATTGATCCAGAGATACTATATAATATTGACAATTACTGGTATTAATACATATACTATAGTTTTTGTTGATGGGGGCCAGAGATACTATATAATATTGACAATTACTGGTATTAATACATATACTATAGTTTTGGTTGATCCAGAGATACTATATAATATTGACAATTACTGGTATTAATACATATACTATAGTTTTGGTTGATCCAGAGATGGTATATAATATTGACAATTACTGGTATTATACATATACTGTATGTTTTGTTGATCCAGAGATGGTAATAATATTGACAATTACTGGTATTAATGCATATACTATAGTTTTGTGATCCAGAGATCTATATAATATTGACAATTACTGGTATTAATACATATCTATAGTTTTGTTGATCCAGAGATACTATATAATATTGACAATTACTGGTATTAATACATATACTATAGTTTTGGTTGATCCAGAGATACTATATAATATTGACAATTACTGGTATTAATACATATACTGTAGTTTTGGTTATCAGAGATGGTATATAATATTGACAATTACTGGTATTAATACATATACAATAATTTTGGTTGATCCAGAGCAGGGGCATATCTACAGGGGAGCAGGGGAAGCAACTGCAGTGGGGGCCCAAGAGCCAAGGGGGCCCCATCTTCTTATTGTTTCTATGACAGATATAGCCTCCTCCTAGAAAACCACTGTGGATGAAGCAGGGATAGGGGCCCCATCATAGTTTTGCTGTGGGGCCCAGTGATTCCTAGTTATGCCACTGATCCAGACATACTTTCCAATTGCCATTTGGAATCAGGAAGGATCCCCCCCCCCCCTTTTTTGTAGCTGTTTTTTTTTTTTGCCTTCCTCTGGATCAAACGTTAGGTAGGGTTAAAAAGGAGGGTGTAAGGGTTGGAATTGATAGATGTATACACTAGTCAATTGCACTAGTGTGAGAGCATGCCTGTGGTAGCCTATTGGACCAGCCCCATTACAAGCACTGTACTTATGTGCAATATTGGAGCGCATGCAATCACCATTTTTGGTCTGCATCGCATGTACCCAGATAGTGTTAAATTACCAGAATCGCAGTGCACAGAACCATGCATGATCATGTGGCATTTCGATTGTGCAGCCGTATCCATTTCAACAACAAGTCTAAATATCCTCAAACTCCACCCTCAAGTGTAAATAAATGCTAATGAGCATGATAGAGAAATTTAAGCAGTCCATGTATAACTAGAAAGGGAAAGTTTGAATATAAACTTTGAATTTGGCTTTAAAGGCTGCATTTTGGAATTAAATGTGTGTGTCTGTGCTCAATCTCAATAGCCCTGCTATGGTAATGAAAGAGGATATTTAAATTTAATAATTCATTCTGATATTTTTATTATTGTGTGAATGATTTTCACAAAAACAGAAAGGTTGGGTGTATCAGTAGGTGTGTGTACCTGTGTCTGTGTGGTGTATGGAGGATGTATGTTTTTGTTTTTATGACTGTAAAACTAAATTTTTTGATGGTTTAGGTGTGGATGCCATGAAAATGGAAGGGTAGATTGGGTTGTGAGGGTTAGAGATGGGATCCAGGTCCGACTCGGACACGCATCTGACACGGAACCCCTCAGTTCCAAAATCTGAATGATCTGTCTGAATCTGGATTTCGTGACTTTGGAGCCTATTTTCGATTATTATCGAATAGCCTTGAATGTTCAATAATCCTTGAAAATACGATCGGAAACTTGAAAGAAGTCTCCGATCGTATTTTTGAAATCGAAAATTTGGTCCATTTTTGGATCTTCTTCGGGATTTTGCCGAGATCCGGGAATATGAAAACGGAACGAAACTGGTGAGTTTCGGCCATCTTTAGAGAGGGTGTATCAGTAGGTATGAAGAATTTGGGGGGGGGGGATTTGGCATTTTAGACCATAAAACTAACCTTTTTTGATGGTATGGTTGCCATGGAAACAAAAAGGTGGGGTGGGTGTGAGGGTGTATCAGTGTGTGTCTGTGTCTGTGTGGTGTAAGTGGGTATGTTTTTATGTTTGTGACCAAAAAACAAGAGATGTCTTTCCTGTTGTCCTGAAGATGTTTGAAAACTACATCTCTCAGAATTTACCAAAAGGAGATAAAGACAGGGAATGTTGGGAGTTGCAGACATTATTGTGCTTTTATTGTCTACATTTTAGGACATTTATATTGTTATTGTGTGTGTGTTTTATTTGTGTAGTTGTGTGTGTTTGTGTCAAAGAGACACAGTGTGTAGTTAGTGTAGCCTCTGCATTTCATACAGAAAGTGACATTTGGGATTTGATTTCATTACATGACCCTGGAATGTTCATGTATGAGGATTGGACCCTAAAATTTGGCAGATGCGTTAACACTTCCGCGGATTAGGTAAAAGCACTCTTTTCCTATGTGTCCCCATGTCTGTATCGAATTTCGAAAACTGTGGGAAGAGATACAGTCAAAAAAGCAGAAAGATTAAGAGAAGAAGAAAAAGAAAGAACAGTAATTTGCAATCCAATAAATAATATATGTTATTGTCTAATTAAAATCCATACATACATAAATATATGTATATGTATAAATGTATTAATTAGAATTTGACTATTTGTATATGTTATTTGCCCCCATGGATACTTTACACAACCAGAATAGAACAGATATAGATAAACCAGATTAACTAGCCGCATTTAACAATTTTGAGTCAAATGTAAGGAAAAGTCTTGCAGAGACTGGACAGTGCTTCCTTAGCCTCGTACACACATCCAAGTGGATGCCTGATGTACAACTCCCGAGAGTTTACACGCACTATGAATGTTCGATTCTGCCGTTTGTTTATCCACCACGGCAGATCAACGAATGACGCCCAAGGGAACAGCCGAAATGTGTGTCTTGCACTCGGGGGTCCTGTATTGGGTGTCCTATCTGACGTGTGTATGGACCTTTAGGGCTGTTTGTTTTGTTGTCATTCTAAATAGATGGACAAATCCATTTGGTTTTATTTTGAAATATATTAGAATCAATTACCATTATGGAAATGTAAAATTTGATAGAAAGTTGGGAAATAGCATAGTGAACATTTATCAATGGCCATACGTCAGTTTCCATCTGTATGTATTAATACAAATAGATATAGAGAGACAGGTAGTAGAGAGACAGGTAGTGTGGCAATCATATTGGTGGACTGGCTGGAAGGCTGGCTATTAGAATTCACACACAATTGCCAAATGTGTGGTTATCTAGAAAAGAAAACTGTTGCAATACACATTTCACTGTGTTTGGTATGCCATGTGTTATGCAGTGTGCCTTACTTCGGAATTACTTCTTTTTTTTAATCCTGTGGCATTACACAGAAATCTGGAAAAGCAGCCTGCATCATGAGAGTAATGCAATCTTCTCTTTTATTAAACTACTATATAAGGGGCATATTTTGCAACACTGCTGTTAAATGATGAGTGGTATTGGTATTTAACTTCGGCATCAGAAAATACCAATCACTGTGCAAAATACCAATACCTCAATTTATTTGGTAACTGTGTGGTTATCACCGATAGCTGACCAATGCCCTTTTTTTACAGACCATGGTCCTAATATTGTGACCACAGTATAACACTAATAACACTTGGCCATAAAAAAAATGGATGCGTCGGTAATAACCAATACTGTGAGTTTAAAAATAGGTCCCTATCTGCACTTTTAATGTCTATCCATTAGATCAGTAATCCCTCTAAGATGTGCAATTGTGCGTGTGCATACAATTCTGCAGGCCTATGCACACAGAATTAAAGTGGTGCTCACACAAGATATACCATACATTTACCATTATACACCATATATGCTGCTGGTATATAAGTTATGTGGTGTGTAACGTACACAATTTAACTTTCTATGCTCACAGACAATTTATTTCTGAGCATGCAGCCAATTTCAAATTAGAGGGAACATTGCATTAGATCAGTGGTTCTCAAACTTTTTCAGACCATGGCACACTTGGCAATTGAACATTTTCTCAAGGCACACCTGTGTTCCTAATGTTGGACGTAAAGTTGTAACTACCCATATGTTATGCTTGTTACAGTGTAAATTGTTTTAAAATTGATGCAGTGTAAAATTGCACCACATTGACAGTGTTGTAATTTTACCACAATATATATTTTTAGAATACAAAATAACAAAGGTGTAAGTTATATAGGTAAAAATATTTCCACTACCTAAACTCTGAGGCACACCACTGGCTCTTTAAAGTCACACCAATGTGGCCATACACTACAATCACCTGGCCCGCAAACATGATCTGGGCAACAGGTAAACATCACAGGTAAAACTGCTGCTCCAGTCAACATTATAATTCATTTGACATTGATCTCGGATCGAAAGACAGATGCAAGTTATTTGCAGCATTTCCAATACGTTGATTTTTGGAGAGGGGGAAAGTGAGAAATATTACAGTACCTTTTTAAATGATCTTAAAAATAAAATGTCATTCATCCACCCTGTGCATGACTTTGTAGATCTCTAAAGATAAATGATCAAGCAGTTTCTTCCAGTTAAGTAGCTTGATTGCTATTGTTATTTTCCATCCATTAAGTGTGGACTTGAACTATTTACCTTACTGCAGTGACCTTGTTAACCATGCTGTTCCAGCTACTGCCCATCCCTCGATGAACTTATTACCTCTCATAGTCACAGAAAGCCATTTGGTTCGAATAAAGGCAAATGTTCAGCACACTGTTCATATATGGACTATAAACGTTCTCAGAATCTGGTATCATATAGGATTTTAATACAGTATTACAGGAGATCATTTTAATTTATTCTTGGTAGCTCAATTTCTACAAATCTATTTAATTGAAACAAAAATACATAATATGATACATTATTTGAGTTCCATGATGCGAAATCTATACAATTCAATAGAGTGGGTACACTCTAGCAATTGAATAGCTGAATAAATCTACGTGATCTGATCATCAGAATGTGCTGCTCTGCCACCTTGAGTGTCTGTTCTCTTGAAAAAGACCCCACTGAGTCAGAGGCAACCCTGTGTGAGTTATGGAAGAGAATAAGGTAAAAAGTTCATTCCCATAGATATTGTCCGTTTTAGAAGGTCATTAGATGGTCACAGTGGTCTTACAGCAAAACTTGCTTCCAGCTGTACAGGTTTATTCACAGAAAAAGGAAGCCAAGGATAGAGTTCAATGTAAGCAGCAGGGCAGATTGACATTTATATCATAAAATTCCTTGGTGCTTCTTTATTCGCATTTCTTGTTAACCTTGTTAATGCTCGTTTGAAAATGTATTTGTTCAGAAAAAGTTATTACTGCAAAAGGCAAGGTTTAGCCATAGCAGAGGGAACGAGTGGCCCAGGCCAAGGTCTTGGCTTCAGAGGGGGCTAATTTGGAATTTGTCTTGGTCATTAGTTGCTTTATGATATTACCTTTTTACTTTTGGGGAATTGAACTGCTTATCTGACAGCTGTAAAGGTTTGAGTTGTAATTTAACTAGAACGACTAGGTTGCAGGTTAGGCAGCTTTGATTTAGGTCATTTTGAATAGGTTGCACATTAGGCAGCTTTGATTTAATTTAGTTTTTTCTCTGTCTCTGTCTCTATCTCTCTCTCTCTTTCTCTCACTTTCTCTCTCTCCCCCTCTCTCTCTCTCTTTCTATCTCTCTCTTTAAAGTCCCTCCCTGATCAGTTCAAACCGTTTACATTGTATTTCAATAAGAAATAAACAACATTATGCCCAAGTCGGGAGACATCATTCTGTCTCTTCTAATGCATAATGATTTACCATTGACTCATAAATGTATTTTAAATATGTTGAAGTTTCACTTCACTCGCACCCAGCCTTTGCCAAATGATGTAATCTTTAAAATATTTACATTCATGAAATTTGCAGCCTGAGAACTCTCTGCATTACCCTGCTTTGGGATGGACTGTTCAAAGCCAGAAAAACCAGACTGAGATACCTTCAGTTAATAATTACCCTTCGGATCAACAGGGAGCCTCTGTAATGTGTCTCCCGAGATCCTGGACAAAGCAAATCTACCACTAACCATAAACCGACTAATCTTACGATTAACATCATTTTGAATTACATTTCCCATAATTCCTGTGGAATAGTTTTTTTACCTAAAATGGTCCATACTGACCACAAATAGAAACCCATAATGCAATGCAATATACTGCAACCAAGAAACAGGGAATCAACAGATAAACAAAATGCTGTTTTAGTTTAAATAATATTCTAAAAATTAGTTTAGTCACAGTGTAAAGTGGGAATGTATCCTGTCTGTGAAATAAACTCTAAATAGTGCAAAGTAAATGGCAATAGGTGTACTTTCTCTAGTATTCCTGTATTATCCATTAGGCAAAACACTTTTAAGGAAAAGTATTCCTTTAGTATCCATATGAACAATAAAAAATTTAAGGATAGAATGAAAGAAGCAGTGTGCCACTAGGGATTCATTTGTTTGGAAACAATGTTGATGAGCCAAAACTCTTGTATGAGGGCCAATTTCATTGAACATACACCTACATTTATGTAACTGTCTAAGGCTGAGTACACACCAGCCAATATTTTCAGCCGACCGACCGATTCACGGCACTTTTGGTCGATCGGATGACCGACATCGTTCGTTCGTTCATCCGGATCGGATGAACGAACGGTCGGGCATGTCGGAAAATTACGATCGATCTTGCGGTTCCCTATGGAAACGAACGATTGATCGATCGCGACCAACATACACTTGTCCCAGCCATAAGTGCACATGCCATCAAATAAACCATCCAGTCTTTTCTCTAGGTTAAGAGTGCAAAATATGGAACACTGCATTCCTACCTTTCTAAGGCAGCCATCTTGCGATGTCACTTCTGAATCTGGCAGGATCTGCTGACAAAATAAAAAGAAGTTGAGGGGAGAAGTTTTTCTCAAATTTTAACAGTGTCATAATTCTGAAAAACCTACAATCTACTCTTCTATGTTTTTTGGAGTATCATAGCACACATAGATTATTTCGGTCTAGTTTGTGCTATTTTGCTTCGGCTGACAGTATTGTACATCTGTATGAGGCCTTAATGGACCAATTCAGGAAGCGACAGCAATGCTGGTAAAATCTGAAAACGGAAGAGAGACCCAAGCACTCAATGGATAATTAATTAATAGCCCCTTCCATTCCATTAATGTATCTGCTTTGGTGATCCTTGTTTGTTATTGAATGCTTTAGGTTGTGAAGGTCTGTTTTGAGGGAAGATAGGTATGGCATAAAGAGTTGGGATAAAATATCTGTTGTATTCAATTAGATCAACCGGACTTGAAATGTAGTTCTTGAAGACGTTTCGCTAGTCATCCGACTGGCTTTCTCAATTCAGAATGACTTGTACAAGAATCTGTGGCAATTATGTACCCTGGAAAATCCCAATTAGCATATCACAGCCAGGTGTTAAGGGTGTGATTAGATAGTGGCTAAGAGGTGTTATAGGAACGCCCAGAGTAAGGTGTTAAAACAGCATTGTACATGGCAGACAGTTGGTGTCGAACCCCCCACCTGTTCGACACCAACTGTCTGCCATGTACAATACTGTTTTAACACCTTACTCTGGCGTTCCTTAACACCTCTTAGCCACTATCTAATCACACCCTTAACACCTGGCTGTGATATGCTAATTGGGATTTTCCAGGGTACATAATTGCCACAGATTCTTGTACAGTCATTCTGAATTGAGAAAGCCAGTCGAATGACTAGCGAAACGTCTTCAAGAACTACATTTCAATCCGGTTGATCTATGAATACAACAGATATACCATGACCTGGATGAATGAGAACCTTCACAAGTTGGGATAAAAGCATTATTTTTGTAAAAAGAAAAAATGATGCTTAACCCCATTCTGTATAATGAATGAATTCTTAGCAATCATAATAGAAACCAAAAATGAATGCCTACAAACCCACACACAAACACTATTTAAATGAAATCCACACATTTTGTGTTATTGTATATTGCAGTTTATATACTTGGGTACGTAAATTGCAGTGGTGGTCATAAAGAATTAACCTTTGTTTTCCCGTTAATTGGGTATACTTTAAGATACCGTTTGTATCCTTTGAATTCTACAGATCAGCCATTTTCTTAGGATAAATGTAAGTACTTCTGTCTGAACACAAGAATGTGCTACTTAGACACGCACTGGAAATCAAGTGCTCTTCCAAGCCCTTTAGAAAGGAGCAGACGTGTATGACAGTTCTACCATGCGTTTTCTATAGGAAAACAGTTTACAAACTAACATTTTTTCAGTACGGTGGAAGCTGAATTTGATTACATTACAAAGACAGATCGCAACTGCTCCATTTAAATGGTAATGTTATCCTTTTACTCTACCAGTCTGGATAAACTGTCACTGAAAAGAAGAACTGTGATATTATGTAGTTTGATGTGCACTTAATGTGGCATCGCGTTTTTAAGGACACAAGAGAAAAATAATAAACTTTCTGCTTTTTCCATAATTCAAATCCACCAAGAAAGCTTTTACACTGTTTAGATAATGTTAACACACATTGCTAAACACTTTTAAGCATATACATTGTTTGTGCTTTTCATGCGTTTTAAGTTACCATCCAGGATATGCATTTGAATTAATTCAAACCTTAATAATGAAATGTCACTGTACTATTGCATGCTATCAATTGAAAAATGTAGTGTAATGCCATTATACAATATAGAAGAAATGACAAGATGGATTCTTTGGTTCACTTGCTAAGATATTAAAAATAAAACAATTTATCTTTAAAAGTAAGTGTCACCTACATAAAACAGTGGTTATAATATTCATCAAGGACAGTGCTATTTATAACAAGTAGCCGAACCATTCTGCAAGTTTCCAAAACCCCAAGTTTGGTGACAAAATGGGTTAAATAGATATTTTCAAGTGTTTCTTTTACAATAGCAAAATCAGATTTGATAAAGGTTCAATCATGAGACTACAGAGAAAAAAAAAACCCTAAAATTTTATAACTTTGCACAGTGGGCAAATACATTGGGGCTTGGATAATGCTATACTGTGCAACCAGGGCCTTTATGCCCATTCTTATGGAGTTCCTGGGTTAACAACAACAACGGGGAAAAAAAAACTACGCTATTTTTTATTTTTACCATTTTTTTACATGAATTTATAACTAGTTCTAGTTATAAAGTTATAAAGGAAGGTATCCGCTTCCTCCCTCTGCTCAAAGAGCTTTTTATAAGCTTGAGCATGTGCAGAGGAAGCAGCAGATGAAACAGCAGTCAATCATTGGCTGTAATGTCAGCAGTAACTAGTTTTTTATTTTAAGGATGGAGATGTCCTTTTTAGTTTAAATGCATTACTGTGTATATAATGAGTTAATTCAGAGGTGGACATGCCCTTGTGCATTTTATGCAAGTTTGAAAGCCGAAAAGGTAATGAAACACAAACGTCATTGTGAACAGGTGTGTAAACACTGAGATAAATAAGAAATAGTTATTTTTTAGCTCACTGTTTCTTTGTAATGTCATAATCTTTTAATCGCCTGATAAATCCTGGTCACTAGCATCTCAAAGATAAAAGAGCAAACAGTGCTTTCTTTTGCCAAGATGGATGATCCTTCCTCCACCTTCAGTAAATATTAATTCTGCTGCTGAATGGAATCTACCTTACAAATAATGACTGGTCAATGTGCTAAAGATTTCAGATGATAGTACATCTTATTTATTTGGTTGCTTTCTGCACATTCATTTTCATAAATTATTACATTGTATATAGCAATTATATTAAGGTGACTGGCGATACCATATTACATATAGTTTACATTTACATATAGTTAGGAAAATCATTACTCCAAATTATCTATCTATCTATCTATCTATCTATCTATCTATCTATCTATCTATCTATCTATATATATATATATATATATATATACATACAATACAAGGATTGTGGAATTACAACTGCATTTAGCGGAAGTGCTACTGATCTGGTCAAACATTTATACAAACGTAGAAAAGATAATCAATGCACATTCCTAGGCCCCATACAATATTATATTATCTGCACACTGGCATACTTTATAAACAAAGGGGTTTAGTATACATTACTGTGATCACATGAATGAAAAGCCTCCCAACCACGTCAAGGTAACCCCAGTCTAGAAGGTCCTAATTTCTAACATTTTTTACTTCAATTACCAGTAGCAAACTTTTGCATTTCTCATAGATGCACACTGGATCCATATAACAAGCTTTCTCACTTCCCCCCAGCCCTTTGGCTTTTTAAAGGCCATCCACCCAGTGCTTTATATTAAAGGCATAGGCCCATTAAAGGGGCATGTTGGGGGTGCTATTACCAAATGGAAGCTTGATCACAGTAATGTATACCAAAACCCCTTTGTTTATAATGTTTGCCAGTGTGCAGATAATATGATATTGTATGGGACCTAGGAATGTGCATTGATTATCCTATCTATCTATCTATCTATCTATCTATCTATCTATCTATCTATCTATCTATCTATCTATCTACAGTATCTATAATAGAATTATAACTTTTAACTAGAATTGGTAACTGTAATTGGAAGTTAGCTACATTGATTCAGTTTGCTGCAATGAACAATAGATTACAGATTATCCTTTGTTTTTTGTTACAGAGAAAATATAGGATAGGACAGGGGACTGCAGATACAATGATACCTAAGAGAAGCATCTAGTTATTTTATTCAGTAATTCTACAGAGAACCGGGGACATTCTGTGTTCAGGGGAGAGTTTCCCATTTATCTGAAAGAACAGAAACTCCCTTGATAGTCCCTCAGTTGACCTCTCTCTTTACATCCAACTTATCCGGAACAAGTTGCAATGTTTAGAAAAGAAAAGAACTCGTTCTCTATCCTATTCAGTGGATGGCTATTGGAATCCATCCTTTTTTATTAAGCTTGTGTCCTAGCAGAAGTTTAAGAAGTTTATATTGTTCTCTGCAACACAATCTAAGAGAGTTTGCTGGTGAATGTGTGGGAGTCATGGCAAGAAAGAAAGTGTCTTATCTCCACTTTGTACATTTGCTGCCTCTTGGTATCTTTAAAGTAAGGAAAGAATTTTATTATTTTATTAGACTTTGTCATTGTGCACGCTTCCAGTGAATGCGCTGTAGTGTGGCCTCAGCCTAAATGAAATAATTTTGCAAAGATATTTGATGAAAAGCATTTGTCTGCATGTCTGGTTGAAGATTGTTTCTAGTTATTTCAGTGTTCCACTGCTATTGCTATCATGGTATGCATTGCATTGTATTGATGGACCCACTCCAGGCTTTATGGGTCCAGTTTTTTTCACTGTGTCAAACAAATACTGTCCCTTACATTTAAAGGGCATGTCCACCCTCCCCCCAAATAAAATATGTCCCACTGTTGGCCCCACTGTGTAATGTTAAAAAATCCTTACTCTTCTCCTCTGCTCCTTATGGTTGTCCTGCAGGGCCTGATTACAGTACAGAAAAATGAAGCGCAGGAGCCTCTCTGTGTGTAACCAGTGCCTACTACTTCCTTGTCCTCTTAGAGGATTGTGGCATGTGCCTTGAGTGTCCCCCCCCCCCTCCTTTTTCCCCTCTGGATCCCTCAAAGATGCAGTGATCCTATTTAAAGAACAAATCTTCAAATAATGTACAGGACCCACCCCCAACCCTAAACGCTACCTCTCTAACTTTACAATCAGCACAGAAATAGGCAAACCTGACCTCATTCCCCCAGCTTCCTCTACTAACTCCAACCACAGAAGCAGATGCCGGTCCAGGCCCTTCTGCTCTTCAGTTCCCGAAAGAAGCAAAAGAGGCAGTGGCCGAGGGAACAAAAATGGGAGGTACGTTTCTGGGCAGATTTTACAAAGGTAGCATTTAGAGTTGGGGGGGCCCCCTACATTATAATATAAAATTTGGTATTTGAGGGTGAAGATACCCTTTAAGACTTTCGTTAAGTTTTGAAGCACACGTGTAAAACAATTGATAATATTATACAATAGATTACTTTGTGTTCATACATGCTGCATTTTTTTTCAGATTTAGGAGAAACGCATATGCTTATGTGTTTGTCATTTTACCCATTTATATCTTCCTCCTACTTATGAAGAGTTTAATCTTTTTATGCTTTCAATATACTAGATGGTGTCTTAGTGAAACTATAGAATTCGAACATAAAAGCTGATGGATCACAGAGACAGGTAAAAATCTATAAAACAGACTGTCCACTTGTGTTTCACAGGCATTTTGTCTCCCTTCTATTCTAATCCACAAACTGGATATGCAAACATAACCTGGTATAATGGAGCTATCTCTTTCCACCTCACTGTGTACAGTTGCACTTTTCACCTGGAGCTTGTGACACTCATTATACTGTCATGATTAATGAAAACGTTTCTCTCAGAATTGTTTTCATACAGATACACGCCAAAGCCATAAATTTATTTTGCTTGTTGATGTTCCCATCAGGCACCTACGGTCGTTTGATGTAAGATGAATTTACCGCAAAGAATGTTAGTCAGATTCCAGGGTTTGATTTTTGAAGTTTCAAAGAAATTGCTACTTTTTGGTAATACTTAGAATTACTAAACTATTTGATAATGGTGAGCAATGGGATTCCTATTTAAAGGGCATGTTCATACCCACATTTAAATTCTATACCTGAATCCCCATTGAGCACTTTGAGAGCTCACACAGCTGCAGCAATTTCCTGCGTAAATCAGTTTGCAATACCCCATAGCTGGTGTGGCTGCTGATGGGACATTGTTTGTTTGATCCACTGCCCCTTATTGCCAGACTATCAAATGGACATCCCATATTGATAATTTTATCAGATGATGTGATTAAATTGATCAAATCTGCCAAAAATTATGCCAGCTTTAAAGGGTAACAGTAGTCTCCATTCAAGTGACATCTATTTAAAAGAGCTTTCTCATACCTTTCAAACAAGTCCAGGATGACGTCTCTAGCTCCTTTGGATCTTACGTTTTAGGCTTGTAAATTTAAACTTTGTCAGTCCTGATTGTCTGAGTTTGTGAAAATGTGCTGTGTAAAGGTGGCCATACATATAAACAATTTTACTTACCCGACCGAGCGCTCCCGCGACATTCGATCGATCCTGCAGGAACTGCCTCTCCCATTCTTTTATGCAACTGACACGAGACCGCAAAATCCCAATCATTTTGCGATCGCATGTCGGTCCCATAGAAGAATGGGAGAGGCGGTTCCGGCAGGAACTATCGAAGGTCGCGGGAGCGCTCGGTCAGGTAAGCAAAATCGAATATATGTATGGCCACCTTCAGAAGCCCCAACCCCCCAAAAAATCAATCTTTTATGATGTTTGTTACAGACCTGCAACATTCTCTGTCCATTCCTCTACCTATGGGCAAGGGAGAGAAAACATTTTTTTCAGGTTTCTTTAAAAATGATTTAAAAGTTTAAAAGTTCACGGCTGAGGTTGCTCTGCCCCAGCAGTGAGTATGCTCAAGACTTTGGGATGGAGATTTGGGAGCAGAGCAGTGGTGCTTGTGATATTACAGTTCACAGTAGTAGCAAGAAAAAACAATCCTCTAAATTTGTATAGACAGCAGCTAGAACCATGATCCTGGAGTCATTTTAAAGGTAGGAGATTTTGCTTTTTAATAAAGGCCACTTGTATACAGACCACAGTTCTTCTTTAAGAAAACTTAAGAAAGTAAACTTTACTGCAGTATAACCTGAAATATCTGCAATCATCCCTTCGTGTCTAAAAACTGCATACAAAAAAATCTTCCTTTGACCAAACAGCACATGATGGGGCTATATATACTGTAGGTAACAGCACTTCACCTAGAATCCACCTCTTAAAAAGACATCAAATTACATGTGATTGAAAAATGTTACTGGCATGTATGTGATCTTCTTAAATTTGCAACCTTGTGTAAGACTTACAATTGCAATTGACCATGGACAGCTTTTGTTGGACTGCCAATGAATGATGAAATGCTGATTTCCACCGACAGACTTAAGTAAAAAATGTGGTTTGCCAGTGCCCCATTAAATTCTAACACTTAATCTTGCCATTCTTGCTTTCCCTCCAAGTTGTCCTTTAACAAGAGAGATCAGCCAACTTGGGCAATCAACCAGGCATCAAGAAGAGTCATTAACTGATGCAAAATGTATGTATTGCACATTTTCATCTGCTTTCAGGCCTGCCAAGCCAATTTTTTATTTTATTATTTTTATTATTTTTTTGCAAGAGGACTATTTTCTTTAATACAGTACTGATGTAACACCCATCTAATATATTACACGGCACTATAAAATAAATGCATCATTCCAATAATGTTCTAATAGAATATGATTGATGATATTATTAACTGTTTCCGTACAAGGTAATCCTTTCCAGGCTTTTGCAGAAATGATATGACAACTTTGGGTATATAACAGACAATATTAACAGTAAGATAAAAGAGAATCTCTTCTATGTAAGCTGGGGGGTAGGGTTCTTCTTCTTCATTTTCCTACTTTCCAACTATAACCTGTCACGTTGTGACAGCCTGTTGGGAATAATTGGCAAGACAATAAAGTTCATACTAAGACATCTTTAATTTAAAACAGCATCACAACATCTGGTTGCTTTTAAAAGATGATGTTTGGTCAGTGTTTGCCTCTAGTTTGAAGGTCAATCTGAAAAGCAGTTTTTGGGAATGTACTGAGAAATTATTCCTCAATGTTACTCGATGAAATAACTGTTCTCTCTTCTTTACAAAGTTTCTAAGGAACCTGTGACCCTGGCAAACTGGTTTTCCATTGAGCTTGGCCTAGCATTTTAAAAATGATTCTCTTAAAAGAAAAGGAAATGAAGAAAAGTTATTTGAGCTGTTTGTTATGTGAGACAAGGTTCCCTCGAAATAATAGTGGTCAGCTTGCTTAATATTATAGTATGAAAATTAATGATAAGTAATTCAAGATAAACCAAGATTCCTGACATTCCTAATTGTGTATCCTTAATCATTACTGCTACCTCCTACCCTCTTAGATTCCTCCATGCTGTAGACACTCTTTGTTCCATTTAATCCCCTCTTAGCTCCTCTTGTTAGCAAAGCTACTAAAATACTTCCCTAAATGTTTTTAGTTCTGTAGGATTTTAGACTTTTACTTCATTTAAAGGTTTACTGCGGTTCAAGAATGTGCATTGACCCTTAGTTGTTGAGTAGAGATAGACTAGAACTCAAAATCGAAACCGAACTTTTTGATTTTTCGATGTTTCTGTCCCTGAATCTCTTAAAAAGAGATGTTCATTATTATACAAGAGGAATCATGCCCAGCACGAAGTGGCAACAATTCCTTCTTGCATACCTCAAAAAAGGGGTTTATAAATAAATAAATCTGTCTTTAAAGGGAAAGTTCAGTGGAAAAATGTATAGGCCCAGCATTGATTATTGCAGCAGCTGTGGCTCCTTATACACTCAGAGATACCTTCTGTACCCTGTTTTCTTCCAGTGTCACATACACTTAGCATCTTGTACTATTTATTGTCATATTTCAGATAAAACAGATGAATCCTTTAAGTGCAATAAGCAACATCTTTCATAGTACGATATTAAAAAAGGGCATGTGTAAAAATAGCTTTTAATAAGTGCCATTTTGCCTGCCTTAAGCTTCACACACATATGCGATTGCGGGGCTGACCCACTTATGGGCGCTCGGTCAGACCTCGTTGATGGTGTTAAGTAAATACAACACATGTTACTTGCCTAACAAATATCATTGCTTAAAGAAAACATGTCATCCGTGTAACTTGTTGAGCATTTTAATTGCAGAAGATCATATCACAGAATTTCATGGGCATATTGTATCATGTTTGGAAAACCACCTGGTCAGATTGTTGTACATAAATACAGAGAAAGATAAATCAGAGAATCTGTACTGAACATCAAGTTTCTACTTGTGAACCCAATAAAACTTCATCATCGGCACCTAAATAGTTGGTGACTCCTTATTATCTTTTTAGTTTTGCCGTATTTCATCACGCATGTAATCATCACTTTTCCATTTTCTCCGCAATGCATAAAACTGTTCTCAATAAATATTTGTTTTTTTTATTACTTGTCTATGATGTTAGCTGATCACAGGGGACATGAAACAATACAACCATCAAAGCCTTGCCAGGGTCTATAGTATCTTGGCTAATAACAGTCTGTTTGTTTTATTACTTAAAACAGAGGCTTCAGATAGAAAGATGACACGTCCTCATTACATTGTTTGTGTATTGGGCTACATGTGACAATACTTTAACCCAGTTTCAAAACCAGTCAAATAATTTGTAATATTTAATGGAAATCAACACGATAAAGATGTGCACGGTATCTTTCTGCAAAGCATATTTACTAACTTATGCCATTTTTATTCTTGTTGTTATGTTGGATGTTTACCAAGACTTTACATAAAGCACCAAGCTGAGGTCATGTGCATCATCAGACCAAAGAACACCGCATAGTCTTCTAAATCTCTCTGTCAAATACTAGGTAAGACTTCCTGTGAATTTCCTTAATCAATGCCCCCTCCTATTAAAGGGTTAGTTCCCGGGAAAAGTGAACTTTGCTTTTAAAGCATTAAGTGAAGTACAGGAGGTAAACTAGCTATGTCTTACCTCCCAAACTTACTTAATGTAACAGGATAGAAGACAGAACTTATCGACAGTGCGATCCACGGCTGACAGGTAACGGCTGCTTCCGGCAGTAAGTAAACTGTAGCGCGTGTTCGTGCATGCAAAGCAGTAGTGACCTGTCAGGAGCCAGAGGTGGATCGTGCTGCCGGTAAATTCTGTCTTCTCTCCTGGTACATTAAGTAAAGTACGGGAGGTAAGACATATCTAGTTTACCTCCCATACATCACTTAATGCTTAAAAAGAAAAGTTCATTTTTACAGTGAACTAACACTTTAAAGGACAACAATACCCAAAAAAAACAACATCTTCCCCATTACATGTCCACACTTCCAGCAGCTGAAATCGCTTACTCTCATTTACAACCGTGCTGCCTTCCCTTCCTATCACACAGCAAAGATGTGTGCTAAAAGCCTGCCTCCTAGACGGCCCAGGGCCATGATTAACATATCACTTGTCATTGTGGGAATGTCTGTTACAACCTCTCTCCTCCTCCTCTGCCAGTCAAACAAACTTGAACTGTTCAGTTGCTAGGATAGAGCCTATATAATCAAGCTGATCAAGTATGGGCGGAGGAGTGTTTTCTCAGTGCTAGTTTTGAGTGACAGTTACAGGCAGACAGAAAGGCTTCTCAATGTGGCTAATTGAAGGCAGAGAGAAGCTCGAAATCAGGAAAAAAACATATGGGGAGTGCTGCATACCATTACTCTTATGAAAGCAGTTTTTAAAAAAATGCATTGAGGCAATACAGTTATCCTTTAAGCACAAGAAATAACCTGGCAATAAACAGATTTTAAAATACATAAAGTACCTAGGAATTATTTTGACACAAAAATTGCGGTTCCGGCATGACAATAGGAGGCTTTGGTGCAGAATTAACCAGAGTCTGAAGGATACATTCAATGCAGCTATCATACAAAGTTGGTTTGTACAAAAAGTAACATATTTGATTTCATATTGGCCTTGTTATGTAGCTTTCTGGGTGTTTTTTCTGTGAATGGCTTTTTAAACAGCTGGATGACCAACCATGACGTATATAGAAATTCCCAATGGTGATGAATGGTAAGGTTTATTCACCATTTGTAGGACATATGATAACTTAGGCAAACTGAAAAGAAAAAGTAATACCTTTTTCCGTGTGATTTAATTCAATGAAAGGAAGAGCAAATATGAAGTTTAGAAACTAAGAAAACTGGTGGTGTTGGGCTGAATAAATAGATTCACAAAACAAACACGTTTCAGAGTTAGATTTTATCTGCAGAGAATACGTTCTTCAAGCTTTAGAATCTTCATTTTCATGCTTGACTTCCCTTTATAAGGGAGAACAAATATATTGCGAAGGTCATATTTGGGTTGTTAGCTATCCCTTTTTCTTAACTGTAGGGCAGTTGCTCGATCTAGCACACCTTACTGTCTCAAATGTCTAATTGTTGTCATTGTGTAATAGCTTACACCAAACCTGTGTAAAACCTGTGTAAAAGTGCAAGTAAACCTGAAGTTTGACTTTTTAACTTTGCGTTTGGCACTAGCTATAAAGACGTGAATGGGGCTGATACAGCAGGACATTAACCAACCACAGAGGACCGCAGGGAACAGCATTAGGATATTTTTAGTATGCTTTATTAAATGATACTGGCCAAGTTTCCAAATTTCTTCCAAAGGCCATCCCACACAATGCAAGTATATTTAAGTGGGCAAGGTGTCTAACGGGCCCATTAGATTGTGCCTCTTCAATTACAATGTTAAGCACTTGGTTTTTTACATCGAACAAAATGTTGGTGACTTGTGACCACATATGAAAAGTGCAGAGAACTATGACCCAAAGGTAATAAGGTTCCTGGTCATATGGATGGGCAGGGAAGTGACATTTCCTATGTGTCACTGTCTCTGAAACTGTGTTCTGGTTTATAATAAAGTTTTCTTACAGACTTGTGCCTTGAAAAATATTTGCACCAATCGAATTTTATTATTTTACAAAAAAATTTATTTCGCTACAGAACATGAATATTGCAAGTGTAGTTCAACTACATTGATTATAATTTTAACAATATACACTGTAAAATTGACTATAAAATGCAGTAAATTCTAGTCTATCACTAAGCACACAGATGTACCCAGACAAATTTGCATTGCTTAGTGTCCCACAATCTGAAAAAGTTTGATAAGCACTGGACTAAATGGTCTAAACTTTAAATCTGGTATAAAGACAGCTGACTTAACTTTATATTGGAAGAGTCCCCAGGGTGTCTCTATCACTGACAGATTTTAGTACAGTCACATTTTCTTAAATTGAACTTGTCTCCTGAGGCTCTTTTAAGTGTATTTTACTGTATCAATGTGATCAATAGTATATCTACCTCTCCTGCCTAATGATCAAAAAGCAGGGGGTGTTGGGGTTTATGGAAATTATCGGTAAACCAGTTTTACAGTCAAAGTCAAATCAAACAAGCAAGTTAAACAAAGTGTTCACTATTTATTATGCACCAATAAACAGCTAAAACTCTGCAGTTCTAATGCTAAAAACTTACGCTCGGACACAGGGGCGTTACTAGAGGGGAGCAGGGGGAGCAACCACAGGAGGGCCTGGGAGCCAAGGGGGCCCCATCTTCATATTTTTATTATGAGAGATATAGCTTCCTCCCAGAAATCCGCTGTGGATGAAGCACGGATAGGGGCCCCATCATAGTTTTGCTGGGGTGCCCAGTGATTCCTAGTTACGCCACTGTTCAAAAGTATTAAAAGCTGCAACTGGTGCCCTTAGAATAACCTAATTTACTTGATTATCATTAAAATATTCACCCCTCGTTTAACAGAAACTGGGCAATCCTTTTCAAACTCCCGGAACAATGTAAGAGATCACCAATGTCACTGGAATTCACCTTTGACATAAATAAATAGCCACTAACAGTCTTCTTTTAATGTGTATGCCAATAGACTGTAAATTTTAGGTGAACTTTTAGCCCTGTACCTCATGGAAAGTTCAATGGTAAGGTCAGAAGTCAGGTCACAATGCCTTATAGCCAGCCATGAAAGATTCTGGGTAACAGTTTATTTAGCGTGCAGACTTCTGCTGAACAGAATGATCATTTTATATATTTTAAACAATCAGACAAAAACTACAGAAATAGAGAGAGCAATACAGTAATACATGGCATGTCATAGGGAACAGTATGCCAGGCCACATAGCAAACTAATCACTCATTTAAATTAATATGGTAGCTTGTAGCAACTATGGTCCTCTGCATTGCCCATTGTCATATAATTAATCTCCACAACCTCCTTAATTACAGGGAGGCCTATGGATGAAGGAGAAAATATAATGGCTGACTTCTGGTAATGGTGTATCTTATAAACAGGTGTGACGGATATCATCCAATGTTTTGGAGTGGAACCCACTGATACCTAGTTATGTCCCTACTTGTGAAGTCCTCCAACAGATGCTAAACTATAACCTCCGGGATCTGTAGAGCATCACACTGCTGACCCTTGTTTCATTGGAACCAAATGAACTATGTTGCTATGAACTAGAGTCTATAGATTGTGATTTTTTTCTGTTTTGGCCCTATCTGCTTCCACATGCTCATGTTTAAAATGTTCTAAACATTTACAGTAAGTTCCATTTGAAGTTGCCAGCTGAAGAACAGACTGTCTGATGACAACACATTTCAATTTTCTTAAAAATCAAATAACTTTGAATCCTGCCAGCATTTTAACAATTCATCAGAGGGACTACACTGGTTTCCGAGCAGTGACGGTGCAGCTTGGCAGTTTCAGATTTCCGTGCGTTAGTGAAGAATTTATACAGAGTGTGCAGTGAGAAGACATAAAGGCTAAATCCATACAGCAACCCTCATTTGTTTTTCAACATCTTCCGGGAGGGCAATTCTGTAACTAAAAAACTAAATATAAAACTCGCTGCATGACAGAATGGATTTCACAAAATGCCAAGAAAACAGATCGGACACATTCTTTCCAGAACAAAACAAATCTGCAAAAAAAATGACTGTATCAAAAATGCTTGAAAACACAGCGCTAGGGGGAATGTCACCCAGGCAAATAAAGGAATGTAACGTTTATGCAGATAACTCTACACCCATGCATGCACAGTTAGTAGCCTAGCACCCACATATTTTTTTATCTTACCATTAAACTTTTCATGAGGTACAGTGCTAAAAGTTAATTTTTGTAAGGATTAATTTACAAAAGGAACAGTTGATTATTGAAGGAGCTCCCAGCTGAGGTCATGTTACAGGCACAGGGTTCTATAAATGTAAAAATGTGCAAATGTTTGCCCATGTTTTTAATTTGCATAAGCCAATCATACATTATCTAACTGCAGTAACCCAATTAAAAGCTAACATTTGATTGGTTGCAAATTAATAGAATGGGCAAACCTTCTCACCTCTTATTGCATCAGCCCATTGTTAGGCTAATAAGACTCCTGTGCATCAAGAAACTCCTTGTACTAAATGGCTTTTTCTAGCTTGGACGGTAAACATCTATTTTCAACAAAATGGATGGCAAGTGTTAAAGAGAGTTGCCAGTGGAATGCATGCATCACTTTATATTTGGCATCCTTACAATAAAGATGGGATGCTTCACTTTGATATCCATCAGCTAAGAAGGCATAAATATTACTTTAACATGGCAAGGTCATTGTCAGAACAAGTGATGTAGAGAGATGCATGACCCCATTAGTGGTATCTGAAGGAATGGAAAGATAGGAAGCAGATTTGCTAAAGGCAACAGAAAACAAGAATGTGACTGATCGGTTCATGGCACTTAAATGATGTTCTCATGAAACATCCTGTCCTTTAAATTGTACTATTATTGGCTCTATTTTCTATATTGAGCTAATACCAGTATGCGGCTCTGTACACAGAAATGTTTGGGTGCGGTGATATTGACTCCTTTTTCTATTTCACTGTAACACAGGAGGTTTATAATAATTAGATGCAAAAAATATCTGGTCTGCACTTGCATTTGTTATGAATGTTAATATGTACTAGTAGAAAGTTATGGTCAAGGACCATTAATGATAACTTGACATTTTTAATAAGAATTGTATGCTATATCTGAATTACTGTCCATCAAATTCCAATCTTTCAGTTAAACATGCAATATGTCTTATAGCACACTCAGTTGAAAACAATGGCTTGGAGTTTGCAGTTACAGACTACAGAGTGGCGCATTAAAATAAAACGGAGCATTTCAGCTTAAAAGGAAACACTGTACACAGGAAGTATTGCTATCACTGATAAAGACATTACAAATTAATTTTCACATTCAAAAAGGAGAGAACTTAACCTGAAATAAGATGAGCAAGTTCCATTTTTATATCTGCCATGGCCCTGTGCTGTATAATAACGGTTTTGTGTATTGTGTGCAAAGCCAGGCCATTTGATCCCTATTGGTAAAAAAACACAATATTATAAATAAATAGAGATGGTTAACCCATCAAAGACAAAACTCAGATTCATTTCACTGGCAAATAAGGAAAATGGGAGGAAAATTTCCCAGCCAAAATTGCACCAATGGGCAAAACCTTTATAATAAGTATTTCAATAGCACTAATGCTAGACATTCATTGGTTGAATTGGGTTGAAATATCTTCTGTAATTTCCAACCTGACCAGTTGTTTTTGACCAGTTTTTAGGTGAAATAGGCCAGTCTAAGAAACATAAATAGGTGCTGTAAACCTCTTAATCAAATTCTAGGCAACTGGGGATATAAATATATCATTACTTTTTATAAATACATGGCCCATAGACATGCTACAAAGTTCCTCTTACAGCATTCACAGCATCTTAATATATGTCTCTCAATCTGCAGAGCACTGGGACCAAACACAGTGTTTTGCTGCATATAAAAAGAGTTTGCGATACACACCCATTACCATTTATAGATAGAAAAGTCATAAAAAAACATATCCCTTTAAACCACCAAGAATTCCCGACCCCCTTAATAATATACAATAAAAACATAGCACAGACTAAAAATAACTGGTCACACACATAGCAAATTGATATATTTAGCTACTGCTGAACCAATATGTTACATGCTTGGATAGTCCATCTTGATACAAATAAAGTGAATATGCATCAAATTCCGCAATCTAGATAGCCACATCGAATAACACATGGGCATAACACCGTAATAGTAATGTCATTTTTATGACTTCTATATATGGTAATGCGTGTGTATCACAAATAAACTCTTTTTATATGCAGCAAAACAGTATATTTAATCCAGTGCTCTGCAGGTTGACAGACATATATTAAAGGATGCTGTGAGTGCTTTTAATAAGGAACTTTGTAGCCTGTCTATGGGTCATATATTTATAGAGATGGTCGAACTTTGGAAAGTTTGTTCCGTTTTCGAACTTTTGAACTGTATGGAAAGTTTGAAAACGGATCAATTAAAGTCAATGGGAGTCAAATAGTTAGAAAAGTTGGAATGAAATACAATTAAAATATCAATGGTAACTTAAAGGAGAACTAAACCCAATTTTATATACTCCAGAATCTGAAAACACCCCCCCTAAAAACACCAATGAACTATAAAATGGCACTTTAGTAAACTCTGTTAAAGTAAATGTAAGCCTGTTAAGAACTGGATGAAGTATCTGTGTGTATGTGCAGTGTCAGACCACACCCCCTGACCTCAGTCACATGCTTCCTTGCTTTATCTGTCCTGTAAAAGGATTGGCTAGAGATTATTAATGGGTGTGATCAACTGTAACAAGTTTCTGCCATAGCTAAGGACTGAGCATGTGCAGAACATAATGGTCGGTGACCAAACTGTGGGATAGAAGAATGCTGGGAAGTAAAGCACAAACCATATGTTATTTAGGTAAATTTCCCAGCGCCCGTATCAAAATGAGAGGTAAGACACAGATTACTGGTTATATATCAAGGTGTTCTCTCTTCTGGTTCAGTGTTGTTATGTGGCTTTGGTTGCCCTTTAATGTAAATAGCTGTGGGACCTGGGAAATGGTTTGGGAACATGTTTGACTATTCAGGTCTTTCGAAAACTCGATTTTACTCTCATGCGTGCTACTTTCGAGCTCTCGCATTTGAACATTCGATAATTATCCCATGAACGAATCGCGGATTCGATATTTCGATATTTACTCACATATAGGTATAATAGACATTTTACTTGCAGATTCTATATTCGATATTTACTCGCGTATAGGTATAATAGACATTTTACTCGAGGATTCGAGAATTAGATATTTACTTGCGTGAAGGTATAATAGACATTTTACTGGCGGTTTCAAGAATTCAATATTTACTCGTGTATAGGTATAATAGACATTTTACTCGCGGATTCGATATTCGATATTTACTCGCGTATAGGTATAATAGACATTTTACTCGAGGATTCGAGAATTTGATATTTACTTGCGTGAAGGTATAATAGACATTTTACTGGCGGATTCAAGAATTCAATATTTACTTGTGTATTGGTATAATAGACATTTTACTCGAGATTCGAGATGTAATATTTACTTGCGTGAAGGTATAATAGACATTTTACTGGCGGATTCAAGAATTCAATATTTACTTGTGTATTGGTATAATAGACATTTTACTCGAGGATTCGAGAATTTGATATTTACTTGCGTGAAGGTATAATAGACATTTTACTGGTGGATTCAAGAATTCAATATTTACTTGTGTATTGGTATAATAGACATTTTACTCGCGGATTCGATATTTGAGATTATATGTTTAAAATGTTCTAAACATTACAGTAAGTTCCATTTGAAGTTGCCAGCTGAAGAACAGACTGTCTGATGACAACACATTTCAATTTTCTTAAAAATCAAATAACTTTGAATCCTGCCAGATTTTAACAATTCATCAGAGGGACTACACTGGTTTCCGAGCAGTGACGGTGCAGCTTGGCAGTTTCAGATTTCCGTGCGTTAGTGAAGAATTTATACAGAGTGTGCAGTGAGAAGACATAAAGGCTAAATCCATACAGCAACCCTCATTGTTTTTTC
This sequence comes from Hymenochirus boettgeri, assembly GCA_019447015.1. NCBI lineage: Eukaryota > Metazoa > Chordata > Amphibia > Anura > Pipidae > Hymenochirus > Hymenochirus boettgeri. The sequence continues at coordinate 186,232,213 of CM033475.1, forward strand.
AAAATCTTCCGGGAGGGCAATCTGTAACTAAAAAACTAAATATAAAACTCGCTGCATGACAGAATGATTTCACAAAATGCCAAGAAAACAGATCGGACACATTCTTTCCAGAACAAAAACAAATCTGCAAAAAAAATGACTGTATCAAAATGCTTGAAAACACAGCGTAGGGGGAATGTCACCCAGGCAAATAAAGGAATGTAACGTTTATGCAGATAACTCTACACCCATGCATGCACAGTTAGTAGCCTAGCACCCACATATTTTTTTATCTTCCATTAAACTTTTCATGAGGTACATGCTAAAAGTTAATTTTTGTAAGGATTAATTTACAAAAGGAACAGTTGATTATTGAAGGAGCTCCCAGCTGAGGTCATGTTACAGGCACAGGGTTCTATAAATGTAAAAATGTGAAATGTTTGCCCATGTTTTTAATTTGCAAAGCCAATCATACATTATCTAACTGCAGTAACCCAATTAAAAGCTAACATTTGATTGGTTGCAAATTAATAGAATGGGCAACCTTCTCACCTCTTATTGCATCAGCCCATTGTTAGGCTAATAAGACTCCTGTGCATCAAGAAACTCCTTGTACTAAATGGCTTTTTCTAGCTTGGACGGTAAACATCTATTTTCAACAAAATGGATGGCAAGTGTTAAAGAGAGTTGCCAGTGGAATGCATGCATCACTTTATATTTGGCATCCTTACAATAAAGATGGGATGCTTCACTTTGATATCCATCAGCTAAGAAGCATAAATATTACTTTAACATGGCAAGGTCATTGTCAGAACAAGTGATGGAGAGAGTGCATGACCCCATTAGTGGTATCTGAAGGAATGAAAGATAGGAAGCAGATTTGCTAAAGGCAACAGAAAACAAGAAGTGACTGATCGGTTCATGGCACTTAAATGATGTTCTCATGAACACATTCCTGTCCTTTAAATTGTACTATTATTGGCTCTATTTTCTATATTGAGCTAATACCAGTATGCGGCTCTGTACACAGAAATGTTTGGGTGCGGGTGATATTGACTCCTTTTTCTATTTCACTGTAACACAGGAGGTTTATAATAATTAGATGCAAAAAAATCTGGTCTGCACTTGCATTTGTTATGAATGTTAATATGTACTAGTAGAAAGTTATGGTCAAGGACCATTAATGATAACTTGACATTTTTAATAGAATTGTATGCTATATCTGAATTACTGTCCATCAAATTCCAATCTTTCAGTTAAACATGCAATATGTCTTATAGCACACTCAGTTGAAAACAATGGCTTGGAGTTTGCAGTTACAGACTACAGAGTGGCGCATTAAAATAAAACGGAGCATTTCAGCTTAAAAGGAAACACTGTACACAGGAAGTATTGCTATCACTGATAAAGACATTACAAATTAATTTTCACATTCAAAAAGGAGAGAACTTAACCTGAAATAAGATGAGCAAGTTCCATTTTTATATCTGGCCAGGCCTGTGCTGTATAATAACGGTTTTGTGTATTGTGTGCAAAGCCAGGCCATTTGATCCCATTGGTAAAAAAACACAATATTATAAATAAATAGAGATGGTAACCATCAAAGACAAAACTCAGATTCATTTCACTGGCAAATAAGGAAAAGGGAGGAAAATTTCCCAGCCAAAATTGCACCAATGGGCAAAACCTTTATAATAAGTATTTCAATAGCACTAATGCTAGACATTCATTGGTTGAATTGGGTTGAAATATCTTCTGTAATTTCCAACCTGACCAGTTGTTTTTGACCAGTTTTTAGGTGAAATAGGCCAGTCTAAGAAACATAAATAGGTGCTGTAAACCTCTTAATCAATTCTAGGCAACTGGGGATATAAATATATCATTACTTTTATAAATACAGGCCCATAGACATGCTACAAAGTTCCTCTTACAGCATTCACAGCATCTTATATATGTCTTCTCAATCTGCAGAGCACTGGGACCAAACACAGTGTTTTGCTGCATATAAAAAGAGTTTGCGATACACACCCATTACCATTATAGATAGAAAAGTCATAAAAAAACATATCCCTTTAAACCACCAAGAATTCCCGACCCCCTTAATATACAATAAAAACATAGCACAGACTAAAAATAACTGGTCACACACATAGCAAATTGATATATTTAGCTACTGCTGAACCAATATGTTACATGCTTGGATAGTCCATCTTGATACAAATAAAGTGAATATGCATCAAATTCCGCAATCTAGATAGCCACATCGAATAACACATGGGCATAACACCGTAATAGTAATGTCATTTTTATGACTTCTATATATGGTAATGCGTGTGTATCACAAATAAACTCTTTTATATGCAGAAAACAGTATATTAATCCAGTGCTCTGCAGGTTGACAGACATATATTAAAGGATGCTGTGAGTGCTTTTAATAAGGAACTTGTAGCCTGTCTATGGGTCATATATTTATAGAGATGGTCGAACTTTGGAAAGTTTGTTCCGTTTTCGAACTTTTGAACTGTATGGAAAGTTTGAAAACGGATCAATTAAAGTCAATGGGAGTCAAATAGTTAGAAAAGTGGAATGAAATACAATTAAATATATCAATGGTAACTTAAAGGAGAACTAAACCCAATTTTTATACTCCAGAATCTGAAAACACCCCCCCTAAAAACACAATGAACTATAAAATGGCACTTTAGTAAACTCTGTTAAAGTAAATGTAAGCCTGTTAAGAACTGGATGAAGTATCTGTGTGTATGTGCAGTGTCAGACCACACCCCCTGACTCAGTCACATGCTTCCTTGCTTTATCTGTCCTGTAAAAGGATTGGCTAGAGATTATTAATGGGTGTGATCAACTGTAACAAGTTTCTGCCATAGCTAAGGACTGAGCATGTGCAGAAACATAATGGTCGGTGACCAAACTGTGGGATAGAAGAATGCTGGGAAGTAAAGCACAAACCATATGTTATTTAGGTAAATTTCCCAGCGCCCGTATCAAAATGAGAGGTAAGACACAGATTACTGGTTATATATCAAGGTGTTCTCTCTTCTGGTTCAGTGTTGTTATGTGGCTTTGGTTGCCCTTTAATGAAATAGCTGTGGGACCTGGAGGAAATGGTTGGGAACATGTTTGACTATTCAGGTCTTTCGAAAACTCGATTACTCTCATGCGTGCTACTTTCGAGCTCTCGCATTTGAACATCGATAATTATCCCATGAACGAATCGCGGCATTCGATATTTCGATATTTACTCACATATAGGTAAATAGACATTTTACTTGCAGATTCTATATTCGATATTTACTCGCGTATAGGTATAATAGACATTTTACTCGAGGATTCGAGAATTAGATATTTACTTGCGTGAAGGTATAATAGACATTTACTGGCGGTTTCAGAATTCAATATTTACTCGTGTATAGGTATAATAGACATTTTACTCGCGGATTCGATATTCGATATTTACTCGCGTATAGGTATAATAGACATTTTACTCGAGGATTCGAGAATTTGATATTTACTTGCGTGAAGGTATAATAGACATTTTACTGGCGGATTCAAGAATTCAATATTTACTTGTGTATTGGTATAATAGACATTTTACTCGAGGATTCGAGAATTAGATATTTACTTGCGTGAAGGTATAATAGACATTTTACTGGCGGATTCAAGAATTCAATATTTACTCGTGTATAGGTATAATAGACATTTTACTCGCGGATTCGATATTCGATATTTACTCGCGTATAGGTATAATAGACATTTTACTCGAGGATTCGAGAATTTGATATTTACTTGCGTGAAGGTATAATAGACATTTTACTGGTGGATTCAAGAATTCAATATTTACTTGTGTATTGGTATAATAGACATTTTACTCGCGGATTCGATATTTGAGATTTACTCGCGTATTGGTATAATAGACATTTTACTCGCGGATTCGATATTTGAGATTTACTTTATTTAGTTCGAGAAGTCCGAGTCCATTCGGACTCGAATAGTTTGGCTCGAACTTGGGTTCGAGTTCATCTCTATTTATAAATAGTAATCGACATGTTGGAAAATTATTGTTGATTCAATTCAATTCAAACAATCAGTCTGAAAGATTGGTTAGGCACAGCCACTTTGATTTCTTATTGGCAAATTGTGATTGGTTTATTGGGAATGCAGGGCCATGTATATTTCACAGATTTACAATAAAGATGGGATGCATCACTGTGATATCCTTCAGCTAAGAAGGCATAAATATTACTATAACATGGCAAGGTCATTGTCAGAAGATGAAGAGAGATGCATGAATCCTCCAGGGTTTGTTCTGCCTGTGGGTTTGTAGAAATTAAACCAACATTATGTGTCTAAACTATGAAATGTATGGGTTTGACATTTGAAAATAAGAAATTCAGCATCAAAATGTGATTGGCCAAAACTGCCAGTTCATCCCTATAGTTGATCTATTTTTGCCTTAACTAAGGGTGTCTGAACAATGTGAATCATAGAGTTTGTGACAAAATGTTAACTTTAAACCGATTTTGTGCCCTAACTTTATCCTTACCTAGTCATGTTCATGTCATAAGTCCATGTAGAACTTTGACTGCTTTCAGCTCCACTCTACTCTTAATTAACACATGTATGCCTAAGTCAGAGATGAGAGAAGTGTCAGCGGCACTGCCTAGGGGAAAACCAGTGTCCCTTTTTTCTTATATGATGCAATCTGTCTCATCATCCAGCATTCCCACTTCCCCTCCATTGCCTTTGCCCCATGTGCTAGGTGTGAAGAAGGCATTACATCATTTTATACAGAGGCTCCATGGTTTCCTAAGATAATTCTCAGGTTACCATTAAATCTGCATTCATATTCATATTTATATTCATAAGCCCCTTTCATATTCCATTAAAGAAACCAAAATGACTTTATTGAAACACACAGTACTAATCTAAAAGCAAAAAATAACTTAAAAGAGTTACCTGCAATATTGTATTTGGCAAAACTTCACTTTGCCAAGATGCCATTTCCCCTGCGTTCCCATGACAATTTGAAAGAGATTGACAATTTATAATATATACCCCCTATTTTGCCTGTAGATTGAGATCTTTATCTAAAGGCCACCCATAGCGTTATGGAATTAATAATAATGAATGAAGCTAGAACACCGACTTTCCAAAACCAATGTATGAATCACAAATCCACTTTCATTCTGCCTATAAATATACAGTAGAAGTGCAAGCCCAAGCAGCCATCCAGTTTAGGAGGAAACAATGGCTAGACCTTGAGTTAAAAGTGTTTTTGAAGTGAATAGACTTGACAGAAAGATAAAGGGAAAAACTCTCCTAAAGTTTTATCCTGCCAAATGTTCATTTTTCTTTCGCAATTGTATTTAATGTGCCTTTTTTTCCTCGCGTTCCCTTATTATTCTTTCAGCTTTTAGACCTCTGCTTTTTGACATCTGATGTTTAGCCTCCACAGGTGCATATTCAATGAGTTTGATGTTTTGCTGCAACACACCATTACCAATACTTATGTGGGGTCGTGCCAAAGTGCACAATATACTGTCAGTGACTCTCCAACCTCAGAAATCACACCAGATATCTCATCTACATTCTGTTCCAAGAAGAAGAAAAAAGAAAGAAACCCAACCAATTAACAGTGACAAGGAAAATTAAGCCTAGCGAGAATCGACATTGTCCCTTTAACTTGTAGGAAAGCCAGAAAACCGAATAAACAAATACTTTGCTAAAACACCTTCTGCAGAGATATGACATTAAAATTGAAATTAGATGCACTCACTTTAATACGTAGTTATTTATTTCCAGTGGAGTTCATACAATATGGCCCTATTATGAATCTGATTGCCTTTTTCCCCCCTCTTGACTAAATTTAAAATGCTTTATCCTTTCAGCATTTAATTGTGTTCAGTGGCAGATCTGGTATTTATCATTGTGCCTGCTGTCCCCAAGTCCAAAAGATAAACCATCCTTAGAGTAATAAATGTCTGGCTATGATTATTGATGCTTTCAGGGAAATTGATTATCTATTTGAGGTGCAGCAGAGTGTGATTTATAACTGACACTTTAACATTGCACAGCGGCTTTACTTAGAGATGAACTCTTTTATGGTTTATATAGATTTTCTTTGAAATCTGAAAAATGTCCAAGGTGACAAGCTATGATCACAGGACACAATGGAATGAAATGCAAAATGTGATGTTCCTTTTATCTAAATGCAAGCTCCAGGGGAAGCGGAAACTTAACTTTAACATGGAAAACTTAGGCTGTAGATGGTTCATTTCTATTATAAAGGCCTATATTCACTGTATGGAAAGGGATTTTTTTTAAAGACCAGAGATGTCAAATCTGCATCTGTAGAGACATTTGCAAACTACAACTCCTAGCATTCCCCAGCTGCAGTGGAATGCAGTAGTTTACAAACATCTGGAGGGCCACAGCTTTTTCATCCCTGATGTAGACATCTCAATCTGCAGGTGTCACTTTTATGTTATGGTAGGAGTTTATATAAGGGATAATATACTACCTACATGTAATATAAGGATATTACACCATCGAGGAGTTCCATAACCATATAGAAGCATGAGGCTGCAGGCCAAGTGCTTTTATACAGGGCATGGAACTCCGAGGTGAAGTAAATCCATATATAACACTGTAGCGTATTATTTCTTATAATACATAAGGCCAGCCAAAAAAAAAACCTGTCCAGTGGAAGGGGCAGTGGAATACAGGAAGTCACTCAGTGACATCACTGAGTGACTGTAATATAGATTCTCTCCACTGCACCTTTCCATTGAAAATGCCTTGCCTTATGTATTATACAGTTATATCTATGAACGTTACTAAATATATGTACAATTTGGATTTTGATTCATACTCCATTCATGCAGATTAATTTCCAAACCTTGTTTATACAAAAAGAGAATGTATTTGCATTGTGGTTTTGTTATTACAAATTCTTTATTTTATATAATGCTTTATCTGTAGCTGCTGTAATTCACTATTACAGTTGCTTTCTGTGCTGAGGTGCATATTGTAAAGGGATCTAAATCTAGTAAGCAGTTGAGTTGATTTGCATCTATGGTCGACATTCATGTACCCATGGCCAAAAAAATTCAGCCTATAGCGAGGTCTTCAATAGGCTATACAGAACTATCAAGGTACCATTTCCAACATACAGACTACTTATCAGCAAACCAGTCTGTCTGAAGGGAAAACTGTGCCAGGGTTGTCCTGGGTTGATAATGCCTAAAACCAAAAAAAGTAACCAAAAAATGCTAAAATTTAATAGGAGTGAGTAAATGGACAATACAATGTACTGCTGTTTGTTTGGGCTTATCAACTAAACTCTAGTTTTTATTGCTATATTATTTTTGCTATATTAATATTGCTATATTATTATTGCTATAATAATACATAAGTGTGATATTTTATAATGATATATATCCTTTTATAATGGTATATATCCTTATAAAATTCACTCAGCTATGTAACTAAGTGACTAATTTCTTATATTTCTTATATCCCACTGCTCTTCCTATTCTATTGTTCATGCCTGAGCAATGACTCAGCTTTTTTGCAGTGTTTAACTTCACTAACGGAACCTGCTGGAGCTGCTTCCTGTCACTTCATAACCAATGTCTCTCCTCCTCCACAAAGATTTGTTTAACCGCATAGGTTCTGGGCTGGGATGTTCTTTTTTCTGGGTTTAAGTTACAGAAGGTAGCTTGGGTGGTTTAAATTAAGGTGAGAATAAGGACAAGGCTAGAATTTAAAATGCAAATTAGGTGAAGGAATCAGATACCTATGTATTTTAAGAAATAATGCACCCCTTTACATTATAATATAAGTATATTATGTTACCCCTGCCTACGTCCTTGTGCTTCTATATTGTCAGGGAACTCCACGATGGTGTAATATCCTTATATATAATCGTTGCTGTATTATTAAGGCTATCTTATTATTATTGCTATCTTATTATTATTGCTATATTATTATTGCTATATTATTATTGCTATATTGTTATTATTGCTATACTATTATTGCTATATTATTAATGTTATATTATTATTTTTGCTATATTATTATTGCTATAGTATCTTTGCTATATTATTATTGCTATAGTATCATTGCTATATTATTAATGCTATATTATTATTGCTATAGTATCATTGCTATATTATTATTGCTATAGTATCATTGCTATATTATTATTGATATATTATTATTGCTATAGTATCATTGCTATATTATTAATGCTATATTACTATTGTGGTATAGTATCTTTGCTATATTACTATTGTGGTATAGTATCTTTGCTATATTATTGTTATATTATTATTACTATAGTATCATTGCTATATTATTAATGCTATATTATTATTGCTAAAGTATCATTGCTATATTATTATTGCTATAGTATCATTGCTATATTATTATTGATATATTATTATTGCTATAGTATCATTGCTATATTATTAATGCTATATTACTATTGTGGCCAATAAACAAGATCAACAAAATAAGAACAGATGACATTTGTACATCAGGTGTTATTATTCAGAAATTTGCAAATAAATTTGCTGCATATAAAATATTGGTCCCATTATCACCAAATCAGCTATTTGTGATGTCTAAAACACTGGTAAGACTTGTTTAGTAAATCCACATTCACATGTATTCCCACTGAAATAATTGAGAAAGGCCAATCTTAAAGAAGAACTATAGTGTATATAAACTTTTAAAAAAAATAGTTAAAATGAAAAGTACCTGGGGCAGGGAGGTAAGATTGGTATTTTCTAACTCCCAATATCATTTCTATTAGGAGCGGCAGCACGAAGAAAACTGCTTCTTCCTGGTTTCCTGAGTACTTCAGCAGTATCTTAAATACAGGAAGGCCCAGAGCCATAACCTGGCAGATACAAACTGTATGTGCAGTAGTTACTCAATGAAACAATATTGGGAGACGGAAATAATCAATCCTACCTCCCTGACCCAGGTAATTTTCATTTTTACTTCTAAAAAGTAAATTTTTACAGTATAGTTGTCCTTTAATTTTTAGAGAAGATCCCATGAGTCCCATTGTCCCACAGTGTCTCTAGTAAATAAGTGACACATAAGCTGATTTTAATTAGGCACATTTCTTGTCTTGGTAAATGCATCACTTTGAAATCAACTTTTCAAATAAATGTGCAAAATAAATGTTAAACTCCATAATCTACATAGGAAAACGAAAGATTGTGGCACCAGGACTAACCACCAATACGTTTCTATATGTAAATAAATATATAAGGGAATGTTACAAATAGAAAGCAATATTATATAATTAAGGTCCAGCAGAGGTTTCAACCCTTATATGCCTCCAACTGCAGTACAGACTAACTGCTCTCCATCTTATTTACTTGTATACATGCCAGTGAAAGTCGGCCTTACTTCATTTGAAGAATAAAACAAACCACCAAAAAAAAGCAATGTATTTTTCTTAAATGAAATCATTTTTGTTCTGTATTAAACCCACAAACTTTACATACCTTGTAGGGTTTTATTCTGGTATACATAGGGCCTGTGTTTAACAGATCATTATAATGGCCTGTAAAACTTAATGGAAAGTGCGCCAACTAACATTGTTCCCAACATTTTTAAACCAGCCACCCCCCATGATTGGTAGACAAATGTGAATATTAACCACAAGACCAGACATTTGACATCTAAGTGGAAACTTCGTTATTTCCTTAAAGCTGAATTTCAAGTTAGGAAGTAGCAAGCAATGCAACTTGACAATTCAAGGTTGTTTTGCTGAAAAATTGTGCTGTTTGATGTATTGCACTGCATCACTGTTAATAAAATGAGTGTCTGGATCAATTTATATTGGCATTCTTCACAGGGCTGTGCTTATTTCCACTTTGCATACTAGGAAAAATATTCTATTCTGTCTTTATACAATGCAACTGTAACATTTTTCAAAAGAACTCGTGTTTTGCTTTTATTTAACGTGCAAGAGTTTTTTTTCCAGTATGTTTCAAAACAACATATTTTCTTAAAATGGGTTAAAGGAGAACTAAACCCAAATTTTTACACACTGGAATCTGAAAATATCCCCTTTACAAAATAAAAAAATATAGATTAAAAAATAATCTGTAAACAACAGTAAAGTAAATTATAAATAAAACTGTAAGAAATGTATGTTTATGTACAGTAACTGGCCACACCCCTGAACTGAGTCACACGGCTAATCTGTTCTGTAAAGGGATTGGCTAGAGGCTAAAGCTGGGTACACACAGTACCGATAAAGCCCTGATACAGTCGGATCCGATGGTATCGGGACTTTATCGTGTGTGTATACCATACTTTTCCGAACGAGCGCGCTATAGAGGAGTCGGCTGCAGCCGAGGGAACACAGAGTCCCGAGCGTTCTCCCTATGCATAGGGAGAACACTCGGGACTGTGTGTAGCCTAATCATTTGAAAAATGACAGACAGGATCTTGCAGATCCTGTCTGTCATCTTTCAAGATCTTTCAGGTGTGTACCCGGCTTAGTATTGAGTGTGACCAACTAAGTCCCTGCAGTATCTTAGGACTGAGCATGTGTAAAGAACAAAATGGTCAGTGATACTGGTAAATAAAACACAAACCCCATGTTAGAAAGGTAAATTTCCCAACAATCCCATCAAAATGAGAGGTGAGACACAGATTACTGATTTCATATTAAGGTGCTCTTCCTTCTAAAAGAGTGTTGATCTGAGACTTTAGTTGTCTTTTAAGGACTCTGGTCTACTCACGTGTGGACAAATTTAACCTTCTTGTGTTTATATAGATAGATCTATGAAGCGACTCAGGCAAAATCTTAAACTGGAATATTTTAATGGTAGCTTAGAAGGAGACAGACAGAAAGTCATTAACAGTTAATAATTAAAACATGGTCATAAAATTAGATTGCAGTTAGAAAATGGCCTAATAAATATAAAGCAAAAGAAACCCAAATGTAATGAAATCTTACAGCTACACATTTTAACTATAATAATGAAACTCATTTTAAAGCAGAATAAAATATTTATAGGGCTGATACAATAGGAGGTATAAGCAGTGGCGTAACTAGAAATCACTGCCCCCCCCCGCAAAACTATGATGGGGCCCCTATCCATGCTTAATCCACAGTGGTTTTCTGGGGGGAGGCTATATCTGTTATAGGAAAAATAAGAAGATGGAGCCCCCTTGGCCCCCCTGTGGTTGCTCTCCCTACTCCCTGGTAGTTACGCCCCTGGGTATAAGAGTTTGCAATAACCAATCAGATGTTAGCTTTTTGCTGGGCTACTGTAGCAAGGTAATATCTGATTGGTTGCTGCAGATTAATAGCGCAGCACATTTTTGCACTTCAGACATACAGTATTTGCCACTGTTTTAAAAGTAAAAGTTAGTTAACAAAAAAAGACCACCCTTTCCTTTTATTAAGGGGTCACTAAACTGTAAAATATGACTTCTTTTCAAATGAACGTATAATTCATAAGGAGACCAAAGCACTTACTCCTATCTCCTATTGTTACTCACAAGTCGTGATAATCATTGTAAAAGATAGCTGCACTGCTGATAGCCTCTCCCCATGCTCTGACATGGCTCAGATTCACACTGCGCTCTAAGTTCTAACATGGTCCATTAGGTTGTGAAGGACACGAGGGACTTTAGCAGCACAGCAACTATTACACTGATTAACGTGGCTTGTGAGTAACAATAGGAGATAGGAGCAAGTGCACCTGTCTTCTTCTGAATTAAAGTGACACTTTTGTAACTTTTGTAAGATACAATTGAACTGGTTTGAATTCAACCCTGAAGTAATTTTATTCTCTGGTGTTAACCACAACTTTTGATTAACTTTGCACATTGCCCCCTGTCAGTAACATGATGGGGAACAGCTCTTATTGAATCATGTAGCATCCATCTGTATACCTTTGTTTACCATATTTATAAGAATTCAAAAAAATGTTCACTTTATTTGACCCATAATGCTAAATATCTGGACAACAATTGCACAATCATTGGGAGTGATTTATAGATAGAAATATAGTGTACGGTGATGTCTTGTCCTAACAGGAAAGATGAACTTCGACTTAAGATAACAGGTATCATTATGTCAGCAGTATTCACTCAACAAGACTTTGCTTTATTAGCTATTATTAGACAACTGAAAACCGTAAAAATTAACATTTTTCATAATCCAAGTTGCCTAAATATTTAGAACAAGAAAAGTTGAAAAAGTTATTGATTAAAAAATAGAAATATAAGGTAACATAAGGCCACACTTGCTGAAGGCAAAATACTATTGGGGCGGTGCATAGCGAGTCACTGTTGTTCACTTGTGCCCATGTAAGGCTCTCCATACCCTTTCCTGTTTCCATTCTGTAACCCATTCCGCATCTTTAATCCAGCTATCTTAAAGAGACGAAATCGGCAACCACAGTAATTCTGGATTTAAAGCAGTGTTAATCCTCCGTACACCGCTGCAAGGAGGAGCTGAAAGTGGCTTGTTATTCAGTGTCACATTTTGGTGATATATGGTATATTGCAGAATATTGCTTTTCAAAATATAGTTCTAAACATCTGGAGTTCTGCATATTTATGTTTCCTTTGAAAACAGCTCAGAAAAAAAAAACACTCAATAAACTTTTTCAGTGTTGTAATCTCTGTCCTGTATATTTAACAAGACTTAATCGAACAAGCAGTTTATGTAGCTTTTCAACTAACTTGTGGTCTCTTTTCACCAAACAATATACAACGTGGGTCCTCTAACTTGCAGCCCTCCATCCCTGCTCTAACTAGTCGGTGTTCCAAACCTCGAGCCACCAAAGTTTGTTTTTGTTATTTGCACATGTTCTCTAGACCAGTACCTAGGCCCCCGAGCAATTTAGATTAACTTTCTATTGCTATCTATTTAGATCTTAAATGAATGTAACTTTTGGATTTTTTAACCCCCGTTTACTTCCAAAGGTCCGTTTTCAAATTTTGAAAATGTAAAAATCTTGGACAAGAACTTGCCAGTTCTGTTCATCTCTACTGTTAACTAATAAAAATTAGACTATATAGATGAGCATTACCCCACTCAAAGAAGACCCAACCCGCTTTATAATAAAACAATTACATATTTCCTACTTTAACAATGTGTAGGTTAGTTTAGATTAGTAGATTATGGTTCTTCTCTTCCTTGGAAGCCAAATTGAGGAAGGCAAGCCTGTTAGACTGTTATGAAGAGCAGATACTACCTGAAAACTGGATCTTTAAAGTATCTTGAATGTCCAATTCTTAAAACCTATTATTGATATATGTTTTTCCTCAAAAGCACTAAAAATAACATTAAATATTGCAGTTAATTTCTATCACGTTTCCATGATCCTATGAAAATACTACATTGCTTGCTCAATTTAGCAGCATGTTGTTAATTTAGTCTCTAAACTGTGGGTTCTAAAAGCCAAAGTAAGTATTCGGCCTCTAAAATAATATGACATCTGATTGGTTAAAAAAATACGTCTGAGCACAGCAGGTTGTAATGATTTTTTAATATTGTACAAGGAGTAACTTGCATAAAATCTTTCCAGAGCTTTTAATGGCAGATCTTGCAATAAAAAAAGGGCCTGCACATCTTCATCGCTACAACTGATAATCTTTTGTGCTTCATAGAAATGGCATCTGGCCATCAGTGCTCCTAAAATGTGCTCCTAAAAGCACAGCGAGGAGGGACATGCTTGATAATGAGGAGAGAAATTGCTTGGCAGAAAAATGAGATGGACCAGAATGCTGTGAGAAAGTGGTATGCAAGGGTACTTTTTAGACCTTTGCCAAAATCTGAGCACATTGTGAGGTGATCTAACACTGGATAGATGCCCAGACCATGGGCCTCTGTGTCTCAGTTTATATTATAAGATTTATATTTGATTCCATGATATATAAATATAAAGTAAACTAATCCAAGCACAGGCAAAAAATACATTATTAAAGTAAGAGAATATTTTAAAATAAGAAATTGTTTTCCCCTCTTTCTAATCAATAGAAATGTTCATGATGGATTGCTAGAAAATGGCATTAAGAAAAGTTTTAGCTTTCTTACTTTGGAAGTAATTAGAAGATTTGCTATATTTTAAAGCAAAGATGAAGTTTTTCTTCTTGGCTTGAGACAGAATGGAAATAACTGCTTTTTCTGCATTAGTTATAAAGTCTAGACTGAGATGATCCTGAAATAGACTAGAACACAGACTTAATAGATATGAGAGAATTTGGGAAATTAAAATTTTTTGAGTTGCAAATTTTGCATCATCAAGCAACTTAAAAAGAACTGATTGGTACTTATAGAACTGATTGGTACTGCTGCTTCTTGTCTGGCGCCATTTTAAATCCTTTTATGGGTATTACCATCTGCTGTGTGTGAGGAGAAGAGGTGATAGTATCTGGCCAGGGGCAACTAATTGTGGTTAGATAAAATATGTGCGTGTTAGGCTGGGTACACACTTTCCAGTTATGTATGTAGCTCCTCGCACACCCGAACTCCTTTAAATCTTCCGAGGTGCTGCTTCCCCCAACTGCTCAAACGTAAGCAGTACAAACGTAATAACCATATAATAGCAGGGAGGCGCACTCAGAAAAGATATATAACAATATTTATTGTGAACAAGCGGTGCACAACATTTCGGTGCACACTTTACCAATAAAGAACTAATCCCATTGCATTCCTGTTAGTACTGACAGGATCCATCCTTTGTCGCACCTGCAAAAGGACCGTTTCCGGCAAACGTTCGGCATTGAAAATGGTCCTTATGGATGGAAAATATTCCTTAATGGTCAGCTCCCTGTAGTGTAGGAAATCGCCTGTAATCATAGGTTGTATGGCAATCCTGAATGATCTCCCTATACTTTATATAGGGATAACATTTGGGACTGTATGTAACCAACTTTAATTTAGGCTGAGGCCACACTACGGCAGATGTTACTATCAGTTTGCGTTGTGATCAATGCAGTGGTACACAGTTCCCCCAAAACAACGCGGCTTGGCCAATCACAGATGCCACTGCTGGTCTGGCCCCTACCGCAGCTTCCTTGCACGGAAAAGGCATGAAAGCTAGGCAGAAGAAAGCCAAGGGAACAATGGTTGGTAAGTACATTAAGAATTGTGCTTGTGAAGGTTCTCATTCATCCAGGTCATGGTATATCTGTTGTATTAGGGGGGGGGGAGAGGCTTTTGACAAACTTGCCTAATTTGCACTCCATTCACTTCCATGAAAACCATAGGACTACTAAAGAACTGTTCTGCAATTGACTCATTCAATGTCAGAGTGATATACTGGGAAACCGGCCAGTTTTCACAAAGCCAAAAGAGCAATTGGACTGGAGCTTTGTTATTCCATTTCTGCACTCCATTATTTCAAGTCAGACTTGAACTAGTTAATTTCCCCATTTCTTAAAACAGTAGCGAAAAATACTGTACCATGAACCATCATTATAGAGGAGATTAACATCAGAAAAAAGATACTCAGAAAAAAATCAGAAACATATCCAATGTGCGAGGGTTCCATTTAGATTACTTTCCCTTAGCGCTCTTGGACATATTTACATAGAGGGGCTGTCATAAATTTCATTAGCCAAGCTAACCAAAAAAGTATTATGACCAATAGTGATGTTACTTTATTGGTGTCACTTCAGGACAGTTGACGAGCCCAAGTATTGGATGGTTTGGTTCTTTTGAGGTAAATCATCACAGAAGGTACTACTTGCAGTGACACCAATTTCTCCAGCCATGTAAATGATATGAACAATATATGATGGGTAATTTTCAATAGGTAAATATTTCATTCAAAAATGTTTATTATTCCGTTAATTAAGGGCAAAATCCATTATTGGTGCACTTAAAACCTGAATATTTTTATTAACCGTATCTTTTACAGAATGTCCAACATTGAGTGAACATGCAATTTTAATCTGTATCTTAAATATCCAATATAGCTCTATTTCAATGTTTTCATTTTGCAGTTATTTGCCTTAATATAATTACAAATGTTGTGTGTAGTGAGACCTCCTCTAATCAATGCAGCATCAGGAGCAACTCATAACTAATAATTTCACAAACATAAAGTAGGAGTGCTTATCACCACATTTGATAGATTATTAAATCACCATTTTTCAATGATGAGGAAGCACTGTCACCTAGTGACCTGGGTCATGTGCTCTGACAATGTGTGTTATGTATTGCTTTTTGATAGAGGCAGAATAAAAACTGCTTCTTCAAGATTCTTCAGAGGATTGATGTCTATGATATATAAATAGAAAATAATGTATTACATCATCAGGTTTTAAACAATTAATGTAATTTGAATGAGTTGGTGTAAAAGACACAAAAAATATCATTGTGGATCTCAGATTCTTCATTATTTGAAGTCGTAAATAGGATTATCTTCTTAAACAGAACATTGGACTCTTAGCTGGCTATGGTATAGAGGAAAGTGTAATGTACAGACCACACCAAATGAGACTAGATATCCCTATTAAAAGGAATGCAATCACTATTCTTTTTAGCACGGCAGATACATGACAAAAACCTAGAGGACACTCATTGCTAAAGCTAACAAAACGTTGAATTGGTCATGAGTAACAACAATGATCAATAATGAAAGGCTATTACATAACTGCATCCATCACAATAATGCCCCCTTCATTAAACTGATAATGTAATATGGACTTTACAGTGCTATAATGAGCATTGCATCTTATCATGTCAGGAAATATGACAGTGAGCCCAATATTTTTTGCAACAAACTGTATGGATAATTCATGCTTGAAAATTAGTTAAAAATTGCAACACAGATTATTTATGCAAGGCATAGATTTTGTCCAGTAATGTTCCTGGGGCTACGTAGCAATAGATGAGAACCTTTTCTTTTTTTTTATTGTGTTCTCTAGAGCAATTGGCACCATATGGCCTTGTTTCTATCATCTTCTCGCTCGCCTTTCTTTGGTGCCCTCAGGTCTTCTCATTTCCCATTCTCTCTCAAAATTCTGCCCATGTCCGCACCCCTCATTAATCAATGTCAAGTGTCGGTGTACAACAAGAGCTGCATTCTTATAACTGCCCCCTCAACCTCAATATATCATTGTTCCAAAAACTGATTCAAATGGCAAGAAAACAGCTATGCAGCACAAAAAGAGATGAGACAAAATGAAAAGAATCAAGTGAAAAAAAAATAAAGAAGGACTGAGAAAAGACAAGAAGCAAATTTAAATTATCATACATTTATAAAAACAAGCATTGAAAGGAAAGTGTATGTATGATAGTCTTTGTCTGTTTCTTATCCCTTGTCTCTGTTTGGACTTACCTTTACTGTAAACTTGGGCAAAGCAGTTTCAACTCTCACAATGAGCAGATTTTTTTTTGCTGGGAAAATAATTCCCTCATCCCCATTCTGAAAAAATGAAGTGAAGGTATTTGTACTCATGGGCATTACTTCATCACAAGGAAAGAAATTCTGTCTGCCATCGGTATGCAAAAAACAAATCTGGTAAACACTGCATTCTTGGCCATTTCATTTTTTAACCCTACTTAAATGCTAAAAGAAATGGTAATACACATATCTTCAAGAATCATAACTTTCTGGTCTGTAAGAATTCAGTGATTATTAAAAAAATCTATGAAAAGGTTCTTTGTAGCTAGCATTAAATCAAAACATAGGCACTTTAATTCAAGAAGAAAAAAAGCAGAAAGATTCCTCTCTGGCTAAAAGTAGAGATGACTTCTTTAGAGCAGAGGTTAGGTAAAAACTACGAGACATTTATAATTAATTCCAATATTTAGATGTACCAAGATATTATTAGGTATACATTAAACTTCGTACTTTTTTTCAGTTTAATAGAAGGACAGGGGGTAAAGGATCTATGTCTTATCTCCCGTCTTCAATTAAACTATCATAAGCTGTCAGGGAAGTTACATCGTGCTCCTATGCTATTCCTCTGACAGGTTTCGACGGAGGACTTGTTTGCGCAGTCCGCCGGGGAACTTGGAGTTTTGAATTTTTCTGAAATGTTTTTGAGAATTATGGAAAAGTTAGTGAATTTTCAATTAAAAATCAAAATTTTCAATATTTCTAGAAACTTAGAATTTAAAATTTTCTAGTAATATCGAAAATACTAGGCGAAATGCCAAAATAGGAATGAGCAGATTTTTTGCCTGGGAAAAATTTCCTCATCCCAATTATGAAAAAATTAAGTGAAGGTATTTGATGTCATCTTGGCATTTAACCGGAATGCCAAACAGGAAACGCATGACATTTCCGGTACTGGACTTTTTTTAAAATGATTTTGGCATTGATATACGTGTTCCCCAGACCATTTGCCATTTACATTTGACATTTACAGTAAGTTACCATTGTATTCATTTTAGGCCGAACTTTCAGATTTTTTAAACTCCCATTGATTAATGGGTACTCTTGCAGTTTAAAAATGCTCCGAAATCCATGAATTGCAAGTGGGACAGATTCCAGTAAGTTCGGCCTCTCTCTAATCGCATTATGGTGTTTACATTAAATTCCACTGGAACTGAAGTCTAAAAACATTAGCTAAATCTAACAGTGTATCATAATGAAATGATGTGAATTAAATGTTATAATCACACCAATTAAGAAAATAGATGTTAACTTCTAGTTTACACTTTTGTTGCCACAAAATATTTTACAGTGATGTTTCATAAAACATATCATATATGTTATGAAATAATTAGAATGCGCACGTTGGCTTTTGCACTTCATATTTTCATAACTAAAAGTGAAAAAAGTTTTCTGGATCGATTTAGTAGATTGTAAAGCCTCTAAGGGGCAGGGACCTTTCCTCATGTTACATGTTTTAAAGGGCATGTCCCACCCACCAAACTATAATCCCCCCAACTACTGCCCAACCAGTAGTGTAGTGTAATCCTTACCTCAATCCCAGCTCCATAGGGTTCTCCTGTAGTCCCCCACAAAGTCCCAAAAACTGCCCACCAGGCGGCTAGCAGAGTCCATTATAGGACTCTGCCTGTACCTGGGCCTCGGGAGAAGTTGGCATGCGTATGCCAGCCCTTCTCCCATCCTCTCCCTCCCTCTCCCCTCTCCGATTCCTTCCCTAGCGTAAAATCATTAAAAGATAAGATTCCCCTGGGCTCTCAGCCCCAACCGCTCTATTTTTATCTTTATAAAGCTTCACAATCTCTTACTTACCTCTCTCTTTCTCGCCGACTGATGAATGACCGGCAGCCGCGTCCGTGATTGGCTGCCGCTAGCAATCACAGACGCGGCTGCGGTCCCGCCCTCTGCTTGCATTTTCTCGCAAGCAGAGGCCGGGAGCGCGGCGGAGGAAAGAGGGGAGGTAAGTAGAGTTTGGGGGGTCTTTCTAAAAAAAAAAAATATAGCGGTTGGGGTGGGAGCCCATGGGGAGTCTTATATAAAAATTGTATTATGGGTGGACATACCTTTAAGCACTGTATATTTTGTGATGATCATACTTATTTATATATTTATTTACTGTCCCCCTTGTATGACTTTTGTATTCTATATTGTACAGCGCTGCGTCCCCTAGTGGCGCTATATAAATAAGCATTTACATACATATATACATCCTTAGTGGGAAAGCCTAAGTTGGCAGTAGTTGCTCCAGTTGCTGTTGCCTCCTATTTCTATCCCCTTTGACAGTCCCTTTTACTATGGTGCACATGCTTAGATGGGAGTAAAGGACTGGGGCAAACTGTCCATTCTGTCAAAGTTAACCTATGTCTGTTGGTTTGGAGGCAAGAGGCAATTCTGCCTACCAGAGAATTGTTTAGATTTGCTAATTAATTGGGCCAGGCTATTGTAATATTAATCACAGTTGTGCTAGTAATAGTATTAATGAGAACCTACTTATATCTTAAGGGCGCACTATAATTAAATATGTGGGGTTCTCAGATTAGAATAAACCATATTAAATATTGTTTTAATCGAGCAAAGAGACTGCATATACACTACGTTGTAGCCCTCTGTGGCATCTCTAGTCTAGTACTCTAGTATTACTCTGTATTGAAGGAAAAGATGGCTATGTTGGATGCATTTTTTAGAACTGTTCTGCTGGAATTCTTAAGTAAAAACTTTTCTGTCTTCTGGCTGAATTCCATGCTTATATTATATTTTTAGAAGATGCTACCTTTGTTATTAACCAAAGCATAAACAGTGCTTTTTTCTGGCAATAAATAGTAAAGTGTCTGTAGAAGGGTCAAATGAACATTAATGATGCATCATAAGGGCGCTATCTCTCAAATGAATGTATAATCTAGGCAAAACAGAAGTAATATCCAGATATAATATTGGGTTAGAGTGGGTTTTCACGTTAGATTAGAGTCTATGCACCCACCAGACCTTCCTCTTTTTGAGATGGAGTCCTCGATCACCACTCCTTGATGGAATCGTGACCGATTCAATTCCATGAATTGCAAATCCAAATCCTTGTGTCCTATCATTTTAAAATGTTTTGACAAAGGAAACTTCTAATCCTTGAGACAGACGTGGATCTGTGCTGTGATATCTTGCTTTAAGGGATTGCGTAGTCTCCCTACATATAGTAACTGGCAATGTCACCACAACACATACACAACCTACGAGGAGTCACACGTAATACTTATTCATTTTAAAACTGAATTCTGACACTGGGTGATTAAAGGCTTCCCTTTTTTTACAAACCTGCATTGCGTGCAGTGTAAGCACCGGGTACTTGCCCACAACATTTGCTGCCCAGGAAGTGTCTTGCCTAGGCTTTTGTGTTCTAAATTCGATCTAATGATCTGTTTTCCCGATCGTATGTCCCCTTCTGTACAAAGACCAAAGGGGTTTCCTGGAAATCTTCTATGTCAGGGTAGGCATTTTTTTTTAAGTGCCAATGTTTACGCACTGCACGTCCACACCTGTCACTGCTGATGCGCATATTCTGATAAGGGGAATTCTCTTATTCTGCATGACCTTCTTATCCTGGGTGTTAGTACCATAAACACTTTTTTGCTTGGCCACCTGTAATAATCCCTCGGGTACCCTCTACTCAGCAATTTTCTAAACATCCTCTCCAATTGTTCCTCTTCTTTGTGGGCTAAAACAAATTCTATCCACCTTTTAAATTGTCCAACTGGAATAGCATGTTTAATATTCTTAGAATGGAAACTTTTAAAAGAAAGCAACTGATTTCTGTCGTAACTTTAAAAATACCTCTGTATGAATCCAATCTGTTTTAACCACACTAACATCCAAATAATTAATTAGACGCTCATTAGTTTAAAGTATATTTGATGTCGGGATGCAGATAGCGTTAAATAATTTTAAAAAAACTGCTGCAGAGATCCAACGTTGCTCTGCCAAGCAGGAAGACATCATCTATGTATTTCCATCAAGTCAAACAATGGTTGACAAAGGGCAGAGACACTAGACAAGGTCATCTTCTAGCCACGCCATGAAGGCATTGGCGTTGGAGGGGCAAACATGGATCTTGTGGCCGTTCCCCCTTCTGGAGGTAGAATCTCCCATTAAAGGAGAAATAACTTTAAACAGAATAAATTGTAAACATTGTTTAAAAAAACATTCTGCTGTTCAATATACAATCTGCTCATGGTAAGCAGTCTAACTGTAGCTTCACTCCATTGGATCTCTGGAGCCCCTGCTTAGCGGAAGTTGCATGCAGGGGCCGGACTGGCTGCTGTCAATGGAGACGCTGCGAGAGAGAAGGGTCTGAAAGTAGCGATTGAACCTTTTTTAAAGGCATGTCCACCCCAAAACTAAAATTTAATCCTACTGGCCACATTAAGTAGTTTAAAACAAGCCTTACCTTACATTCTTGCTCAAAATAGTACCCCCTCCAAAGTCCAGGAAACTGCGTGTAGGAGCAGTGTGTGACTCATGCTTTGCCTGAGACTGCTCAACCTGTAAGGTTTGAGGCATGCTCAGTGCAGCCCTCCCCCCTCCCTTTCCCTCCCTCTCCTCTCGTTTTTCTCCCTTCCTAACATTAAACCCTTTTGGTATGCGGTAGGGCATGCTCCCCAGCCCCAACCGCATTAATATATGTTTGAAAGTCCCCCAATATTTACTTACCTTCCATCTCTCCTCCGCTGTTCAGAACTCCTGGCAGCCACGGACCGTGATTCACTGCCTCTCAGCCAATCAAGGCGTGGCTGCCAGTCCCGCCCCCTGCTTGCATTTCCTGCAAGCAGAGGGCCTGTACAGTGTGGCGGGGAAAAGAGAAGGTGAGTAAGAATCGGGGGACTTTCTAACAATAATTTTAATGCAGTTGGGCTGGGGAGCAGCCTACGCATATCAAAAGTTTTATAAGGGGTGGACATGCCCTTTAAAGAAATATTTTAGTGGTGAAGTGGGCAGGAGGTACCTACCTTATGGCCAAAGGGTTTTACGCTAGGTGCAACAGCTGCAGAGGATGGATCCAGATGGTGGGAGGGAGGGGGGGAGGGCTCCTCTGTGCATGTCACTGCCTTTCTGAGCTTAGCAGCAGGGCACCTCCTTCTTTTCACTTTCCTGGATTGTGAACAGGCACTGCAGGAGAACCATAAGGAGCAGAGATGTAAGGTAAGGATTTTTTAAACTACACAGTGGGGCCAGTAGTGGGTTAAATTTTAGTTTTGGGGGGTGGACATGCGCTAACTTACTTTTCCTAAAAGTAAAAGTGTTTGTTTTATATTGTCCAGCTTTTTGAGATTTTCTTGTGATGAGTATTACACTCATTTTCAGTTAGCAAGTAAGAACAAATTGCAAAACGAGCAATTAGTTATTTCCTGTTCCACCTGTCAGATATAAAAAACCGAAAAGAATTTGCATTGGAAAGTTGAATGGTAGTTACAGTATTTAAGTGTGACACAGTTTCCACAGTGCAGGACATTGTTATTTGTTTTATATGCTTTGTGTACTATCATTGTGTGTGAACCAACAACAAAATAGTACTGAGAACATTGGTCCATATTCATTATCGGATATGGGGAAAAAATTTTAAATCACCAAATATTTTAAATATGATCAGTAGATCATTAATAATATTGCTATGTGTATGGCCTCCTAATGATGCCTTCAGCAAAGGATCATGATCTTTATAATGGTATAGAGTTCCAATCAACAAATAAGAGCTTCCACACAGCTGATGGGAGGACCATTATATTATTATTTTGTTTAACAACAAACAGTTATTGAAAAATACACAGATTCCATTCAAATTATTATGCAAGTAACAAATTCCACTGACAGTTGGGACCTGTCAGTGGAGCCAACGGTGGATCGCACGCAAGGTAAATTCTAAAGCTTCGTCCTGGCAGGAAGTGCATGAGGTCTCCGGTATTGGATGGTGTTTTTTTAAAGATTTTGGGCATTGATACATGTCCCACAGACCATTTTCCAGGTCTCTGAGCCATTACAGTAAGTTACCATTGCTACTTATACCTTATTATTTGGGCGGAACCTTCAGATTTTTTTAACTTCCATTGACTTCAATGGAGCTGCTTGTGAATTTTCAAATTTTTGTATTTTTTTAATCCTTGAAACTGCAAGCGCAACCAATTTAGTGAGTTGACCATCTCTAGTGATTTACATTCACATTTTTCCTTTCCTATCCCTGTTTGTGATTACAAAACACACCTGACATAAATATAATATGCGTGGGGCAGAAAACAAATTTTAGTGTCTTTTGCACTTTATTTTTTGACAGTGTTAAAGGGGCTGTGTATTTATTTGGCACAGTTATGTAGAAATTTACAATGTATCTTTACCAGTACTAAGACGGAAAATGCAGCTGTGCAAAAGGTTAGAAATGAGGATTATGTTTAATATTATGATAATTAGATCTCAATAAAAATCATTATTGACTTTGCTAAACCCAGATTTGTAGTCCATTACTGCCTCATATGGGCTGAATGTGTTTAAAATGTCTGATGGATCTTGATCTGTTGATTCATTTGACTTGCAACTCTTCTTTTGCCTTGGACTCCATCCAGGAGTCTCTTGGCTGGAAGACGTAGGATGATGGTTTTCAAAACAGTGATGTCTACACTAGACATGCCAGCAAGCAGCAATAGAATTAAGCAGGTCATTTAAAATTGCCATGTTCATCTCTTCATTTTAATCTCAGACTGATTGGTCTGTTACTCATGTTGTAATTTCTGATATATTATCAAAAATTCAAATTGTAGAATTTTTATGCTGACCATACACTGGCTGAATGTTAGATAAATTTAACTTTCCAACCTTGAATGTTGAATCAATTATAATATTGGCCATTGGGGTGTGGTGGGTTTACCTGCTTACTTGCCACAGTGTTTTCTGGCTCGATTATGATTCGCCATCTCTATTACAATCATAATGCTGATCACAAAATAATTGGCTCAGGCAGCTTCACAGAAACATCAGGAATTTAAGTGATGTATGGGCACCTTTAGTCTCCTGAAGCTCTGCTATATCAGGATGGTCTTACAGGCTGTAAGGCAGTGTTGTTCTATACCTCACACAAGCCCATGAGGAGTCAGAATTAATATTATTTGGGGTGCTATCAGAAGAATATAATATTTCCTACATTTGAAAAAAATAGGTAGTTGTCCTTTCAAACACAATCTTATAATTATTCTAAACCCAAGCATATTTGCAATTTTTATTTAACTAATTTACAACGCTCCACATTCCTTGAAATGTGGGTATTTTACCCAGTGAAGTAGCAGGTTGGTAATAACTACATCTCACATAAATCCATTGGGTGTCTGAATTAGATATGTTTTATATGCCTGTACAACAGTTTGAATGAGCCAGTGGTTAAGTTCATAATAGAAATTCTAATGATGAGTTTCGAAATTAACCTATTCCGAGTTGGAACTGTTGGTTTTAAGATTCTACGAAAAGAATTTCAGGGTTTTATCGTATTTCGAGATCTGCAATTTTACAATTTTTAATATATTTTCGAAAATCGGAATTTTGAATTTTTTTGAGTTTCAGCGAATTGACAGTAAATATTGAAAATATGATGTTGACATCTAATAATAGGTTGCATGTGAATTCTGTACTAGATTGTTTTTTAAGGTTGTGGGTATTGATAAAGGTTCTCTAGTATACTTGAGAAAGGGACAGGGCGTCCCGAAACGTTGTATGTGTTGTTACAATAAATAGTGTGTGAATTCACATGATTAGTGTGCTTCCCCATATCTTTCTTGTGCTAGAGATCTTCTTATCTAGACCATTTCTTGTGTTGATACAGGTTCTTCAGATTATTTCCTCTATATGATAAAGTTCTCCAGACCATTTACCTGTATTGATAAAGGTTCTCTAGACTGTTTTCCTGTATTGATAAAGGTTCTCTAGACCATTCCCTGGATTGATTCAGGTTCTCCAGACCATTTCCCTGTATTGATAAAGGTTTCTCTAGACCATTCCCTGTATTTATACATTTCCCTGTATTGATACAGGTTCTCCAGACCATTTCCTGTATTGATAAAGGTTCTCTAGACCATTTCCCTGTATTGATACAGGTTCTCCAGGACCATTTCCTTGTATTGATACAGGTTCTCCAGACCATTTCCCTGTATTGATACAGGTTCTCCCCAAACAAATTCCTGTATTGATACAGGTTCTCTATAGACCAATTCCCTGTTTGATGCAGGTTCTCCAGATTTTTGCCTGTATTGATACAGGTTATCTAGACCATTTTAGTCCAAGGAATACTCCAGCACACCAGTTTGGCTGTATGCCAGACAAGTAGATAGGTGCAGTTCCCCTAGCCACCAGGGGACAGAAAGTTTTCTAGCACAAGAAAGTATGGGGAAGCCACACTAATCAGGTGAATTCACAACTATTTATTGTAACAACACATGCAACTTTTCGGGGCGCCCTGTCCCTTTCTCAAGTATACTTGAGGGAAGGGAAAGGACGCCCCGAAACATTGTATGTGTTGTTACAATAAATAGTTGTGAATTCACCTGATTAGTGTTGCTTCCCAATATCTTCTTGTGCTAGAGATCTTTCTTATCTAGACATTTCCTTGTGGTGATACAGGTTCTTCAGATAATTTCCCTAATTGATAAAGGTCCCAGACCATTTACCTGTATTGATAAAGGTTCTCCAGACCATTTCCCTGTATTGATACAGGTTCCCCAGACCATTTCCCTCTATTGATATGGGTTCTCCAGACCATTTCCCTGTATTGATACAGGTTCACTAGACAATTCTCTGTATTGAAAAAGGTTTCCAGACTTTTTGCCTGTATTGATACGGTTATCTAGACCATTTCCCTGTATTGATACAGGTTCTCCAGACCATTTCCCTGTATGATAAAGGTTCTCCAGACCATTTACCTGTGTGAATACAGGTTCTCAGACCATTTACCTGTTTTAATACAGGTTTCCCAGACATTACCTGTGTGGATATAGGTTCTCCAGACCATTTACCTGTGTGGATACAGGTTCTCTAGACCATTTCCCTGTATTGATATACAGATTCTCTTGACCTTTCCCGTATTGATATACAGGTTTTTCAGACCATTTCCTTGTATTGATACAGGTTCTCCAGACCATTTCCCTGTATTGATACAGGTTCTCCCAAAAAAAATTCCTGTATTGATACAGGTTCTCTAGACCATTTCCCTGTATTGATACATTTCCTGTATGATACAGGTTCTCCAGACCATTTCCTGTATTGATACAGGTTCTCAGACCATTCCCTGTATTGATGCAGGTTCTCCCCCAAAAAATTCCTGTATTGAACAGGTTCTCTGACCATTTCCCTGTTTTGATGCAGGTTCTCCAGACTTTTTGCCTGTATTGATACAGGTTATCTAGACCATTTTAGTCCAAGGAATACTCCAGCACACCAGTGTTGGCTGTATGCCAGACAAGTAGATAGGTGCAGTTCTCCTAGCCCTCCACTCCAGGGGACAGAAAGTTTTCTAGCACAAGAAATATATGGGAAGCACACGAATCAGGTGAATTCACAACTATTTATTGTAATAACACATGCAACGTTTCGGGACTCCCTGTCCCTTCTCAAGTATACTTGAGGGAAGGGAAAGGGCGCCCCGAAACATTGTATGTGTTGTTACAATAAATAGTTGTGAATTCACCGATTAGTGTGCTTCCCAATATCTTCTTGTGCTAGAGATCTTTCTTATCTAGACCATTTCCTTGTGTTGATACAGGTTCTTCAGATCATTTCCCTATATTGATAAAGGTTCTCCAGACCATTTACCTGTATTGATAAAGGTTCTCTAGACCATTTCCCTGTATTGAACAGGTTCTCCAGACCATTTCCCTCTATTGATATGGGTTCTCCAGACCATTTCCTGTATTGATACAGGTTCACTAGACAATTTCCCTGTATTGAAAAAGGTTCTCCAGACTTTTTTGCCTGTATTGATACAGGGTATCTAGACCATTTCCCTGTATTGATACAGGTTCTCCAGACCATTTCCTGTATTGATAAAGGTTCTCTAGACCATTACTGTGTGATACAGGTTCTCCAGACCATTACCTGTATTATACAGGTTCTCAGACCATTTACCTGTGTGGATATAGGTTCTCCAGATCATTTACCTGTGTGGATACAGGTTCTCTAGACCATTTCCCTGTATTGATAAAGGTTCTCCAGACCATTACCTGTGTGAATACAGGTTCTCCAGACCATTTACCTGATTAATACAGGTCTCCAGATCATTTACCTGTGTGGATATAGGTTCTCTAGACCATTACCTGTGTGGATACAGGTTCTCTAGACCATTTCTTGTATTGATAATACAGGTTCTCTAGACCATTTCCTGTATGATATAAAGGTTTTCCAGACATTCCTGTCTTGAACAGGTTCTCTAGGCTATTTGTTTAAAGCTTATATGGTATTAGAAAAAAAACAAATTCAACCATTAAATTTTTGAAACTTTAGAAACTTTCTATTTGGTTCATTTTCAAACTTTCAAAATTAACTTAAATGTTTCATTCATGTCTACCTGTTAACAAAGAATACAGTAAGAATTCCCCTATTGATAACCTTAATGACACAAATGTATTTTGATAATATCTGTAGGAAACAGTCCCCTGTTGTTGGAAACAGTGCTGCTGGCAAGTTCATAAAATAAAGACCTTTACGTATCGTATGGGCAGGTTCAACACATGTTGGTTTCCCTGACCATAGTGGTGCATTTAAGTGTTTGGTTCTAAAATAACATTGAGGTCTGTATTAGGATACCCTGGTTTTTGGATCAGGTTTGAGTGCCCGATATTGTTTTCATGGTTAGGGGGCTGAATGCAGATAGAAAGGTTACAAGTCCAGATCGGGTGTAGGTCCCAGTTTAGGTTAAGATCAGGACATTTTAAGTTTGAGCAGGTGTCAGGGAAGGGTTTGTTGGAAGCCACCCAGGTCTCTAAAGTTCCTGAAATGGATCAATAATGGTATTTTTTTCTACTCAAATAAATATACATTGTTATCTATATTTTGTTTTGCTTATATTCTATCTATTAAAGAATAGATTCATGCAGAAACTAACTTTTTTCTGGCTCCTCCACATTCATTTTCCATCTCTGATATTGGAGAACATATGTTAATGAAGGAGGAGTAAGTCAGTTACTACATGAGTATATTTTCCTTAATGCTTTATCATATACCATATCCTACATTCCCTACACATGCCAACCCTCTCATGTTCTCCTATTCTACTCTACATGCCTTAATTATATTCTGATAAATTGTTACAGTAACAAATCAAAATCTTACAATACATATGGTTTATATTGGTTAATCTGACATGTCAAAATTGAGTCATATTCATGGTATTTCTATAATAATAATGCATTATATAATGTAATTCTTTATCTAGTTCAAACAGACATCCATTACATCATTTTGCTTATTCCATGTTTTGCACATAAAAAGCCATTTTCCCTCTCTATTAAAATCTCAACCCCTCTTCCCACATACATACAACTTACGAGTCCTTGCTTGGGTGGTGCAGAAATGCTTTGCCATTGGATTATGTGATTTTCTCTTCTGAATTCAAATTCAAACACATGTACAATGACTTCTTTACAAATCTTAACTATGTTTTAATCCTCTATTCTATGAAATCTCCATGCCATTCTCTACGGTCCATACAAGGTATTGAAGATGCGTGAGGTTACACTGAAATTAACCTCTTTTTTCCACCTTGCACTGATGTCGAGGTTGGGAAGGTAGCCAAATGCCACCGAGGACACTAGTTGTAATAAATCATCCTTCTTTTTCCATCTGCAGCTCCCCAATACCGGTTTCCCCTCCTCTTTTAGTTTTCCCCTGTCATATCTGACAAAAACCCCATTGTCCTAATCGGAGTGAAGAAGAGTCCTTTCTTTTACAAAGTGCTATGAAGCCAAGTTGTGGGCTGCTGGAGATGATGCTATGACTCCACAGGGAGCCTGTATCCCAAGCTTATACTTTTCTTCTCTCACTGGGGTCACTGAATCCTTTCATTTCAGCTTCATATTCACATAAAGACATCAAGAAAAGAAGAGAGAAAAAAGCTCAGTAGAAAGAATTATTAGGCATGGCTGTCAGCTTCTTTAGTAGAAAAAAAACAAGAAGCACTCAGTAACACAGTTTTATGTAATTCTAGCAATATACAATGACAGATAAATCCAATTTGTCTGATGATCTTCATGATTAAAAAGCATTGTAAAAATCTTCTTAAGCCATTACGGGTTATAGAATCATATGCATTAAATACAATTGATTTGTTTAAGTAACCTAAAAAAAACTTCATTGGTAATGTGAACCTTACAACAGGTACAGGTGATTATAAAATGCCTTTAGTTGTCAAATAGGTTATTTTAGAGACTAAAACACATTTAATAAATGTCATAACTTATTAATAAAAACAAGCTGTAGTGTGGCCTATATTGCACCGTGAAATCGATTATTTTCCTTACTGTTGATGCTCCTAACTATGTCTATAAACTATATTAAATGAGAATTTGGCTAAACACTATTAAAGATGAACAGGCACACACAAGCAGTGATTTAATAGGGTTTTAGAAAGTGACTGCAGAGACCATTATGACTCCATGAAATTGCCAGATGTGACGAATGGTCCAATCTGCATTGAAAATAAGATGACCTTAACTGACCGTATATATTAATAATAAATAGTGTTTCCTTTACCTTTAAGCATAGCTTATATGTTTCTGTGTAGGAAAGACATTTGTACTGGAAATGCAGTCTTTGCCTCACTACAGAAAAGCAACAGGCTTGCAAAATCAGATGTTGATGAGCATCATAGACTTAAGATCTTTAGAAGTAGGGATGGTAGGGAGTCAGAGCTTCCATACTTTTTGTCTATATTTTAATTAATGTATGGCATGCAATGAGTTAACAGAGCAAAGCAGACAGACAGGCTGCATATCTAGTCTATGGGGGTAATATGTTGAATGATTTATTTTAGAGTAGGATAATTAGATACTAGAGATTTGTGGTAGTTTGGTTCTGAATATGGTTTCTGAGGGTATAAACTGCTGCTGAACCAGAATTTTCATGGTTTCTTGTCACAGTTTTGGTATTCCAGTTTCAGCTATAATTTTGTGTTGAAATATTATTTGTGCCGTGAACCCACAGATGGAAGGAAACCAGGGGGTGTCATACAACTCTTATGGGGTTAATATGCACAAACCCTAGCAATGTATTTTAGTTCTTGTTCTCCATGTACAATGGGATAATATCTAGACATTGGCCTTGCTACTGTAGGCATTATAAGCCTATATTAGCTAGGGGTCATAAGCAAAAAGCCCAGCATTATATTTCTAGCCTTATGGGGTCAATATGCGAACCCTAGCAATGTATTATTAGTATTACAAAAGATAATATAGATAGACAGCAATTCATCACTAGCCTATTATTATTCCTAGCCTTATAGGAGTTATATGCACAAGCCTTAGAACTGCCTACAAGCCTTTATCAGTTGAAAAGAGATGACATGCACAACCTGCTAGCTCTATTAATGTATCACCATGAGGTTGGTTTATATTTAATAATATAAACATTGCTAGCTTTTGTGGTCTGCTTTTAAAGCACATAGGGCTTCATTTACCAAGATCCCAAGTGGAGAGATGATTTGATACTTTGCTTGCAAATAGCTGGCATTAAACAAACACATGCTAAACTGCCATAAATTCTTTATTAAATGGTTTGCAGGGACTGAAATGCAACGCACCCCCCTAATTCCCAACTTAAAGGTTATGTTACCGAAAAAATGAACATATCCTTTTATCACATTAATTGAAGAACGGTAGGAAAGGAGCTAAGTCTTACCTTCCGTTCTTCAATTCAAACAGGAGCCCTCCATTGCTTCCTCTGAGAGTTACCGACTGCATTTGCACTCCCCTATACATAGCCAGCATGCGCATATAGCAGAACATACTATACTGTGGCATTATACATTATATAAATATGGGTCACTCAAGGCAAAATTTGCTTGTCATTTAAATTAATGGTGGTGCCTTTAGAGAAGTGCCATCTTTGAAATAGAAGCAATATGCACACCTAAGTCTACTACTAAGTTTTTCTTGAACTATGGAGGCAACCTGAGTAATTTGGAGAAAACCCAAGCTGTCAGGGAGAACATCCAGACTCTTTGCAGATGTAGTTCTGGGCTGATTTGAACTCATGACCCTAGTATTGAAAAGCTACTTTAACTGTAAATTCGAAAATTCGAAGATTCGAAAACAGATCCATAGAAGTCTATGGGAGAAAAAAAACCGAAAGTATCTATCGATGAAATAGTAATAGTAGGTTACTGTAAATAACAACAGGGACCTGGGCAATGGTCTGGGGAACCCGTAAATATAACCAAAACTTATTTTAAAACTATCTTTCCTCTTGATCGGGCTGCTTCCACATTCTTTTTTTGAGGGTTACCGAAATTGAACGCTACTTTCAAGGGTTACCAATATTACAAATTCGAGGGTTACCAAAATCGGCTTGTACATTCGAGGGATATCGAAATCGAACGCTACTTTCGAGGGTTTACCGATATTACAAATTCGAGGGTTACCCAAATTGGCTGTACATTCGAGGGTTACCGAAATTGAACGCTACATTCGAGGGTTACCAAAATCAAACGCTACTTTCGAGGGTTACCGATATTACAATTTTTTTCTACTAATTTTCTTTCGATAATCACCTACTTTTGATTTCGATAATCATCTAATTTGGATTTCGATAATCATCTACTTTCGATTTCGATAATTATCGAATTTTCGATATAAAAAACAAAATTGGAAAATTCGGGTAAATTCCGGGAGTTCTGAAAGTTTCATCGGGACTTCAAAACCCTGGATTCGATTTGAAACTGGGTTCTATTAGAAACAACAGTACATCTCTCTTTCTTTTTCCATTAAGAGTATACAGTAGGCAGGGCCGTTTTTAGGCATAGGCCTAGGCAAAGAAATAGGGCACCTATGTTGATTCAGGGTGCCTATTTCTCCCTAGCATCTCCCTGTCAGCTGTTACTGCTGTGTTAGATCTGCTCTCCTTGTTCAGCTGTAACCTGCAACATTGTATCTAGTACAGAGCCTGAACTCCACACACTCAAACAAATGTTGCAATTTGCAAACTGCATACTGTATATATCATGTCAATGCTGGCACATACTGTATATCAGTCAATATGGTACATACTGTATATTATGTCAATACTGGTACATATTGTATATCATGTCAATGCTTGCAGCTGAAAGGGTAAATGGTAATAACTCTGCTGGCACTAAAAGTGTAATAGGAAAGTTTGTTGGCATTGAATGGTTCATGGGATACTCTTCTGGCACTGAAAGTGTTAATGGCAATACTATGGGGAAGTCTGCTGGCACTGAGGGGTTAATAGCAATTCTCTGGAAAGGTGTTGGCCATGAAAGTATTAATAGTAAAGTCAGCTGGCACTAAAGGGTTAATGGTAATGTTCTGCGATGGCATGATTTATAATGCCAATATTCTTGGAAAAGCACTGAAAGAGTAAATCATCTTAGCTCTCACCAAATTTCCCTGTTCTGCCCTACCCGGCTGGAAACAATTTCTGGGGAGAACACTGGGCCACATACCATGCATCCACTGAAACCTATCCTGTCCTTCCAATCAGTATTTCATTGGTGGCCAGTGTCACTGCATCATACAAAAGTATGTATACATGCCCGTCTCACCTGGTACTGCGTTTGCCTCTTACCAACTAGTAAAGCGGTTCCACTATAAAGAACAGTTACAGTAGACGGTGCCAAAAGCAGAAAGAGGCAACTACTTGTAGCTTCATTTAGGCTTACTCTTGGAATTGTTGCCTTTTAAAACAAGGTTCCTTTTTATCTATTTTATATCTAGTTACACTCGCATTGTATAGATGCTGAATGTGAAATGTAAGTTAGAGAAAACTGCATTAGTGAAATGCCATAATTCGTGTGCTATTAACTTGAACAGGAACCATGTGACATTGGTCTTTGCTGTTTGTCACTAGAGATGTCCGAACTTCGAAAAAATCCGGTCCGCGCGAGGATCCGCGGATTTTCGAAAAAATCCGAAAATTCGAAAATCCGCGAGCGGACCCGTTAAAAACGTATTAAAATGAAGTTCGGCAAAATCCGCATTAAAAGTGGTCTAAAATAACCTTGGTAACGTACACTTAACCACTCAGGGACCTGGGTAATGGCCTTAGAAGCACGTATAAATGCCAACAATACCTAAAAAGTACAGTCGCCTAGCGTGACTTAAAAAAACGGTATTTTCGAAAATACGAGGATTCCGTAAAAAACGAAGATTTCCGTAAAAAAACGAGGCTTTCTGTAACTATGATAGCTGCCATTGGCTAATTTGGATCATGTGGCTTGCTCCTTCTTGAAAATTACACGAATTACTCGTTTTACGAGTATTCTCGTAATTACGAGAATACTCGTAATTACGTGAATCCTCGTAATTACGAGGATCTTCGGTTTTTCCGTATCCCGCAAAGTTCGTAGATCCTCGTAATTACGGAGATACTCGTATTTTCGAAAATTTTCGGAAAAAAAAAATCCGCAGGTCGGAAGTCCGGAAAGTCGGAATAATCCGCCGTTCGGGGACGGGAGAAATCCGCAGCGGATCGGGTTCGGGTCCGCGAAACGGCCATCTCTATTTGTCATGTATATATTTACACTCTATTGTTGAGATAAACTACAGGACTTCGTCAGCATTAGGAGTTGACATTCAATTTCTTTCAAGTTAAAGAAGCAATGCCCAGGTTAAAAAGCAAGTTAAAGAAGCACTGCCAAGGGAAAAAGCAAGTTAAAGGACCATTGCCCAAGGGAAAAGCAAGTTAAAGAAGCACTGCCCAAGGGAAAAGCAAGTTAAAGAGGCACCGCCCAAGGGAAGGAAAAGCAAGTTAAAGAGGCACGCCAAGGGAAAAGCAAGTTAAAGGAGCACTTCCCAGGGGAAAGCAAGTTAAAGAGCACTGCCCAAGGGAAAAGCAAGTTAAAGGAGCACTTCCCAGGTAAAAAGCAAGTTAAAGAAGCACTGCCCAAGGGAAAAGCAAGTTAAAGGAGCACTTCCAGGGGAAAAGCAAGTTAAAGAAGCACTGCCCAGGGAAAAGCAAGTTAAAAGACCATTGCCCATGGGAAAAGCAGAGTAAAGAGCACTGCCCAAGGGAAAAACAAGAAGTTAAAGAGGCACCGCCCAAGGGGAAAAGCAAGTTAAAGAGGCACCGCCCAAGGAAGAGGAAAAGCAAGTTAAGAGGCACCGCCAAGGGAAAAAGCAAGTTAAAGAGGCACCGCCCAAGGGAAAAAGCAAGTTAAAGAGGCACCGCCCAAGGGGAAAAGCAAGTTAAAGGAGCACTGCCCAGGGAGAGAAAAGCAAGTTAAAGAGGCACCACCCAAGGGAAAAAGCAAGTTAAAGAGGCACCGCCCAAGGGAAAAGCAAGTTAAAGGAGCACTGCCCGGGGAAAAAGCAAGTTAAGGGTATATCCGGCAAAAAATTTAGTTTGTTCTAACTGATTTACTAAAGAACAGGAGGTAAATGCACATCTCTTACCTCCGTTCTCAGTAAATCTTACAGGAGAGGAGGAGACACTTACCCGCAGACCCGCTCCAGCGCCGACTTCACTGACAGTCTCTGACGCATCCTCGCTCCTTCGCACTGTGTGGGGCGTGCGCGCACAGTGCAAAAGAACTGGCGATGCATCGGAGGCGTAGGGGAATTTGTCATGGAGCGGGTAAGTGTCTCTCCTCTCCTGTATGATTTACTGAAGAAAGGGAGGTAAGAGATGGTGCATTTACCTCCTGTTTTCAGTAAATCAGTTAGAAACAAACTTAAACTTTTGCTGGACATACCCTTTAAAAGAGCAATGCCCAGGGGAAAAGCAAGTTACAGAAGCACGCCAGGGAAAAGGCAAGCTAGAAAAGCTCCTATTTGTGTAATTTCCCCACAGTTGCTTCAAAATTTTAATTGCAAGGAATAGGCAATAATATCAAGGGTACAATAAAAAGAGTGGGGCATTGTAATAAAAAGGATTTTTTAGATAAGCCAAGAGCTAGATTTTTATTTATTAAATTCCTGGAAATACAACAAATATTGAAGGAACCACACTCCAGTTGAAAACGAATGTCCTTCCCTGGTGCATCCCATAATGATGATATCCATGCTGTGGTTGTTTTGCACCGTAAAATAATTTTTTTATGAAGTCCCTTGAGTTTCTCAATCTATTTAGAAGATTTCTATAGTGATATTTTCTCCACTGGTCCTGAGTGTTTTTAAAGATGAAATAAACACATGGCGAACTAGAAAAGTATCTAAATAAACCCTGAACAGTGTTCTGTATATATCACTTACAACTTTTTCTTCCTAATGATTTCAAAGAGAAAACAATAATCATATGCATGCCTTTAATGTGTGCAAGATTGGGAAACCCACACTGGATTCCTGAAAATGATTCCCTTTCGCAAAACATTTTTATTTCCAATTAGCAAAAGAAAAATTGCTAATTTGCTGCAGTTGGACAGGCCTGATGTCTCAATCTGCAAAGTGTCAGGTCAGTGAAAGGAAATGTTTCACACTGTGCAGGGAGAGAAAGCATCACTAAGAGGGTCAGGGCACAGCCAGCCCAGAAACCAGATTGACTGGCCACAGTGCTAAATTACTCACACAAGACATACATTGTCTAAGTGCCAACTCCACAGTGATCACGTTCTCATTGTTTCTCGGGTTTTTTTTGTTGTCCGTTCAGAAAAGATGAGCCAATGGGATTGGACTAAAACCAACATCCCATCTTTTATCATCTATAAATTATGACAACATTCGTTTACTTAAGGTTAAATATTAGCCTGATGTGTCTGCATCTTCAGAAAGAAAGAGATAAAAGGACATGAATATCAGCTTTTCTGACTGTGCACCGTCCTAACTGACAGTAATGTGCAGGTATTTGTGGCTCCGTGTAATCATTTACAAAACCTTAAATTTTGCGTGTTAATTACATCGGGAAATTGGTTGTTGCCAAAGTGATTGCGAAACAGAGACAGGAAGCAAAACCTGACCAAGGATCAAATTAATTGTTACTTTTCCGGATTATATGTGAAATTTGTGTATGAAGGCAACATTTTGTGTTTTCCTACGACCCATTTGATACTACAAAGAAATGTTTAAAGGGTATGTCCACCGATTTGTGAACCTTATTTTTTTGTTAACTGAAGAACGGGAGGTGAATGAGCTATGTCTTACCTACTGTTCAGTAAAAGATGTAGGAGAGAGGCAAGGGCATAGCCATAAATTACAGTGCCCCAAGATTTTAGATGGCCCCCTCCAACCCACATAAAAAACAATTCCGTTCAGTTCATCCCAACCCAGCCAAACTGCAGCCATGTTTTTTAAAGAGCATGTCCACCCTTACAATAGCCAGATCCCTCGCTAGCGCGGTTACACCTCCACTGCTGCTGAAAATGTGCACAACAGCAGAGAAAGCTTGTTCTGTAACAGACATCAACCATTGCCCATAAGGTCACCATCACGGCCATGACTGATGGCCATTACCAGGATTAAGAGAGTAACCATAGCGTGGAGCCATGGTATTGTAGTAAGTAAAGTAAAGTAAAACGAAAAATGGGTTTGTGGGGCTATATGATGTAAAATTTGCTTACGAGGATGGACATGACTGCAGTAGACCCGACTCCTTTGGCTTGGGCCCCAAAGCAGCCGCTATGGTTACTATAGTGACCCACACTAGAGAAGGACTAGAACTCGAACACGAGTTCGAGCCGAACTATTCAAGTTCGAATGGACTCGGACTTCTGGAACTATCCCGGACCCGGATATTTCGATATTTTCCCGACTTTCGCTAATTATCGAGTGTTCGAACAGTTGAGGCACGCGAATATGCGAGTAAAATGTCTATTACACCAATACGCTAGTAAAAATTGAATCCGCGAGTAAAATGTCTATTATACCTATACAAGACTATCGAATCCGCGAGTAGGTGTCTATTATACCTATACGCGAGTAAATATCGAATTCTAGAATCCGCGAGTAAACTGTCTATTATACCAATATGTGAGTAAATATCAAATTCTTAAATCCGCAAGTAAAATTTCTATTATACAATACACAAGTAAATACCGAATTATCGAATCCGCGAGTAAAATGTCTATTATACCTATACGCAAGTAAATATCGAATCCGCGAGTAAAATGTCTATTATACCTATACGAGACTATCGAATCTGCGAGTAAGATGTCTATTATACCTATACGCAAGTAAATATCGAATTCTCGAATCCGCGAGTAAACTGTCTATTATACCAATATGCGAGTAAATATCAAATTCTTGAATCCGCAAGTAAAATGCCTATTTTACCTATACACAAGTAAATACCGAATTATCGAATCCGCAAGTAAAATGTCTATTATACCTATACGCGAGTAAATATCGAATCCGCGAGTAAAATGTCTATTATACCTATACGCAAGTAAATATCGAATCCTCAAGTAAAATGTCTATTATACTCATACGTGAGTAAATATTGAATATTGAATCCGCAAGTAAAATGTCTATTATACCAATATGTGAGTATATATCGAATGGGTCAGCTCCCAGAACATTAACATTACAACCTGCAACCTTCTATACTGTGTACTGTGTAGAAAGCTTTCTACCTCTATGCCACAAGGGCTAATAGGGGGAGAAGTAAATGTGAATCTCTATCTTTTACTAATAACAAAAATAAAAGGAGAGCCTGGGGAATTGAACCTGTGTCCCAAGAGTCTGCTTGTTTTTAAATCCAGCACTTTAGCAGCAACTTGTGACTTCTTGGGCTATATAGTATGTTCCTAAATATTCAGCATTTACATGATGCGCCACCAGACTCAGCAACAAATACAGGTGCATTTAGAAACTTTACTGGAAACAACATGGAAGCCTTCTTGTTACAGACTCTATTACTTACATATACAAAATGCAACTTTTCAATTACGTTTTGTTCTCCTTTAAAGTATTAGAGTTTTATTATTTACAGGACAGCACAGAGGATATTAAATTACACTGAAAGGCTTAAATAGAAACCTAAAGAATTAATCACTGTTCTACTAGGTAACTGGCAACTGAAAGATAATTTATATCAATAAAAGCAATAACTGTATCTACTAAAAATAAACTGCAAACAATGGATGGTCTTTAGACTTTCCGGACTGGGAAATATGCTTATTCATCTTAGAGCACCAAAGGTTGACATTTGTAATAAGTTAAGTGAAAATTGGGTAGTGTTCAATTTTGACAAGAAGGGTCATGGTACCCTAACAAAAGAGCAGTGGATGTATTTCATCAACCATTTACTTTGAAAGCTGCAGAGATGTATCATCCAAGAGAGATCTTAGACTGGCTGCTGTTGTCCTTACCCTTAGCTAATGCCACCCATAACTGGGGTATCTTTGCCCCTTAGTATAATGCTCAAAATTCATTATAGATTTTATCAAGCAACCTTTAAATTGTAGAAAATTCCAATATCCAGGGATAAGCTTCCAGTAACCCCAAATAGATTTATGTTGTGATATTTTATCTTTAAAGAGTAGGTCCAGCCCCCAAAAAACTTTTCTGTATAGAGATAATTGTCCCCCAAAACCTCAACTTTGCAAGGTTTAAAGTTATCAAAAGTAATTCTTAATGTATATCTGTTGTATTCAATTAGATCAACTGGACTTGAAATGTAGTTCTTGAAGACGTTTCGCGTCATCCGACTGGCTTTCTCAATTTAGAATGACTTGTACAAGAATCTGTGGCAATTATGTACCCTGGAAAATCCCAATAGCATATCACAGCCAGGTGTTAAGGGTTGTGATTGGATAGTGGCTAAGAGGTGTTATAGGAACGCCCAGAGTAAGGTGTTAAAACAGCATTGTACATGGCAGACAGTTGGTGTCGAACCCCCCCACCTCTATTTAGGCTTGGTTTCTTTATTTCACATAAATGGCCTCCTTAACACCTCTCTGAACCAGTCACGTTCCTTGCCAGTATGTTAACATTACAATCTTCAAAGGTATGTCCTTTATCCTTAAGATGCAGATACACGGCTGAGTCCTGACCCGAGGAATTGGCTCTTCTGTGCTGGGCCATACGTTGATGCAGGCTGTTTGGTCTCCCCCACATACAAATCAGAGCATTCTTCACATGCACTGCACCGCATATATGATGTCGCTTTTCTTGTGTTTTGGTATTGGGTCTTTTGGATGTACCAATTGCTGCCTCAGCATGTTGCTCGGTTTAAAGCAGACAGGGATACGATGTTTTTGAAAATTCTTCTTAATTTCTCGGAGACCCCTGCTACATATGGGATGACCATGTTCTTCCTCCTGTCTTGCTTTCCCCTTCACTGTTGGTATTTGTGTTCTTTTCTTTCCTTCTACTTTCTTTGACAAAGGCCCAGTCTGGATATCCACAAGTTTAAGGGCTCCTCTGAGATGTTTCATTTCTTTAGCCTTCGCCTCTGTGCTAGTGGGGATGTTCTCGGCTCTGTGTTGCAGGGTTCTGATGACCCCCAGCTTGTGATCTAAAGGGTGGTGGGAGTCAAACATCAAATACTGATCTGTGTGTGTTGGTTTTCTGTAAACCTCTACTTCCAGTTTACCATTTTCCTTAACTTCTACCAAGCAGTCCAAGAAAGCCAGTTTGTTGTTTTGTACCTCTTCCCTTGTGAATTTAATGTTTTGGTCCACCGCATTAATGTGTTCTGTGAAAGCTTGTACTTCCTTCTGGTGGAGTTTTAACCCAGGTGTCATCAACATATCTGAACCAGTGCGGGTGCTAAGCCCTTAAAGGTATTAAGCACCTGTTTTCTACCTCCTCCATGTAAAGGTTGGCCACAATAGGTGAAACTGGAGATCCCATAGCACATCCATGTTTTTGCTTATAGAACTTATCCCTGTATTTGAAATAGGTGGTATTCAGGCACAAGTCCAACAAGGAACACCACTGTTCTGGGTTGAGATCAGTTCTGCTGGTAAGAGTGTGTCTTGGCCCAGCCGTTTTCTCACCATGTCAACAGCCTCCTTGGTGGGTATACCAACGTGCTGCCATGTACAATGCTGTTTTAACACCTTACTGGGCGTTCCTAAACACCTCTTAGCCACTATCCAATCACACCCTAACACCTGGCTGTGATATGCTAATTGGGATTTTCCAGGGTACATAATTGCCACAGATTCTTGTACAAGTCATTTTGAATTGAGAAAGCCAGTCGGATGACTAGCGAAACGTCTTCAAGAATACATTTCAAGTGCCAGTGAT
Source organism: Hymenochirus boettgeri (assembly GCA_019447015.1). Classification (NCBI taxonomy): domain Eukaryota; kingdom Metazoa; phylum Chordata; class Amphibia; order Anura; family Pipidae; genus Hymenochirus; species Hymenochirus boettgeri. The sequence continues at coordinate 186,272,975 of CM033475.1, forward strand.
GCATTAATTGAATGTGTACCCGGCTTAGTATTGAGTGTGACCACTAAGTCCCCTGCAGATCTTAGGACTGAGATGTGTAAGAACAAAAGGTCAGTGATACTGGTAAATAAAACACAAACCCCCATGTTAGAAAGGTAAATTTCCCAACAATCCCATCAAATGAGAGTGAGACACAGATTACTGATTTCATATTAAGGTGCTCTTCCTTCTAAAAGAGTGTTGATCTGAGACTTTAGTTGTCTTTTAAGGACTCTGGTCTACTCACGTGTGGACAAATTTAACCTTCTTGTGTTTATATAGATAGATCTCATGAAGCGACTCAGGCAAAATCTTAAACTGGAATATTTTAATGGTAGCTTAGAAGGAGACAGACAGAAGTCATTACAGTTAATAATTAAAACATGGTCATAAAATTAGATTGCAGTTAGAAAATGGCCTATATAAATATAAAGCAAAGAAACCCAAATGTAATGAAATCTTACAGCTAACATTTTAACTATAATAATGAAACTCTTTTAAAGCAGAATAAAATATTTATAGGGCTGATACAATAGGAGGTATAAGCAGTGGCGTAACTAGAAATCACTGCCCCCCCCCGCAAAACTATGATGGGGCCCCTATCCATGCTTAATCCACAGTGGTTTTCTGGGGGGAGGCATATCTGTTATAGGAAAAATAAGAAGATGGAGCCCCCTTGGCCCCCTGTGGTTGCTCTCCCTACTCCCTGGTGTTACGCCCCTGGGTATAAGAGTTTGCAATAACCAATCAGATGTTAGCTTTTTGCTGGGCTACTGTAGCAAGGTAATATTGATTGGTTGCTGCAGATTAATAGCGCAGCACATTTTTGCACTTCAGACATACAGTATTTGCCACTGTTTTAAAGTAAAAGTTAGTTAACAAAAAAGACCCACCCTTTCCTTTTTATTAAGGGGTCACTAAACTGTAAATATGACTTCTTTTCAAATGAACGTATAATTCATAGAGACCAAAGCACTTACTCCTATCTCCTATTGTTACTCACAAGTCGTGATAATCATTGTAAAGATAGCTGCACTGCTGATAGCCTCTCCCCATGCTCTGACATGGCTCAGATTCACACTGCGCTCTAAGTTCTAACATGGTCCATTAGGTTGTGAAGGACACGAGGACTTTGCAGCACAGCAACTATTACACTGATAACGTGGCTTGTGAGTAACAATAGGAGATAGGAGCAAGTGCACCTGTCTTCTTCTGATTAAAGTGACACTTTTGTAACTTTTGTAAGATACAATTGAACTGGTTTGAATTCAACCCTGAAGTAATTTTATTCTCTGGTGTTAACCACAACTTTTGATTAACTTGCACATTGCCCCCTGTCAGTAACATGATGGGGAACAGCTCTATTGAATCATGTAGCATCCATCTGTATACCTTTGTTTACCATATTTATAAGAATTCAAAAAAATGTTCACTTTATTTGACCCATAATGCTAATATCTGGACAACAATTGCACAATCATGGGAGTGATTTATAGATAGAAATATAGTGTTACGGTGATGTCTTGTCCTAACAGGAAGATGAACTTCGACTCTTAAGATAACAGGTATCATTATGTCCAGCAGTATTCACTCAACAAGACTTTGCTTTATTAGCTATTATTAGACAACTGAAAACCGTAAAAATTAACATTTTTCATAATCCAAGTTGCCTAAATATTTAGAACAAGAAAAGTTGAAAATATATTGATTAAAAAATAGAAATATAAGGTAACATAAGGCCACACTTGCTGAAGGCAAAATACTATTGGGGCGGTGCATAGCGAGTCACTGTTGTTCACTTGTGCCCATGTAAGGCTCTCCATACCCTTTCCTGTTTCATTCTGTAACCCATTCCGCATCTTTAATCCAGCTATCTTAAAGAGACGAAATCGGCAACCACAGTAATTTCTGGATTTAAAGCAGTGTTAATCCTCCGTACACCGCTGCAAGGAGGAGCTGAAAGTGGCTTGTTATTCAGTGTCACATTTTGGTGATATATGGTATATTGCAGAATATGCTTTTCAAAATATAGTTTCTAAACATCTGGAGTTTCTGCATTTTATGTTTCCTTTGAAACAGCTCAGAAAAAAAAAACACTCAATAAACTTTTTCAGTGTTGTAATCTCTGTCCTGTATATTTAACAAGACTTAATCGAACAGCAGTTTATGTAGCTTTTCAACTAACTTGTGGTCTTTTTCACCAAACAATATACAACGTGGGTCCTCTAACTTGCAGCCCTCCATCCCTGCTCTAACTAGTCGGTGTTCCAAACCTCGAGCCACCAAAGTTTGTTTTTGTTATTTGCACATGTTCTCTAGACCAGTACCTAGGCCCCCGAGCAATTTAGATTAACTTTCTATTGCTATCTATTTAGATCTTAAATGAATGTAACTTTTGGATTTTTTAACCCCGTAATTCCAAAGGTCCGTTTCAAATTTTGAAATTAAAAATCTTGGACAGAAACTTGCCAGTTCTGTTCATCTCTACTGTTAACTAATAAAAATTAGACTATATAGATGAGCATTACCCACTCAAAGAAGACCCAACCCGCTTTATAATAAACAATTACAATTTCCTACTTTAACAATGTGTAGGTAGTTTAGATTAGTAGATTATGGTTCTCTCTTCCTTGGAAGCCAATTGAGGAGAGCAAGCCTGTTAGACTGTTATGAAGAGCAGATACTACCTGAAAACTGGATCTTTAAAGTATCTTGAAGTCCATTCTTAAAACCTATTATTGATATAGTTTTCCTCAAAACACTAAAATAACATTAAATATTGCAGTTAATTTCTATCACGTTTCCAGATCCTATGAAAATACTACATTGCTTGCTCAATTTAGCAGCATGTTGTTAATTTAGTCTCTAAAGTGGGTTCTAAAAGCCAAAGTAAGTATTCGGCCTCTAAAATAATATGACATCTGATTGGTAAAAAAATACGTCTGAGCACAGCAGGTTGTAATGTTTTTTAATATTGTACAAGGAGTAACTTGCATAAAATCTTTCCAGAGCTTTTAATGGCAGATCTTTGCAATAAAAAAAGGTGCCTGCACATCTTCATCGCTACAACTGATAATCTTTTGTGCTTCATAGAAATGGCATCTGGCCATCAGTGCTCCTAAAATGTGCTCCTAAAAGCACAGCGAGGAGGGACATGCTTGATAATGAGGAGAGAAATGCTTGGCAGAAAAATGAGATGGACCAGATGCTGTGAGAAAGTGGTATGCAAGGGTACTTTTTAGACCTTTGCCAAATCTGAGCCATTGTGAGGTGATCTAAAACTGGATAGATGCCCAGACCATGGGCCTCTGTGTCTCAGTTTATATTAATAAGATTTATATTTGATTCCATGATATATAAATATAAAGTAAACTAATCCAAGCACAGGCAAAAATACATTATTAAAGTAAGAGAATATTTAAAATAAGAAATTGTTTTCCCCTCTTTCTAATCAATAGAAATGTTCATGATGGATTGCTAGAAATGGCATTAAGAAAGTTTTAGCTTTCTTACTTTGGAAGTATTAGAAGATTTGCTATATTTTAAAGCAAAGATAAGTTTTTCTTCTTGGCTTGAGACAGAATGGAAATAACTGCTTTTTCTGCATTAGTATAAAGTCTAGACTGAGATGATCCTGAAATAGACTAGAACACAGACTTAATAGATATGAGAGAATTTGGGAAATTAAAATTTTTTGAGTTGCAATTTTGCATCATCAAGCAACTTAAAAAGAACTGATTGGTACTTATAGAACTGATTGGTACTGCTGCTTCTTGTCTGGCGCCATTTAAATCCTTTTATGGGTATTACCATCTGCTGTGTGTGAGAGAAGAGTGATAGTATCTGGCCAGGGGCAACTAATTGTTGGTTAGTAAAATATGTGCGTGTTAGGCTGGGTACAACCTTTCCAGTTATGTATGTAGCTCCTCGCACACCCGAACTCCTTTAAATCTTCCGAGGTGCTGCTTCCCCAACTGCTCAAACGTAAGCAGTACAAACGTAATAACCAATAATAGCAGGGAGGCGCACTCAGAAAAGATAATAACAATATTTATTGTGAACAAGCGGTGCACAACATTTCGGTGCACACTTTACCAATAAAGAACTAATCCCATTGCATTCCTGTTAGTACTGACAGGATCCATCCTTTGTCGCACCTGCAAAGGAACGTTTCCGGCAAACGTTCGGCATTGAAAATGGTCCTTATGGATGGAAAATATTCCTTATGGTCAGCTCCCTGTAGTGTAGGAAATCGCCTGTAATCATAGGTTGTATGGCAATCCTGAATGATCTCCCTATACTTTATATAGGGATACATTTGGGACTGTATGTAACCAACTTTAATTTAGGCTGAGGCCACACTACGGCAGATGTTACTATCAGTTTGCGTTGTGATCAATGCAGTGGTACACGTTCCCCCAAAACAACGCGGCTTGGCCATCACAGATGCCACTGCTGGTCTGGCCCCTACCGCAGCTTCCTTGCACGGAGGAAAGGCATGAAAGCTAGGCAGAAGAAAGCCAAGGGAACAATGGTTGGTAAGTACATTAAGAATTGTGCTTGTGAAGGTTCTCATTCATCCAGGTCATGGTATATCTGTTGTATTCAATTAGATCAACTGGACTTGAAATGTAGTTCTTGAAGACGTTTCGCTAGTCATCCGACTGGCTTTCTCAATTCAGAATGACTTGTACAAGAATCTGTGGCAATTATGTACCCTGGAAAATCCCAATTAGCATATCACAGCCAGGTGTTAAGGGTGTGATTGGATAGTGGCTAAGAGGTGTTATAGGAACGCCCAGAGTAAGGTGTTAAAACAGCATTGTACATGGCAGACAGTTGGTATATACCCACCAAGGAGGCTGTTGACATGGTGAGAAAACGGCTGGGCCAAGACAGCACTCTTACCAGCAGAACTGATCTCAACCCAGAACAGGTGTGTTCCTTGTTGGACTTGTGCCTGAATACCACCTATTTCAAATACAGGGATAAGTTCTATAAGCAAAAACATGGATGTGCTATGGGATCTCCAGTTTCACCTATTGTGGCCAACCTTTACATGGAGGAGGTAGAAAAACAGGTGCTTAATACCTTTAAGGCTTAGCACCCAGCCACTGGTTCAGATATGTTGATGACACCTGGGTTAAATCCACCAGAAGGAAGTACAAAGCTTTCACAGAACACATTAATGCGGTGGACAAAACATTAAATTCACAAGGGAAGAGGTACAAAACAACAAACTGGCTTTCTTGGACTGCTTGGTAGAAGTTAAGGAAAATGGTAAACTGGAAGTAGAGGTTACAGAAACCAACACACACAGATCAGTATTTGATGTTTGACTCCCACCACCCTTTAGATCACAAGACTGGGGGTCATCAGAACCCTGCAACACAGAGCCGAGAACATCCCCACTAGCACAGAGGCGAAGGCTAAAGAAATGAAACATCTCAGAGGAGCCCTTAAAACTTGTGGATATCAGACTGGGCCTTTGTCAAAAGAAGTAGAAGGAAAGAAAAGAACCAAATACCAACAGTGAAGGGAGGAAAAGCAAGACAGGAGGAAGAACATGGTCATCCCATATGTAGCAGGGGTCTCCGAGAAATTAAGAAGAATTTTTCAAAAAAATCGTATCCCTGTCTGCTTAAACCGAGCAACATGCTGAGCAGCAATTGGTACATCCAAAGACCCAATACCAAAACACAAGAAAAGCGACATCATATATGCGGTGCAGTGAGTGAAGAATGCTCTGATTTGTATGTGGGGGAGACCAAACAGCAACTGCATCAACGTATGGCCCAGCACAGAAGAGCCAATTCCTCGTGGTCAGACTCAGCCGTGTATCTGCATCTTAAGGATAAAGGACATACCTTTGAAGATTGTAATGTTAACATACTGGCGAAGGAACGTGACTGGTTCAAGAGAGGTGTTAAGGAGGCCATTTATGTGAAATAAAGAAACCAAGCCTAAATAGAGGTGGGGGGGTTCGACACCAACTGTCTGCCATGTACAATGCTGTTTAACACCTTACTCTGGGCGTTCCTATAACACCTCTTAGCCACTATCCAATCACACACCCTTACACCTGGCTGTATATGCTAATTGGGATTTTCCAGGGTACATAATTGCCACAGATTCTTGTACAAGTCATTCTGAATTGAGAAGCCAGTCGGATGACTAGCGAAACGTCTTCAAGAACTACATTTCAAGTCCAGTTGATCTAATTGAATACAACAGATATACTTAAGAATTACTTTTGATAACTTTTAAACCTTGCAAAGTTGAGGTTTGGGGGACAATATCTATACAGAAAAGTTTTTGGGGGCTGGACCTACTCTTTAAAGATAAAATATCACAACATAATCTATTTGGGGTTACTGGGAAGCTTATCCCTGGATATTGGAATTTTCTACAATTTAAAGGTTGCTTGATAAAATCTATAATGAATTTTGAGCATTATACTAAGGGGCAAAGATACCCCAGTTATGGGTGGCATTAGCTAAGGGTAAGGACAACAGAAGCCAGTCTAAGATCTCTCTGGGATACATCTCTGCAGCTTTCAAAGTAATGGTTGATGAAATACATCCACTGCTCTTTTGTTAGGGTACCATGACCCTTCTTGTCAAAATGTGAACACTACCCAAGGTTTACACTAACTTATTACAAATGTCAACCTTTGGTGCTCTAAGATGAATAAGCATATTTCCCAGTCCGGAAAGTCTAAAGACCATCCATTGTTTGCAGTTTATTTTTATAGATACAGTTATTGCTTTTATTGATATAAATTATCTTTCAGTTGCCAGTTACCTAGTAGAAACGTGATTAATTCTTTAGGGTTTCTATTTAATGCTTTCAGTGTAATTTAATATCCTCTGTGCTGTCCTGTAAATAATATAACTCTAATACTTTAAAGGAGAAACAAAACGTAATTGAAAAGTGCATTTTGTATATGTAAGTATAGAGTCTGTAACAAGAAGGCTTCCATGTTGTTTCCAGTAAAGTTTCTAAATGCACCTGTATTTGTTGCTGAGTTGCTGTGGCGCATCATGAAATGCTGAATATTTAGGAACATACTATATAGCCCAAGAAGTCACAAGTTGCTGCTAAAGTGCTGGATTTAAAAACAAGAGACTCTTGGGACACAGGTTCAATTCCCCAGGCTCTCCTTTTATTTTTGTATTAGTAAAAGATAGAGATTCTACATTTACTTCCCCCTATTGCCCTTGTGGCATAGAGGTAGAAAGCTTTCTACACAGTACACAGTATAGAAGGTTGCAGGTTGTAATGTTAATGTTCTGGGAGCTGACCCATTCGATATATACTCACATATTGGTATAATAGACATTTTACTTGCGGATTCATATTCAATATTTACTCACGTATGAGTATAATAGACATTTTACTTGAGGATTCGATATTACTTGCGTATAGGTATAATAGACATTTTACTCGCGGATTCGATATTTACTCGCGTAGGTATAATAGACATTTTACTTGCGGATTCGATAATTCGGTATTTACTTGTGTATAGGTAAAATAGGCATTTTACTTGCGGATTCAAGAATTTGATATTACTCGCATATGGTATAATAGACAGTTTACTCGCGGATTCGAGAATTCGATATTTACTTGCGTATAGGTATAATAGACATCTTACTCGCAGATTCGATAGTCTCGTATAGGTATAATAGACATTTTACTCGCGGATTCGATATTTACTTGCGTATAGGTATAATAGACATTTTACTCGCGGATTCGATAATTGGTATTTACTTGTGTATTGTATAATAGAAATTTTACTTGCGGATTTAAGAATTTGATATTTACTCACATATTGTATAATAGACAGTTTACTGCGGATTCTAGAATTCGATATTTACTCGCGTATAGGTATATAGACACCTTACTCGCGGGATTCGATAGTCTTGTATAGGTATAATAGACATTTTACTCGCGGATTCAATTTTTACTAGCGTATTGGTGTAATAGACATTTTACTCGCATATTCGCGTGCCTCAACTGTTCGAACACTCGTAATTAGCGAAAGTCTGGAAAATATCGAAATATCCGGGTCGGGATAGTTCCAGAAGTCCGAGTCCATTCGAACTTGAATAGTTCGGCTCGAACTCGTGTTCGAGTTCTAGTCCTTCTCTAGTGTGGGTCACTATAGTAACCATAGCGGCTGCTTTGGGGCCCAGAGCCAAAGGAGTCGGGTCTACTGCAGTCATGTCCATCCTCGTAAGCAAATTTTACATCATATAGCCCCACAAACCCAATTTTCGTTTTACTTTACTTTACTTTACAATACCATGGCTCCACGGCTATGGTACTCTCTTAATCCTGGTAATGGCCATCGTCATGGCCGTGATGGTGACCTTATGGGCAATGGTTGATGTCTGTTACAGAACAAGCTTTCTCTGCTGTTGTGCACATTTTCACAGCAGCAGCAGTGGGGTGTAACCGCGCTAGCGAGGGATCTGGCTATTGTAAGGGTGGACATGCTCTTTAAAAACATGGCTGCAGTTTGGCTGGGTTGGATGAACTGAACGGAATTGTTTTTTATGTGGGTTGGAGGGGGCCATCTAAAATCTTGGGGCACTGTAATTTATGGCTATGCCCTTGCCTCTCTCCTACATCTTTTACTGAACAGTAGGTAAGCATAGCTCATTCACCTCCCGTTCTTCAGTTAACAGAAAAAATAAGGTTCACAAATGGTGGACATACCCTTTAAACATTTCTTTGTAGTATCAAATGGGTCGTAGGAAAACACAAAGTGTTGCCTTCATACACAAATTTCACATATAATCCGGAAAAGTAACAATTAATTTGATCCTTGGTCAGGTTTTGCTTCCTGTCTCTGTTTCGCAATCACATTTGGCAAACAACCAATTTCCCGATGTAATTAACACGCAAAATTTAAGGTTTTGTAAATGATTACACGGAGCCACAAATACCTGCACATTACTGTCAGTTAAGGACGGTGCACAGTCAGAAAGCTGATATTCATGTCCTTTTATCTCTTTCTTTCTGAAGATGCAGACACATCAGGCTAATATTTAACCTTAAGTAAACGAATGTTGTCATAATTTATAGATGATAAAAGATGGGATGTTGGTTTTAGTCCAATCCCATTGGCTCATCTTTTCGAACGGACAACAAAAAAAAAACCCGAGAAACAATGAGAACGTGATCACTGTGGAGTTGGCACGTTAGACAATGTATGTCTTGTGTGAGTAATTAGCACTGTGGCCAGTCAATCTGGTTTCTGGGCTGGCTGCCCTGACCCTCTTAGTGATGCTTTCTCTCCCTGCACAGTGTGAAACATTTCCTTTCACTGACCTGACACTTTGCAGATTGAGACATCAGGCCTGTCCAACTGCAGCAAATTAGCAATTTTTTTTTGCTAATTGGAATAAAAATGTTTTGCGAAAGGAATCATTTTCAGGAATGCAGTGAGGGTTTCCCAATCTTGCACACATTAAAGGCATGCATATGATTATTGTTTCTCTTTGAAAATCATTAGGAAGAAAAAGTTGTAAGTGATATATACAGAACACTGTTCAGGGTTTATTTAGATACTTTTCTAGTTCGCCATGTTTTATTTAGCATCTTTAAAAACACTCAGGACCAGTGGAGAAAATATCACTTAATAGAACTTCTAAATAGAATTGAGAAACTCAAGGGACTTCATAAAAAATTATTTTACGGTGCAAAACAACCAACAGCATGGATATCATCATTATGGGATGCACCAGGGAAGGACATTCGTTTTCAACTGGAGTGTGGTTCCTTCAATATTTGTTGTATTTCCAGGAATTTAATAAATAAAAATCTAGCTCTTGGCTTATCTAAAAAATCCTTTTTATTACAATGCCCCACTCTTTTTATTGTAACGCTTGATATTATTGCCTATTCCTTGCAATTAAATTTTGAAGCAACTGTGGGGGAAATTACACAAATAGGAGCTTTTCTAGCTTGCCTTTTCCTGGCAGTGCTTCTGTAACTTGCTTTTCCCCTGGGCATTGCTCTTTTAAAGGGTATGTCCAGCAAAAGTTTAAGTTGTTTCTAACTGATTTACTGAAGACAGGAGGTAAATGCACCATCTCTTACCTCCCGTTCTTCAGTAAATCATACAGGAGAGGAGGAGACACTTACCCGCTCCAGTGACAAATTCCCCTACGCCTCCGATGCATCGCCAGTTCTTTGCACTGTGCGCGCAGCACACACAGTGCGAAGGAGCGAGGATGCGTCAGAGACTGTCAGTGAAGTCGGCGCTGGAGCGGGTCTGCGGGTAAGTGTCTCCTCCTCTCCTGTAAGATTTACTGAAGAACGGGAGGTAAGAGATAGTGCATTTACCTCCTGTTCTTTAGTAAATCAGTTAGAAACAAACTAAATTTTTTGCCGGATATACCCTTAACTTGCTTTTCCCCTGGGCAGTGCTCCTTTAACTTGCTTTTCCCTTGGGCGGTGCCTCTTTAACTTGCTTTTTCCCTTGGGTGGTGCCTCTTTAACTTGCTTTTCCCCTGGCAGTGCTCCTTTAACTTGCTTTTCCCTTGGGCGGTGCCTCTTTAACTTGCTTTTCCCTGGCGGTGCCTCTTAACTTTGCTTTTCCCTTGGGCGGTGCCTCTTTAACTTGCTTTTCCCTTGGGCGGTGCCTCTTAACTTGCTTTTCCCTTGGGCGGTGCCTCTTTAACTTGCTTTTCCCTTGGGCAGTGCTTCTTTAACTTGCTTTTCAGGGCAATGGTCCTTTAACTTGCTTTTTCCCTTGGGCAGTGCTTCTTTAACTTGCTTTCCCCTGGGAAGTGCTCCTTTAACTTGCTTTTCCCTTGGGCAGTGCTTCTTTAACTTGCTTTTTACCTGGGAAGTGCTCCTTTAACTTGCTTTTCCCTTGGGCAGTGCTCCTTTAACTTGCTTTTCCCCTGGGAAGTGCTCCTTTAACTTGCTTTTCCCTTGGGCGGTGCCTCTTTAACTTGCTTTTCCCTTGGGCGGTGCCTCTTTAACTTGCTTTTCCCTTGGGCAGTGCTTCTTTTTTAACTTGCTTTTCCCTTGGGCAATGGCCTTTAACTTGCTTTTCCCTTGGGCAGTGCTTCTTTAACTTGCTTTTTACCTGGGCATTGCTTCTTTAACTTGAAAAGAAATTGAATGTCAACTCCTAATGCTGACGAAGTCCTGTAGTTATCTCAACAATGAGTGTAATATATACATGGACAATAGAGATGGCCGTTTCGCGGACCCGAACCCGGATCCGCTGCGGATTTCTCCCGTCCCCGAACGGCGGATTATTCCGGACTTTCCGGACTTCCGAACTGCGGATTTTTTTTTTCCGAAATTTTCGAAAATACGAGTATCTCCGTAATTACGAGGATCTACGATACTTGCGGGATACGGAAAAACCGAAGATCCTCGTAATTACGAGGATTCACGTAATTACGAGTATTCTCGTAATTACGAGAATACTCGTAAAACGAGTAATTCGTGTAAATTTTCAAGAAGGAGCAAGCCACATGATCCAAATTAGCCAATGGCAGCTATCATAGTTACAGAAAGCCTCGTTTTTTTACGGAAATCTTCGTTTTTACGGAATCCTCGTATTTTCGAAAAATACCGTTTTTTAAAGTCACGCTAGCGGACTGTACTTTTTAGGTATTGTTGGCATTTATACGTGCTTCTAAGGCCATTACCCAGGTCCCTGAGTGGTTAGTGTACGTTACCAAGGTTATTTAGACCACTTTTAATGCGGATTTTGCCGAACTTTCATTTTAATACGTTTTTAACGGGTCCGCTCGCGGATTTTCGAATTTTCGGATTTTTTCGAAAATCCGCGGATCCTCGCGCGGACCGGATTTTTCGAAGTTCGGACATCTCTAGTGACAAACAGCAAAGACCAATGTCACATGGTTCCTGTTCAAGTTAATAGACACGAATTATGGCATTTCACTAATGCAGTTTTCTCTAACTTACATTTCACATTCAGCATCTATACAATGCGAGTGTAACTAGATATAAAATAGATAAAAAGGAACCTTGTTTTAAAAGGCAACAATTCCAAGAGTAAGCCTAAATGAAGCTACAGTAGTTGCCTCTTTTCTGCTTTTGGCACCGTCTACTGTAACTGTTCTTTATAGTGGAACCGCTTTACTAGTTGGTAAGAGGCAAACGCAGTACCAGGTGAGACGGGCATGTATACATATTTTGTATGAATGCAGTGACACTGGCCACCAATGAAATACTGATTGGAAGGACAGGATAGGTTTCAGTGGATGCATGGTATGTGGCACCAGTGTTCTCCCCAGAAATTGTTTCCAGCCGGGTAGGGCAGAACAGGGAAATTTGGTGAGAGCTAAGATGATTTACTCTTTCAGTGCTTTTCCAAGAATATTGGCATTAATAAATTCAGTGCCAGCAGAACATTACCATTAACCCTTAGTGCCAGCTGACTTTACTATTAATACTTTCAGTGCCAACACCTTTCCAGAGAATTGCTATTAACCCCTCATGCCAGCAGACTTCCCATAGTATTGCCATTAACACTTTCAGTGCCAGAAGAGTATTCCATGAACCATTCAATGCCAACAAACTTTCCTATTAACACTTTTAGTGCCAGCAGAGTTATTACCATTTACCCTTTCAGCTGCAAGCATTGACATGATACAATATGTACCAGTATTGACATAATATACAGTATGTACCAGTATTGACATGATATACAGTATGTGCCAGCATTGACATGATATATACAGTATGCAGTTTGCAAATTGCAACATTTGTTTGAGTGTGTGGAGTTCAGGCTCTGTACTAGATACAATGTTGCAGGTTACAGCTGAACAAGGAAGCAGATCTAACACAGCAAGTAACAGCTGACGGGGATGCTAGGGAGAAGATAGGCACCCTGGATCAACATAGGTGCCCTAGTTCTTTGCCTGGTGGCCTATGCCTAAAACGGCCCTGCCTACTGTATACTCTTAATGGAAAAAGAAAGAGAGATGTACTGTTGGTTCTAATAGAACCCAGTTTCAAATCGAATCCGAGGGTTTTGAAGTCCCGATGAAACTTTCAGAACTCCCGGAATTTACCCGAATTTTCCAGTTTTGGTTTTTTATCGAAAATTCGATAATTATCGAAATCGAAAGTAGATGATTATCGAAATCCAATTAGATGATTATCGAAATCAAAAGTAGGTGATTATCGAAAATGAAAATTAGAGAAAAAAATTGTAATATCGGTAACCCTCGAAAGTAGCGTTTGATTTTGGTAACCCTCGAATGTAGCGTTCAATTTCGGTAACCCTCGAATGTACAGCCAATTTGGGTAACCCTCGAATTTGTAATATCGGTAACCCTCGAAAGTAGCGTGATTTCGATATCCCTCGAATGTACAAGCCGATTTTGGTAACCCTCGAATTTGTAATATTGGTAACCCTTGAAAGTAGCGTTCAATTTCGGTAACCCTCAAAAAAAGAATGTGGAAGCAGCCCGATCAAGAGGAAAGATAGTTTTAAAATAAGTTTTGGTTATATTTACGGGTTCCCCAGACCATTGCCCAGGTCCCTGTGTATTTACAGTAACCTACTATTACTATTTCATCGATAGATACTTTCGGTTTTTTTTCTCCCATAGACTTCTATGGACTGTTTTCGAATCTTCGAATTTTCGAATTTACAGTTAAAGTAGCTTTTCAATACTAGGGTCATGAGTTCAAATCAGCCAGAACTACATCTGCAAAGAGTCTGGATGTTCTCCCTGAACTAGCTGGGTTTTCTCCAAATTACTCAGGTTGCCTCCATAGTTCAAGAAAACTTAGTAGTAGACTTAGGTGTGCATATTGCTTCTATTTCAAAGATGGCACTTCTCTAAAGGCACCACCATAATTTAAATGACAAGCAAATTTGCCTTGAGTGACCCATATTATATAAATGTATAAATGCCACAGTATAGTATGTTCTGCTATATGCGCATGCTGGCTATGTATAGGGGAGTGCAAATGCAGTCGGTAACTCTCAGAGGAAGCAATGGAGGGCTCCTGTTTGGTAATTGAAGAACGGAAGGTAAGACTTAGCTCCTTTGCCTACCGTTCTTCAATTAATGTGATAAAAGGAATGTTCATTTTTTCGGTGACATAACCTTAAGTTGGGAATTGAGGGGGGTGCGTTGCATTTCAGTCCCTGCAAACCATTTAATAAAGAATTTATGGCAGTTTAGCATGTGTTTGTTTAATGCCAGCTATTTGCAAGCAAAGTATCAAATCATCTCTCCACTTGGGATCTTGGTAAATGAAGCCCTATGTGTTTTAAAAGCAGACCACAAAAGGCTAGCAATGCGTTATTATTATTAAATATAAACCATCATGGTGATACATTAATAGAGCTAGCAGGTTGTGCATGTCATCTCTTTTCAACTGATAAAGGCTGTAAGGCAGTTCTAAGGCTTGTGCATATAACTCATAAGGCTAGGAATAATAATAGGCTAGTGATGAATTGCTGTCTATCTATATTATCTTTTTGTAATACTAATAATACATTGCTAGGGTTCGCATATTGACCCCATAAGGCTAGAATATAATGCTGGGCTTTTTGCTTATGACCCCTAGCTAATATAGGCTTATAATGCCTACAGTAGCAAGGCCAATGTCTAGATATATCCCATTGTACATGGAGAACAAGAACTAAAATACATTGCTAGGGTTTGTGCATATTAACCCCATAAGAGTTGTATGACACCCCCTGGTTTCCTTTCCATCTGTGGGTTCACGGCACAAATAAATATTTCAACACAAAATTATAGCTGAAACTGGAATACCAAAACTGTGGCAAGAAACCATGAAAATTCTTGGTTCAGCAGCAGTTATACCCTCAGAAACCATATTCAGAACCAAACTACCACAAATCTCTAGTATCTATATTATCACTACTCTAAAATAAATCATTCAGACATATTACCCCCATAGACTAGATATGCAGCCTGTCTGTCTGCTTTGCTCTGTTAACTCATTGCATGCCGATACATTAATTAAAATATAGACAAAAAGTATAGGAAGCTCTGACTCCCTACCATCCCTACTTCTAAAGATCTTAAGTCTATGATGCTCATCAACATCTGATTTGCAAGCCTGTTGCTTTTCTGTAGGTGAGGCAAAGACTGCATTTCCAGTACAAATGTCTTCACACAGAAACATATAAGCTATGCTTAAAGGTAAAGGAAACACTATTTATATTAATATATACGGTCAGTTAAGGTCATCTTATTTTCAATGCAGATTGGACCATTCGTCACATCTGGCAATTTCATGGGTACATAATGGTCTCTGCAGTCACTTTCTAAACAGCCTATTAAATCACTGCTTGTGTGTGCCTGTTCATCTTTAATAGTGTTTAGCAAATTCTCATTTAATATAGTTTATAAGACATAGTTAGGAGCATCAACAGTAAGGAAAATAATCGATTACACGGTGCAATATAGGCCACACTACAGCTTGTTTTTATTAATAAGTTATGACATTTATTAAATGTGTTTTAGTCTCTAAAATAACCTATTTGACAACTAAAGGCATTTTATAATCACCTGTACCTGTTGTAAGGTTCACATTACCAATGAAGTTTTTTTAGGTTACTTAAACAAATCAGATTGATTTAATGCATATGATTCTATAACCCGTAATGGCTTAAGAAGATTTTTACAATGCTTTTTAATCATGAAGATCATCAGACAATTGGTTATCTGTCATTGTATATTGCTAGAAATTACATAAAACTGTGTTACTGAGTGCTTCTTGTTTTTTTTCTTACTAAAGAAGCTGACAGCCATGCCTAATAATTCTTTCTACTGAGCTTTTTCTCTCTCTCTTTTCTTGATGTCTTTATGTGAATATGAAGCTGAAATGAAAGGATTCGAGTGACCCCAGTGAGAGAAGAAAAGTATAAGCTTGGGATACAGGCTCCCTGTGGAGTCATAGGCATCATCTCCAGCAGCCACAACTTGGCTTCATAGCACTTTGTAAAAGAAAAGGACTCTTCTTCACTCCGATTAGGACAATGGGGTTTTTGTCAGATATGGACAGGGGAAAACTAAAGAGGAGGGGGAAACCGGTATTGGGGAGCGGCAGATGGAAAAAGAAGGATGATTTATTACAACTAGTGTCCTCGGTGGCATTTGGGCTACCTTCCCAGACCTCGACATCAGTGGCAAAGGTGGAAAAAAGAGGTTAATTTCAGTGTAACCTCACGCATCTTCAATACCTTGTATGGACCGTAGAGAATGGCATGGGATTTCATAGAATAGAGGATTAAAACTATAGTGTAAGATTTGTAAAGAAGTCATTGTACAGTGTGTTTGAATTTGAATTCAGAAGAGAAAATCACATAATCCAATGGCAAAGCATTTCTGCACCACCAAGCAAGGACTCGTAAGTTGTATGTATGTGGGGAAGAGGGGGTTGAGATTTTAAAGAGAGGGAAAAATGGCTTTTTATGTGCATAAACATGGAATAGCAAAATGATGTAATGGATGTCTGTTTGAACTAGATAAAGAATTACATTATAATGATCATTATTATTTATAGAAATACCATGAATATGAATCAATTTTGACATGTCAGATTTAACAAATATAAACCATATGGTATTGTAAGATCTTTGATTTGTTACTGTAACAAATTTATCAGAAATATAATTAATGCATGTAGAGTAGGAATAGAGAACATGATAGGGTTGGCATGTGTAGGGAATGTAGGAATATGGTATATGATAAATAGCATTAAGGAAAATATACTCATGTAGTAACTGACTTACTCCTCCTTCATTAACATATGTTCCCAATATCAGAGATGGAAAATGAATGTGGGAGGAGCCAGAAAAAAGTTAGTTTCTGCATGAATCTAATTCTTTAATAGATAGAATATAAGCAAAACAGAAAATATAAAAACAATGTAATTTATTTGAGTAGAAAAAAATACCATTATTTGATCCATTTTCAGGAACTTAGGACTGGGTAGGCTTCCAACAAACCCTTCCCTGACACCTGCTCAAACTTAAAATGACCTGATCTTAAACCTAAACTGGTGACCTACACCCGATTGACTTGTAAACCTTTCTATCTGCATTCAGCCCCCTAACCATGAAAACAATATCGGGCACTCAAACCTGATCCAAAAACCAGGTATCCTATACAGACCTCAATGTTATTTTAGAACCAAACACTTAAATGCACCACTATGGTCATGGAAACCAACATGTGTTGAACCTGCCCATACGATACGTAAAGGTCTTTATTTTATGAACCTTGCCAGCAGCACTGTTTCCAACAACAAGGGGACTGTTTCCTACAGATATTATCAAAATACATTTGTGTGCATTAAGGTTATCAATAGGGGAATTCTTACTGTATTCTTTAGTTAACAGTAGACATGAATGAAACATTTAAGTTAATTTTGAAAAGTTTGAAAATGAACCAAATAGAAGTTTCTAAAGTTTCAAAAATAAATGGTTGATTTGTTTTTTTTTCTAATACCAATATAAGCTTTAAACAATAGCCTAGAGAACCTGTATCAAGACAGGGAAATGGTCTGGAAAACCTGTATATCAATACAGGAAATGGTCTAGAGAACCTGTATATCAATACAGAGAAATGGTCTAGAGAACCGTTATCCACACAGGTAAATGGTTAGAGAACCTATATCCACACAGGTAAATGATCTGAGAACCTGTATAATACAGGTAAATGGTCTGGAGAACCTTATTCACACAGGTAAATGGTCTGGAGAACCTTTATCAATACAGGGAAATGGTCTAGAGAACCTGTATCCACACAGGTAAATGATCTGGAAACCTATATCCACACAGGTAAATGGTCTGGAGAACCTGTATTAATACAGGTAAATGGTCTGGAGAACCTGTATTCAACAGGTAAATGGTCTAGAGAACCTTTATCAATACAGGGAAATGGTCTGGAGAACCTGTATCAATACAGGGAAATGGTCTGAGTAACCTGTATCAATACAGGCAAAAAGTCTGGAGAACCTTTTTCAATACAGGGAAATTGTCTAGTGAACCTGTATCAATCAGGGAATGGTCTGGAGAACCCATATCAATAGAGGGAAATGGTCTGGAGAACCTGTATCAATACAGGGAAATGGTCTAGAGAACCTTTATCAAACAGGTAAATGGTCTGGAGAACCTTTATCAATATAGGGAAATGATCTGAAGAACCTGTATCAACACAAGGAAATGGTCTAGATAAGAAAGATCTCTAGCACAAGAAAGATATTGGGAAGCACACTAATCAGGTGAATTCACAACTATTTATTGTAACAACACATACAATGTTTCGGGGCGCCCTTTCCCTTCCCTCAAGTATACTTGAGAAAGGGACAGGGAGTCCCGAAACGTTGCATGTGTTATTACAATAAATAGTTGTGAATTCACCTGATTCGTGTGCTTCCCCATATATTTCTTGTGCTAGAAAACTTTCTGTCCCCTGGAGTGGAGGGCTAGGAGAACTGCACCTATCTACTTGTCTGGCATACAGCCAACACTGGTGTGCTGGAGTATTCCTTGGACTAAAATGGTCTAGATAACCTGTATACATACAGGCAAAAGTCTGGAGAACCTGCATCAAAACAGGGAAATGGTTAGAGAAACCTGTATCAATACAGGAATTTTTGGGGGAGAACCTGCATCAATACAGGGAAATGGTCTGGAGAACCTGTATCAATACAAGGAAATGGTCTGGAGAACCTGTATCAATACAGGGAAATGTATCAATACAGGGAAATGGTCTAGAGAACCTGATCAATACAGGAATTTTTTTTGGGAGAACCTGTATCAATACAGGAAATGGTTCGGAGAACCTGTATCAATACAAGGAAATGGTCTGAAAAACCTGTATATCAATACAGGGAAATGGTCAAGAGAATCTGTGTTATCAATACAGGAAATGGTCTAGAGAACCTGTATCCACACAGGTAAATGGTTGGAGAACCTATATCCACACAGGTAAATGGTCTGGAGAACCTGTATTAAAACAGGTAAATGGTCTGGAGAACCTGTATTCACACAGGTAAATGGTCTGGAGAACCTTTATCAATACAGGGAAATGGTCTGGAGAACCTGTATCAATACAGGGAAATGGTCTAGATAACCTGTATCAATACAGGCAAAAAGTCTGGAGAACCTTTTTCAATACAGAGAAATTGTCTAGTGAACCTGTATCAATACAGGGAAATGGTCTGGAGAACCCATATCAATAGAGGGAAATGGTCTGGGGAACCTGTATCAATACAGGGAAATGGTCTGGAGAACCTTTATCAATACAGGTAAATGGTCTGGAGAACCTTTATCAATATAGGGAAATTATCTGAGAAACTGTACAACACAAGGAAATGGTCTAGATAAGAAAGATCTCTAGCACAAGAAGATATTGGGAAGCACACTAACAGGTGAATTCACAATATTTTATTGTAACAACACATACAATGTTTCGGGGCGTCCTTTCCCTTCCCTCAAGTATACTTGAGAAAGGGACAGGGCGCCCCGAAAAGTTGCATGGTTGTTTACAATAAATAGTGTGAATTACCTGATTAGTGTGCTTCCCCATATCTTTCTTGTGCTAGAAAACTTTCTGTCCCCTGGGTGGCTAGGGGAACTGCACTATCTACTGTCTGGCATACAGCCAACACTGGTGTGCTGGAGTATTCCTTGGACTAAAATGTACTGATAACCTGTATTATCAATACAGGCAAAAAGTCTGGAGAACCTGCATCAAAACAGGGAATTGGTCTAGAGAACCTGTATCAATACAGGAATTTGTTTGGGGAGAACCTGTATCAATACAGGGAAATGGTCTGGAGAACCTGTATCAATACAAGGAAATGGTCTGGAGAACCTGTATCAATACAGGGAAATGGTCTAGAGAACCTTTATCAATACAGGGAAATGGTCTGGAGAACCTGTATCAATACAGGGAAATGTATAAATACAGGGAAATGGTCTAGAGAACCTTTATCAATACAGGGAAATGGTCTGGAGAACCTGAATCAATACAGGGAAATGGTCTAGAGAACCTTTATCAATACAGGAAAACAGTCTAGAGAACCTTTATCAATACAGGTAAATGGTCTGGAGAACATTTATCAATAGAGGGAAATAATCTGAAGAACCTGTATCAACACAAGGAAATGGTCTAGATAAGAAAGATCTCTAGCACAAGAAAGATATGGGGAAGCACACTAATCATGTGAATTCACAACTATTTATTGTAACAACACATACAACGTTTCGGGACGCCCTGTCCCTTTCTCAAGTATACTAGAGAACCTTTATCAATACCCACAACCTTTAAAAAAACAATCTAGTACAGAATTTTCACATGCAACCTATTATTAGATGTCAACATCATATTTTCAATATTTACTGTCAATTCGCTGAAAACTCAAAAAAATTCAAAATTCCGATTTTCGAAAATATATTAAAAATTGTAAAATTGCAGATCTCGAAAATACGATAAAACCCTGAAATTCTTTTCGTAGAATCTTAAAACCAACAGTTCCAACTCGGAATAGGGTTAATTTCGAAAACTCATCATTAGAATTTCTATTATGAACTTGAACCACTGGCTCATTCAAACTGTTGTACAGGCATATAAAACATATCTAATTCAGACACCCAATGGATTTATGTGAGATGGTAGTTATTACCAACCTGCTACTTCACTGGGTAAAATACCCACATTTCAAGGAATGTGGAGCGTTGTAAATTAGTTAAATAAAAATTGCAAATATGCTTGGGTTTAGAATAATTATAAGATTTGTGTTTGAAAGGACAACTAAACTATTTTTTTCAAATGTAGGAAATATTATATTCTTCTGATAGCACCCCCAAATAATATTAATTCTGACTCCTCATGGGCTTGTGTGAGGTATAGAACAACACTGCCTTACAGCCTGTAAAGACCATCCTGATATAGCAGAGCTTCAGGAGACTAAAGGTGCCCATACATCACTTAAATTCCTGATGTTTCTGTGAAAGCTGCCTGAGCCAATTATTTTGTGATCAGCATTATGATTGTAATAGAGATGGCGAATCATAATCGAGCCAGAAAACACTGTGGCAAGTAAGCAGGTAAACCCACCACACCCCAATGGCCAATATTATAATTGATTCAACATTCAAGGTTGGAAAGTTAAATTTATCTAACATTCAGCCAGTGTATGGTCAGCATAAAAATTCTACAATTTGAATTTTTGATAATATATCAGAAATTACAACATGAGTAACAGACCAATCAGTCTGAGATTAAAATGAAGAGATGAACATGGCAATTTTAAATGACCTGCTTAATTCTATTGCTGCATTGCTGGCATGTCTAGTGTAGACATCACTGTTTTGGAAAACCATCATCCTACGTCTTCCAGCCAAGAGACTCCTGGATGGAGTCCAAGGCAAAAGAAGAGTTGCAAGTCAAATGAATCAACAGATCAATGATCCATCAGACATTTTAACACATTCAGCCCATATGAGGCAGTAATGGACTACAAATCTGGGTTTAGCAAAGTCAATAATGATTTTTATTGAGATCTAATTATCATAATATTAAACATAATCCTCATTTCTAAACCTTTTGCACAGCTGCATTTTCCGTCTTAGTACTGGTTAAAGATACATTGTAAATTTCTACATAACTGTGCCAAATAAATACACAGCCCCTTTAACACTGTCAAAAAATAAAGTGCAAAAGACACTAAGAAATTTGTTTTCTGCCCCACGCATATTAATATTTATGTCAGGTGTGGTTGTAATCACAAACAGGGATAGGAAAGGAAAAATGTGAATGTAAATCACTAGAGATGGTCAAACTCACTAAAATGTGTTGCGCTTGCAGTTTCAAGGATTTAAAAAAATACAAAAATTTGAAAATTCACAAGCAGCTCCATTGAAGTCAATGGAAGTTAAAAAAAATCTGAAGGTTCCGCCCAAATAATAAGGTATAAGTAGCAATGGTAACTTACTGTAAATGGCTCAGAGACCTGGAAAATGGTCTGTGGGACATGTATCAATGCCCAAAATCTTTAAAAAAAACACCATCCAATACCGGAGACCTCATGCACTTCCTGCCAGGAACGAAGCTTTAGAAATTTACCTTGCGTGCGATCCACCGTTGGCTCCACTGACAGGTCCCAACTGTCAGTGGAATTTGTTACTTGCATAATAATTTGAATGGAATCTGGTGTATTTTTCAATAACTGTTTGTTGTTAAACAAAATAATAATATAATGGTCCTCCCATCAGCTGTGTGGAAGCTCTTATTTGTTGATTGGAACCTCTATACCATTATAAAGATCATGATCCTTTGCTTGAAGGCATCATTAGGAGGCCATACACATAGCAATATTATTAAATGATCTACTGATCATATTTAAAATATTTGGTGATTTAAAATTTTTTCCCCATATCCGATAATGAATATGGACCAATGTTCTCAGTACTATTTTGTTGTTGGTTATCACACACAATGATAGTAACAAAGCATATAAAACAAATAACAATTGCCTGCACTGTGGAAACTGTGTCACACTTAAATACTGTAACTACCATTCAACTTTCCAATGCAAATTCTTTTCGGTTTTTTATATCTGACAGGTGGAACAGGAAATAACAGTAATTGCTCGTTTTGCAATTTGTTCTTACTTGCTAACTGAAAATGAGTGTAATACGTCATCACAAAGCAAAATCTCAAAAAGCTGGACAATATAAAAACAAACACTTTTACTTTTAGGAAAAAGTAAGTTAGCGCATGTCCACCCCCAAAACTAAAATTTAACCCACTACTGGCCCCACTGTGTAGTTTAAAAAAATCCTTACCTTACATCTCTGCTCCTTATGGTTCTCCTGCAGTGCCTGTTCACAATCCAGGAAAGTGAAAAGAAGGAGGTGCCCTGCTGCTAAGCTCAGAAAGGCAGTGACATGCACAGAGGAGCCCTCCCCCCCTCCCTCCCACCATCTGGATCCATCCTCTGCAGCTGTTGCACCTAGCGTAAAACCCTTTGGCCATAAGGTAGGTACCTCCTGCCCACTTCCAACCACTAAAATATTTCTTTAAAGGGCATGTCCACCCCTTATAAAAACTTTTGATATGCGGTAGGGCATGCTCCCCCAGCCCCAACTGCATTAAAATTATTGTTAGAAAGTCCCCCGATTCTTACTCACCTTCCCTCTTTCCTCCGCCACACTGTACAGGCCCTCTGCTTGCAGGGAAATGCAAGCAGGGGGCGGGACTGGCAGCCACGCCTGTGATTGGCTGAGAGGCAGTGAATCACGGTCGTGGCTGCCAGGAGTTCTGAACAGCGGAGGAGAGATGGAAGGTAAGTAAATATTGGGGGACTTTCAAACAATAATATTAATGCGGTTGGGGCTGGGGGAGCATGCCCTACCGCATACCAAAAGGGTTTAATGTTAGGGGAAGGGAGAGAAAAACGAGAGGGAGAGGGAGGGAAAGGGAGGGGGGAGGGCTGCACTGAGCATGCCTCAAACCTTGACGAGGTTGAGGCAGTCTCAGGCAAAGCATGAGTCACACACTGCTCCTACACAGCAGTTTCCTGGACTTTGGAGGGGGTACTATTTTGAGCAGAAATGTAAGGTAAGGCTTGTTTTAAACTACTTAATGTGGCCAGTAAGGAGTTAAATTTTAGTTTTGGGGGTGGACATGCCCTTTAAAAAAAGGTTCAAATCGCTACTTTCAGACCCTTCTCTCTCGCAGCGTCTCCATTGACAGCAGCCAGTCCGGCCCCTGCATGCAACTTCCGCTAAGCAGGGGCTCCAGAGATCCAATGGAGTGGAAGCTACAGTTAGACTGCTTACCATGAGCAGATTGTATATTGAACAGCAGAATGGATTTTTTAAACAATGTTTACAATTTATTCTGTTTAACAGTTATTTCTCCTTTAATGGGAGATTCTACCTCCAGAAAGGGGGAACGGCCACAAGATCCAATGTTGCCCCGTCAAACGCCAATGCCTTCATGGCGTGGCTAGAAGATGACCTTGTCTATGTGTCTCTGCCCTTTGTCAACCATTGTTTGACTTGATGGAAATACATAGATGATGTCTTCCTGCTTTGGCAGAGCAACGTTGGATCTCTGCAGCAGTTTTTTAAAATTATTTAACGCTATGCATCCCGACATCAAATATACTTTAAACTATAATGAGCGTCTAATTAATTATTTGGATGTTAGTGTGGTTAAAACAGATTGGATTCATACAGAGGTATTTTTAAAAGTTACAGACAGAAATCAGTTGCTTTCTTTTAAAAGTTTCCATTCTAAGAATATTAAACATGCTATTCCAGTTGGACAATTTAAAAGGGTGGATAGAATTGTTTTAGACCCACAGAAGAAGGAGGAACAATTGGAGAGGATGTTTAGAAAATTGCTGAGTAGAGGGTACCCAGAGGGATTATTACAGGTGGCCAAGCAAAAAAGTGTTTATGGTACTAACACCCAGGATAAGAAGGTCATGCAGAATAAGAGAATTCCCCTTATCATGAATATGGCATCAGCAGTGACAGGGTGGGACGTGCAGTGCGTAAACATTGGCACTTAAAAAAAAATGCCTACCCTGACATAGAAGATTTCCAGGAAACCCCTTTGGTCTTGTACAGAAGGGGACATACGATCGGGAAACAGATCATTAGATCAGAATTTAGAACACAAAAGCCTAGGCAAGACACTTTCCTGGGCAGCAAATGTGTGGGCAAGTACCCGTGCTTACACTGCACGCAATGCAGGTTTGTAAAAAAAGGGGAAGCCTTTAATCACCCAGTGTCAGAATTCAGTTTTAAAATGAATAAGTATTACGTGTGACTCCTCGTATGTTGTGTATGTGTTGTGGTGACATTGCCAGTTACTATATGTAGGGGAGACTACGCAATCCCTTAAAGCAAGGATATCACAGCACAGATCCAGCATCTGTCTCAAGGATTAGAAGTTTCCTTTGTCAAAACATTTTAAAATGATAGGACACAAGGATTTGGATTTGCAATTCATGGAATTGGAATCGGTCACGATTCCATCAAGGAGTGGTGATCGAGGACTCCATCTCAAAAAGAGGAAGGTCTGGTGGGTGCATAGACTCATTAATCTAACGTGAAAACCCACTCTAACCCAATATTATATCTGGATATTACTTCTGTTTGCCTAGATTATACATTCATTTGAGAGATAGCGCCCTTTATGCATCATTAATGTTCATTTGAACCCTTCTACAGAAACACTTTACTATTTATTGCCAGAAAAAAAGCACTGTTTATGCTTTGGTTAATATCAAAGGTAGCATCTTCTAAAAATATAATATAAGCATGGAATTCAGCCAGAAGACAGGAAAAGTTTTTATTAAGAATTCCAGCAGAACAGGTTCTAAAAAAATGCATCCAACATAGCCATCTTTTCCTTCAATACAGAGTAATACTAGAGTACTAGACTAGAGATGCCAACAGAGGGCTACAACGTATGTATATGCAGTCTCTTTGCTCGATTAAAACAATATTTAATATGGTTTATTATAAATCTGAGAACCCCACATATTTAATTATAGTGCGCCCTTAAGATATAAGTAGGTTTCTCATTAATACTATTACTAGCACAACTGTGATAATAGTTACAATAGCCTGGCCCAATTAATTAGCAAATCTAAACAATTCTCTGGTAGGCAGAATTGCCTCTTGCCTCCAAACCAACAGACATAGGTTAACTTTGACAGAATGGACAGTTGCCCCAGTCCTTTACTCCCATCTAAGCATGTGCACCAATAGTAAAAGGGACTGTCAAAGGGGATAGAAATAGGAGCAACAGCAAACTGGAGCAACTACTGCCAACTTTAGGCTTTCCCACTAAGGTATGTATATATGTATGTAAATGCTTATTTATATAGCGCCACTAGGGGACGCAGCGCTGTACAATATAGAATACAAAAAGTCATACAAGGGGGACAGTAAATAAATATATAAATAAGTATGATCATCACAAAATATACAAGTGCTTAAAGGGTATGTCCACCCTAGAATACAATTTTTAATATAAGACTCCCCATGGGCTCCCAGCCCCAACCGCTATATTTTTTTTTTTAGAAAGCCCCCCAAACTCTACTTACCTCCCCTCTTTCCTCCGCCGCGCTCCCGGCCCTCTGCTTGCGAGAAAATGCAAGCAGAGGGGCGGGACCGGCAGCCGCGTCTGTGATTGGCTAAGCGGCAGCCAATCACGGACGCGGCTGCCGGTCATTCAGTGCAGCGGAGGAAAGAGGAGAGGTAAGTAAGAGATTGGGAAGCTTTATAAAGATAAAAATATAGCGGTTGGGGCTGAGAGCCCAGGGGGAATCTTATCTTTTAATGATTTTACGCTAGGGGGAAGGAATCGGGAGAGGGAGAGGGAGGGAGAGGGAGGGGGAGAAGGGCTGCAGTACGCATGCCAAACTTCTCCCGGAGGCCAGGTAGCAGGCAGAGTCCTATATGGACTCTGCTAGCCTCCTGGTGGGCAGTTTTTGGGACTTTGTGGGGGGACTACAGGAGAACCCTATGGAGCTGGGATGTGAGGTAAGGATTACACTACACTACATGGTGGGGCCAGTAGTTGGGGGGATTATAGTTTTGGGGGTGGACATGCCCTTTAAAACATGTAACATGAGGAAAGAGGTCCCTGCCCCTTAGAGCTTACAATCTACTAAATCGATCCAGAAACTTATTTCACTTTTATTTATGAAAATAATGAAGTGCAAAAGCCAACGTGCGCATTCTAATTTATTTCATAACATATATGATATGTTTTATGAAACATCACTGTAAAATATTTTGTGGCAACAAAAAGTGTAAACTAGAAGTTAACATCTATTTTCTTAATTGTGTGATTATAACATTTAATTCACAGTCATTTCAATTATGAATACACTGTTAGATTTAGCTAATGTTTTTAGACTTCAGTTCCAGTGGAATTTAATGTATAACACCATAATGCTATTAGAGATGGCCGAACTTACTGGAATCTGTCCCACTTGCAGATTCATGGATTTCGGAGCATTTTTAAATCTGCAAGAGTACCCATTAAAGTCAATGGGAGTTTAAAAAAATCTGAAAGTTCGGCCTAAAATGAATAGCAATGGTAACTTACTGTAAATGTCAAATGTAAATGGCAAATGGTCTGGGGAACACGTATATCAATGCCCAAAATCATTTTAAAAAAAAGTCCAGTACCGGAAATGTCATGCGTTTCCTGTTTTGGCATTCCGGTTAAATGCCAGATGAATACAAAATACCTTCACTTAATTTTTCATAAATTGGGATGAGGAAATATTTTCCCAGGCAAAAAAATCTGCTCATTCCTATTTTGGCATTTCGCATAGTATTTTCGATATTACTAGAAAATTTTAAATTCTAAGTTTCTAGAAATATTGAAAATTTTGATTTTTAAATTTGAAAATTCACTAACTTTCCATAATTCTCAAAAACATTTCAGAAAAAGTCAAAACTCCAAGTTCCGGCGGACATGCGCAAACAAGGCAAGCTCCGTCGAAACCTGTCAGAGGAATAGCAGAGGAGCACGATGTAACTTCCCTGACAGCTTATGATAGTTTAATTGAAGACGGGAGATAAGACATAGATCCTTTACCCCCTGTCCTTCTATTAAACTGAAAAAAAGTACGAAGTTTAATGTATACCTAATAATATCTTGGTACATCTAAATATTGGAATTAAATTATAAAATGTACTCGTAGTTTTTACCTAACCTGCTTCTAAAGAAGTCATCTCTACTTTTAGCCAAGAAGAGGAATCTTTCTGCTTTCTTTTCTTCTTGAATTAAAGTGCCTCATGTTTTGATTTAATGCTAGCTACAAAGAACCTTTTCATAGATTTTTTTTAATAATCACTGAATTCTTACAGACCAGCAAAGTTATGATTCTTGAAGATATGTTTACCCATTTCCTGTTAGCATTTAAGTAGGGTTAAAAAATGAAATGGCCAAGAATGCAGTGTTACCAGATTTGTTTTTGCATCCGATGGGCAGACAGAATATTCTTCCTTGTGATGAAGTAAATGCCACATGAGTACAAAATACCTTCACTTCATTTTTCAGAAATGGGGATGAGGAAATATTTTCCCAGGCAAAAAAAAATCTGCTCATTGTGAGAGTTGAACTGCTTTGCCCAAGTTACAGTAAAGGTTAAGTCCAAACAAGAGACAAGGGATAAAGAAACAGACAAAGACTATCATACACTTTCCTTTCAATGCTTGTTTTCATAAATGTATGAATAATTTAAATTATGCTTCTTGTCTTTTCTCAGTCCTTCTTTATTTTTTTTTCACTTGATTCTTTTCATTTTTGTCTCATCTCTTTTATGTGCTGCATAGGCTGTTTTCTTGCCATTTGAATCAGTTTTTGGAACAATGAGATATATGAGGGTTGAGGGGGCAGTTAAAGAATGCAGCTCTTGTTGTACACACAGTCACTTGACATTGATTAATGAGGGTGCGGACATGGGCAGAATTTGTGAGAGAGAAGGGGAAATGAGAAGACCTGAGGGCACCAAAGAAAGGCGAGCGAGAAGATGATAGAAACAAGGCCATGATGGTGCCAATTGCTCTAGAGAACACAATAAAAAAAAAGAAAAGGTTCATCATCTATTGCTACGTAGCCCCAGGAACAGTACTGGGACAAAAATCTATGGCCTTGCATAAAATAAATCTGTGTTTGCAAATTTTTAACTAAATTTCAAGCATACATTATCCATACAGTTTGTTGCAAAAAAATTTGGTGCTCACTGTCATATTTCCTGACATGATAAAGAGTGCAATGCTCATTATAGCACTGTAAAGTCCATATTACATTTATCTAGTTTAATGAAAGGGGCAGTTATTTGATGGATGCAGTTATGTATAGCCTTTCATTATTGATCATTTGTTGTTATCTCATGACCAATTCAACGTTTTGTTTAGCTTTAGCAATGAGTGTCCTCTAGGTTTTTGTCAGGTATCTGCAGTGCATAAAAAGAATAGTGATTTGTCATTCCTTTTAATAGGGATATCTAGTCTCATTTGGTGGTGGTCTGTACATTACACTTTCCTCTATACCATAGCCAGCTAAAGAGTCCAATGTTCTGTTTAGAAGATAATCTATTTTACGACTTCAAATAATGAAGAATCTGAGATCCAACAATGATATTTTTTGTGTCTTTTACACCAACTCATTCAAATTACATTAATGTGTTTAAAAGCCTGATGATGTAATACATTATTTTCTTATTTATTATATCAATAGACATCAATCCTCTGAAGAATCTTGGGAAAGCAGTTTTTATTCTGCCTCTATCTAAAAAGCAAATACATAACACACATATGTCAGAGCAATGACCCAAGGTCACTAGGTGACAGTGCTTCCTCATCATTGAAAAATGGTGATTTAATAATCCTATCAAAATGTGGTGATAAGCACCCTAACTTTAATGTTGTGAAATTATTAGTTATGAGTTGCTCTCTGATGCTGCATTGATTAGAGGAGGTCTCACTACACACAACATTTGTAATGTATTTAAGGCCAAATAGACTGCAAAATGAAAACATTGAAATAGAGCTATATTGGATATTTAAGATACAGATTAAAATTGCATGTTTGCACTCAATGTTGGACATTCTGTAAAAGATACGGTTAATGAAAAATATTCAGGTTTTAAGTGCACAATAATTGGATTATTGCCCTTAATTAACGGAAATAATAAACATTTTTAAATGAAATATTTACCTATTGAAAATATACCCATCAATATATTGTTTCATTCATTTACATGGCTGGAGAAATTGGTGGTCACTGCAAGTAGTAACTTCTGTGTATGATTTACACTCAAAAGAACAAACCATCCAATTACTTGGGCTCGTCCAACTGTCCTGAAGTGACACCAATAAAGTAACATCATCTATGGGTCATAATACTTTTTTGGTAGCTTGGCTAATGAAGATTTATGACAATCCCCTCTATGTAAATATGTCCAAGAGCGCTTAAGGGAAAGTAATCTAAATGGAACCCTCGCACATTGGATATGTTTTACTGATTTTTTTCTGAGTATCTTTTTTCTGATGTTAATCTCCTCTATAATGATGGTTCATGGTACAGTATTTTTCGCTACTGTTTTAAGAAATGGGGGAAATTAACTAGTTCAAGTCTGACTTGAAATGAATGGAGTGCAGAAATGGAATAACAAAGCTCCAGTCCAATTTGCTCTTTTTGGCTTTGTGAAAACTGGCCTGTTTCCCAGTATATCACTCTGACATTGAATGAGGTCAATTGCAGAACAGTTCTTTAGTAGTCCTGATGGGTTTTCATGTGAAAGTGAATGGAGTGCAAATTAGGCAAAGTTGTCAAAAGCTCCCCCCCCCCCTTTCTATAATACTGACAGACAAGAGGTAAAACTGGAATTAACCTCATTTAGTGATTTACTTTTTTTCTATAGGATAACTTTGAAACTAAAAATATTTCATATGACTAATCAGTTGCAACTGTGAAGGGAAATTCAATCAGAATAAAACTTTGATTACAATATAGGTACTATGTATCAGATTCACTTGCATATTATTGGCTAAACCAAAACAAGATTCTTCATTATCTCTTTAGGGCTTTTAAAATAAGAACTGCAAAATGTTGTACCTTTCCCTGCATTAAATAATCATATGTTATTTATAGGGGTGGGGGGATTAAACTGGACTGCACAAGTTCTGAAAGTGTTTCTAGAGTCTAACAAATATACTATATATAATATATATACATTTTTTTGTCAAATCTAGAGAAAATAATACAGGGTTTTTGCAGCTCTGGTCTTACCCTTCTCCTGTTGGTGGAAGCAAATCAGCTGTCTTGAGTGCTGGGGGCATCAGTGTTCAGCTCTTGCAACAAAGTTTTTTGTCAAAGATGAAGGGGGGAAAAAAATTCTTGCAAGAAGTTGAATTTTCCCGTCTGCCAACTTTACAATAAAAAGATAAATGTCTGACTCTTACTTACTTAAAATATGAATTATTTCAAATGCTAGTTCTTACTTTTATATGGGAAAACACCTGAACCCACCTTGAATTATAGCTCACATTTCTCTTGCAGATATGAAGGACGTGTAGTGTTGGGTCAAATTGTTAGTGATCATTGAGTGAATGGACTACAACATCCTATTACCTTTAGATCAATTGTCATCCAGTTTCCAGTTCTTTAAAACCCATCCCTTTGAAAAAAGCTCTTCATTACCTTATTACCTAGTACCTAATATATATATGTACCTAATATGTGTCAAATATATGGGGATTTGAATTGCTCTGAAACATATTTCAAGATATCACTCCTACACATAGCATATGTCTGAGCTGTATAATGATATAATAATACTTTACTGAAATATTAATGAAGAAAACTTTTATTACATACAGTATAGAGGATCACAGCATGGTTAACATACCAGACATGAAGACATTGTCTAATAACCCATTTCAGCTCTCCCATATATGTAGTATATGGAGTAGTAGTATATAGTATGTAGTATATAGTAAAGGAACGTTATACAATACACAGCAATACACATAGTAATTTATCTGGCTCTGTTATATAGTTATTGAATTTTAATTTTAAGTATATCCTATATTTCTATATTTGCAGTGGGGTGTAAATTCAGTCACAAGTGAATAATATAACTGAAAAAAATGAAATACTATATATATTATATCATATATCATGCTTTGAGAAACTCTAATGCTGCATATGCAGTTATGTGAAAACCCTTGATGCTGTATATGCAGTTATGTGAAAACCCTTGATGCTGTATATGCAGTTATGTGGAAACCCTTGATGCTGTACATATACAGTTATGTGGAAACCCTTGATGCTGTGTATGCAGTTATGTGGAAACCCTTGATACTGTATACTTTATATGCAGTTTATGTGGAAACCCTTGATGCTGTGTATGCAATTATGTGAAAACTCTTGATGCTGTATATGCAGTTATGTGAAAAACAGAAAACCCTTGATGCTGCATATGCAATGATATGAAAACCCTTGATGCTGTATATGCAGTTATCAGAAATGGACTAGATCACGGATCTGAATGCCGTTCCGAGGCAGATTGTGGATTTAGCATGTTTTCCGGAATTCCGCTTTCCAGATTTTTCGAAAACATGGTCATTTTTTTTTACTACTTCTCTTGAAGTATAGCATAAATGAAATGAGGCCTCTGCTCTTAAGGTCTAACCACTGTTTCTGTAGGACCAAGTGCTTGCAGCTCTGTACATCACTGGTGCACATTGGGAGGGCATCATAACCCTTGGCAAGGAGATACCTGAAAAGGTGCCCAAAATTCCCCATTTTAATGAAAACCCGCCTTTTTTGGACTCTATGGGGAAGATACAACATTTATACAAACATAGAAATGATAATCAATGCACATTCTTATGCCCCATACAATATCATATTATCTGCACACTGGCATGCATTATAAACAAAGGGGTTTTAGTATACATTACTGTTATCACATGAATTAAAAGCCATCATGTGATCACAGTAATGTATGCTAAAACCCCTTTGTTTATAAAGTATGCCAGTGTGCAGATAATATGATATTGTATGGGGCCTAGGAATGTGCATTTATTATGCTTTCTATGTTTGTATAAATGTTTGACAAGATCTGTAGCACTTCTGCAAAATGTAGTTGTAAATAAGCCTAATTGGAGTGCTTCCACAATCCTTGTATTGTAGGGAGATACAACATACCTGAAATAAGAATAAAACCCACGTTAAGGGCTAGGTCCCACTACTGCTTGTCAGAGCGAGTTCACGCTTCCGGTTCGCATTGCCAATGCAATGCTACAGAGTAGCTTCCACTGTGTGAGCTCTATGGCCTCATCGCACACGGAGTATTATGCTCAGCAGCGCATTGCAAAAATCCTGCATGCGTGATAGTGGGACCTAGCCCTAACTTAATATCATATCAGGTAAACGGGTACACTGATTTTAGGACACGCTACATTATTTGGAAACATTTGAAAACAGCTCAGTGCTCCCAATGCAATCTTCAAAGTTACAAGCCGTTCGCTAACCCTAGAATGTAACGTAAGCTAACCCTCAAAAGTATTGTTTGTTTTCGGTAATCCTCAAAAGTATTGTTCGATTTTAGTAACCCTCGAATTTATGTTTCTATTTTTGGTAACCCTCGAAAGTATCATTCGGTAACCCTAGAATTGGCCGTGACCCTCGAATGTAGCTTTCACAAAACCCAACATTTGCCCGCTTGTGTTTGAGAAGTGTTTAAAAAAGTTTTGGTGATAGTGACATGTTCCCCAGACCATTTCCCAGGTGCCACAGACATTTACAGTAAGTTACCATTGTTAGTTTAGCTGTAAATCATCCAGACTTTTTTCGAACTATCACTATCACAAATTCAAACTTTCAAACTTTTACTGAAGTTCGAAAGTTGGAAAACAGACCTGACTTTATGAAGTTCGGCCATCTCTGCTCCTGGGTTGTTGCCTTTACATCTAGTATTGTATCGCGGGATCACGCAAAGATAAGTAGTAAATATTTTAATATTGAATCTCCCCATTTATGTAGAACTTTTACATAGGATTCAGAAAAAAGATTTTCTTAAGATTTTTCGAAATATTTTGAATTTACGATATTTGTAGAAAGCATAATTTAAGGTGGGTACATATACTAACGATAAAGGGCTGATGCCGGCGGATTTGAGGGTATCGACCCTTTATTTTTAGTGTATTTAGTGCTTTTCTGAGCCCTCCCCAAGCCCGATAAACGTTCGCTGATGGCCTGCTTTCCTTGTTTGGAAATGTCCGAAAATTTCCTTCGACCCGATTGTCTACCTGTATTTAAATTTTAGGGAGTAGAGATGGAACCGAATCCGAACCTAAACCTGGTTCTGAAAGCAGATTTCACAGATCCGCCAGAAAACAGGAACAGGTTAATACCTGTTCCCCAGACCATTTTCCAGGTCCCTTTTACATTAAGTTACCAATATTTTTTCACTCCTTTATTTTAGGTTGAAAATTTGGGATTTTTTTCCCATTGACTTTAATGGTTCTGCTCATGGATTTTCACATTTTCATTTTTTTTTTTTGAAAATGCATGAATCCTTTTTTGGAATAACATCAGTTATGTGAAAATCCTTGATGCAAACCTTGGTGTGTTTGTGGGTGAGCTCCTGCATTTAAAGCACAGTCGAACCAAGTGTGTCTCAGTTTGAAAAAGTTTGAGAACAACTAATGTAAAGGTCTGTTGATGGGAAGGAAGATAATCTTTAAAGAACATCACATACAGCACCTCACCCCCCACCCCCCATCTTTTTGGGATGGTACAAATGAACTAACAGAGCTACAATCAACTTTATGTCTGTCAAAATGTTTGTAAAGCATGGAATTTAGTGAAATCCTAAGAACAAGATTTGTTGTAATTCCGAACACGAGTAACCAGTTCTAGAATGTATATTAACATAATCAAAAGGAAAATTAAAATCAATTCTTTGCATTTCTAACCTTGTATCAAGCTGCTGTTTTGACTTTTATTCATAATCCTGTCACACTGGGATTATTTTTGCGTGATTGCACATTTTGGATTTATATATAGACGTTACAGTTACTGTGATTGTTAAGGTGATTTAACAAATGCCTTAATTAGATGCTTAGCTTTGCTTTAGTCTTTAACCTTTAGTATGAACACTGGAACCGTAATCATAAAATAAACTTACACAACCGAGACCCCCCCCCCCCCCCAATTTTTTTTTACTAGGTATGTCCATGCATTCACATAATGATCAAATAATAACTATAGTAAAAGTAACCAACAACATTCACATCATTTAGAATTATGCTGCAGAATTCTTTAGGAGACACCCTACCAAGGTAAGCAGGGGTATATATAACTTATCTACTAAATCCCTCCCCCTGCTTGTAAGCCAAGGCCTGACCTAGCCTATAAGGTCCTGTCAGAAATCATGATTAGGGGTTGGTACAATTCACAGCAACAAATCAGAAGTTAGCTTTATACCAGGTTATTGCAGTTAGATCATATAATATATAAAATATATAGAGTAACCGTACACCACCTTCTATATCTCAGTACCTGGGGCAAGTGCAATGGGAACCCGGCTGGATTGTTCCAATATTATAGCACAATTTGAAGACACAGCACTGAGGATTTCATTCATGCAGATACAATTTATTTAGTTACCACTTGCATAGACATGGCAATTTTTTAGGAACAATTACAGTCCCCTTCTTCAGGCTACAAATGGTAAATGACACAAAGTTACAAGCTCAATCCAAAGCCTTTCATAGGCCTATACAGGAAATGACACACATAAATGCTCCTTCCCCTTAAGGAGATACATATACAAACCCTGAAACCAGCATAAAACAAGACAGAACACACTGCTCTATACGCACATGCTCTGTCTGGTACACAAGACAACAGTTCTGGAAAACAGATTATATAAATAAACATCAAAGTCCCTGTTTAACCCTCTAGGGGACATGGTGTTGAGCCTGTGAATCCACCAAACCTCTCTTTGGCGAAGCTTGATGATCCTATCCCCTCCCCTAGCTGGCAACAGGACCAATTCCAACACCATATATTTTAGTTCTGTATCCAGATGTCCCTTCTCCAAAAAGTGTTTAGGGACTTTTCATCCCTTAATCTAATTCTAGACCTATATTGGGAGATTCTGGATTTAATTGGTTGAGATCTCTCCCCTATGTTCAATTGTCCACACGGGCAACAGAGGGCATAAACTACAAATCTGGTATCACACGTAAAATGTCCTCTTAATTTAAACACCTCACCCGTTAGTGGATGTTTAAATTCATCCCCCTTCTGGACAAATTTGCATTGCGCATAATGTGGCACAGGTAAATACCCAAGAAAGTTGGTTTACCCATTTTATTGGTTAATAATTGAGACCTAAATAAGGTTTTCCCAAGTGTATTATTGGAATAAACTTCCAGATAAGTATAACATTCAAATCCAAAGTAGATATCGAGGTGCACGTACCTTAAAGGGGAAGTCTGATCCCCTTAAATGCATACAAAGTATAGATACAGCACTCTCTTGAAGAAAATAGGTTTATTGTCAAATCATCATAGATGACATGGTTGTAACATTTTGGTGTTGTCTATCCCCTTTCTTAAGCAATAATTTTTGTTGCTTGAGAAAAGGGATGGACTACCCTGAAATGTTGCAACCATGTCATCTATGATGAATTGACAATAAACCTAATTTGTATAATATATATATATATATATCATAATATCATAATATAATATATCTATATATATATATATATATATATCATCATGTATAAATGTATAAACTTTACCAATACTTACTAGCTGACAAGTTTCTGTTGCATTAAAGAGCATCCACCCCCCAAAAAAATTGCTCATGTAGATTAAGCTTCCCCCAAACCTATGTTCCGTTTTACTTACCTTCCCCCAAAATGCCCAGGAACATACTTACAAGACCCAGTCCTTACTGCTGACAGCCGCTCTGCTTCCTGGTTGTGGATGTCAGTCACGGCCAATAGCTGACAGCCACAACCAGAGATCGCCTCACTGCTCCTGTTCTTGCTCAAAAGGAGCTGGGGAATGGGGTGGCACCTAGGAGGCGAGGGACTGGGTGTTGTAAGTATGTTTCTGGGCATCTTTGTGGAAGGTAAGCAAAATGGAACTTAGGTTTGGGGGGGTGCTTAATCTATATGTGAAATTTTGTTTTATGGGTGGACATGCCCTTTAAAAGGAATAATATATACCATGAAGTCCTAGACCAGGCACTGGTAACAAAAAGATCTCCAGATGTATGAAAACTACAACTCCCAGAACTCTGCAGCTAGGGAATACTGGGAGTTGTAGTTTTCATTTCAAACATCTGGGAAATCTACTTCTTGCCTATCTCTGCCTTAAAAAAAGGAACATCAATTGAGTGTCTATCAAGCTTCTATTGTGCCAACCAGCCAACCAGAGGAAAAGCAAATAATTAAAACCATTTACATTTTTAAAGGGTATCTCCACCCCCAAAATATATTATTATAATATTTTTGGAGTGTAGGGTACCCCACCCTGACTGAACGCTAGGGTTTAAAGTTTAAAAAGTGGCCAGAAATAGATTTACCAACCATTGTTCCCTCGGCTTCTGCCTCTACTGAAAGCAGCAGGAGGGGCCAGATTCCCGTGGAGTCTGCCAAATATTGACACAGCCAAGGGAACGAGTCTATTTCTGGGCACTTTTTAAAGTTAAAACCCTAAAGTTTTTGGTTGGGCTGGGTCCCCTACACTACAGAAAAGTTTATTTTTTACTAAAGAACCGCTGCAACATGCAGGGATCTGGAGGGTGGGAGGGAAAGCTCCCCTGCGTATGCCTGGGTCCTCAGGGAGGACAGGGACGTAGCATGCACCAGGTTACACACATAGAGCTCTCAGTCTGAGCAGTCTACAAAATACCCTCTGTACAACCATGTGAACGAGGCGAGACAGCTGAGCAATTGACAAGCACTTCATCCAACTGTCACCTGGGTGTGGCCACATGGCCTGGGGTCATTTGTGGATTAGTTGGTTGGATCTACGCATGCGTTTGTCAGTCGGCTGAAGCAGCCTTTCATCGCATGCTCGGACGTATGTCACATGCTTGGCCTCATTCACATCACTCACCAGCACTCACCAGAAGGTCACCTTCAACTGCATGCAAATGCATATGCATTTTAGTTTGAAAATATGGGCTTAGTATCCTTCTAATGAAGACAAATTGAAAGGAACTTGATATGGTTGTGTGAGTTATCATCCTTCCAGGATGTCACAGCTGATTTTAAGCTAAGATTTAAATTGTTAGGAAACAAGCAAAGCCATCTTCAGCACTGCCAATGGGAAGGTGAAACAAGGTCTCTCTGTCTGTCTGATGATAAATTTAGTAAAGTATGTTAAATACTTTGCATTAAAAGTCTGAATGATGATGGTTTTTATCTAGGTTATGATGCCATTCACAAAATCACAATAGAGATGCATGGAAAATAGTAGAAACATTCTTTCCTTTTTTGAAAGAAAAGGTGTATCAGGTAATATTGATTTTATCAGTAAATACTTTTTGCATAAGTAACAAAATCTTTTTTAACAAACTGAGTT
Source organism: Hymenochirus boettgeri (assembly GCA_019447015.1). Lineage (NCBI taxonomy): Eukaryota > Metazoa > Chordata > Amphibia > Anura > Pipidae > Hymenochirus > Hymenochirus boettgeri. The sequence goes on from CM033475.1 coordinate 186,311,157, forward strand.
TTTGCCATTTTATACATTTTAATTCGGTTCTGGGATAATTCCGTTATTGAATTGATGAGTGAGTCAGAAAATGTATTTCTGATTCACACCCACTCAATATGTTGTGGTTTTTCTTTATTTTTGGTTGATACTGTCCATGTCTAGATAAAAATACTCTTAAGACCAGACACTGGTTTAATGTCAATAGATGAGAACATTATGAACCATTTCCTGTATGAAAAAGACCTCAGAATTCTTTCATGCTTTGTGAATAGGCTACCTAATTTAGACTGAATTGTATCCTAACCTTCACTTCCCTTTTGCTTCTTTATCTCATTCATGGGTTTCTGACTTCAACTAATTCACTAACAATCCCAGCTGGTCCTTCCCAGTTCCCATTTCTTAAATGTATTGTCCAAGAGAGTATTTTGTAGAAGTATGTGCTCCAAGCTATACCATCATTGTACTCTCCAATTAGCCTACTGCTGAGTTGGCTGGTTCCTCTTCATCCATTTCCCTACACATCCATGTATTATTTCATTTCTGCTTCTTACAAATGTAGCCTCTTTAAGGGATGTCCAAGGCAGATTTCTTTTCTCAAAACTATTATTATAATACAATAGTTTTACTGCATGTTCACAGTTTACAAATGTACATTTGCCTATATAAAAAAAGGAATGAGAATGTACAGTAACTCTGATGTCTTATCACTGTTTATAAAACCCAAGTTTTTTATTAATGTTGTAGGGGTTACTTTCGATTGAGGAATCATTGTCATGCGGGTCATACTGTCTTTGAGTATTAATAACAAGTAGGGGGGGGGGAGGAAGGGCTTCACTGCGTGTGGTGTAAAACTCTTAGAGGACAGAGAGAAAGCAGGTTCCGGATGATTCACTGACAGCTCCTACTCTTCAGCTTTTTAAACAGACATTGCAGGAGAACCATTTGGAGCAGAGGAGTAAGGTAAGATTTTTTAACACTGCACAGTGGGGCCAGTAGTGAGTTAAATTTTAGTTTTGAGGGTGGACATGCCCTTTAACACAATTTTAAACAATATAACCTGTTTCCACAGGTTATGGGCGAAATGGGGGGTGGTCCTTGTACCCTTGTCAGCTGGTAATGATTAGAGATGGCCAAACTTCCGAAAGTTCAGTCTGTTTTCGAACTTTCGAACTATGTGTAAATTTTGTAAGTTAACGGACCCATTAAAGTCAATGGGAGTCACATAGTTTGAAAAGTTCTAATAAAATAAAATTAAAATATCAATGGTAACTTAATGTAAATGGCTCTGGGACCTGGGAAATGGACTGGGGATCATGTTTGAATATCCATAACTTTAAAAAAAAAATCGATTTTATTGTCACGCGCCGTACTTTCGAGCTCCCACATTATAATTGTCCTATAAATGATTTGAACATTCGATAATTATCATATAAACGATTCGAAGATCTTCGATTTTCAAATTTGATAATCCGTTTGAACTCGATAAGTTTGGCTTGAACTCGGGTTCGGGTTCGAGTTCTAGTCCATCTCTAGTAATGACCTGTGCTCGTTTATGCTGGTAAGGAAGCATGCCTTAGGAAGTCACCTAAAAGGCTTACTTTTTTTAAAATCTCAGATAATATGTAGTCAACAACATATCAAACATTAGACAACCTTTAAGGCTGAACACAGACAATATCAAAATACAGCATGTTGCTCAGAGGATGCTTGAAAAGTTTTGTAAGCTCCAGTAACAACATCCAATATACATTAAACTAGAAACAATAGGGAATAAATAAAGAACTACATTTAAAGAAATAGTACAAGATAATTAATATAATCACAACAGAGGCAGAATTCTCAGTGTGTGAGTGTGCATCTTCTAGTTTATTAATTCTGACTTGCATTTTAATATACCGAGAAGACTTTTATTAGCTGAAAGGTGCATTTAAATCTAAGACTAAGATCTACCCAGGTAATATTAGGCCTGCTGAGTTGTAAAATACAAGTGAAGTTAAATGCAATTTAATAGCATGAATTTTTGAGACTCAGAACATAATCCAAGGCCTTTGTATCTTTGATGATAATGATTGTTACACAAAGCTCCTGCCGGGTTTTCAGTCTAATTAGCTAAGATGTTCTGGGTGAGCATAATGGTTACTGCACATCATCAGTATATACTGTATTTCTCCAGCATGAACAGACTGGTATCTCAGTCAAGATAGGCAGATGAATGGATTTGTTCCCATTGCAATTATTTGGAAAGAACACAGTTGTCTGCTCTAAAAAGCATCAAAAGTGAAATAGCTGCATTAGAAGGGTATCAGCACATCCATATGTGCAACCTGTTCCTTTATACAGGATGATATGTAGAGGTTTTCAGTGTATTGGCTACATTGTCCTGCTCATCTATCCGATCCATGTGCCATTGTATTAATACATTGTTTCATCATATTTAGAAGACTTCCTCCTTTTAATTTTCTAGCTCACTGAGCGAGAGGCTCAGACCACGTCTGGTAATTGGATTTTTACTGACCTATAATGGTCACTACTATGTTATGTAGGAATGAGTATGTCTACCTTCCAATACTCTTTGTTTGCAGAGCAGTAGCATTTAGATGATTTGTTTGTGAACTTTCTAGAGCTGCCAGGCTTTCGCTCTGCTTCAACTTTTCTTTATGATGTGAAGGTGAAGTAGACTGGCCAGGCCCCTAGTCCATCACCACCCAATCTTTTAACCAGCCATCCAGCCAATGTATCAGCCAGACTGAGTTTTCAGTTCACCAGCAGGACATGGAGAAGGTGAGCAGTGTATGACCAGAAGGGATTAATACCAACAGCTGGGAACTCACAAAGGGGACACATAAACTCTGACAATAGGGTTGAGTGATTCGTTATTAGGCCTATGGACTCAGATACCCAGTCTGCCCCTGATAATATTAAATTACTTTAAGAAAATCCTCAGTCTATATACTAAACTTTGTGATTGTTTAATAAACCCCCTAACAACTACTATAAAATAAAAAGGGAAAATAAAACCCCTTTAAAAATTCTAAAAAGCCCCAATGGAAGACAATAGGAAGTATGAAGTTGCTGCATAATTTCTGTGCCGACTAGCACCAAATAACTGAGCTCGGTGAATTAGACCACGTTATGTCTATCTCCCAATGCAAACGGCACTGAATCGAGCTATGTAGATGTAATTGATGGTACTTTCTTTTGAGTGACAGAAGAAAAAGAAGAAAGTTCTGCTGATCATTACCTGTAGGGCCAAGCCATTGTGCAAAATAAACCCGGAGTGTTTGTATTGTTACAAATGTCTGATTTTTTTTTCTAATTCCATTACTTTGTAAATGGAAAAAAATAAAAGATTTTCTGCTCTTTCCTGTCTCTGTAATTTGGTGTGTTTGTTTATTTTCTAATGTGCATTTCACCCAGCCTAAAGGAGAGAAAAATAACAGAACTATTCAGCTAAAAGAACAACTTTCCTGTCATTAACTTGGATTGTGATGGAGCAAAAACACAGCAGCGTTATTAATTGAAGAAAGGGATAGAACATTAAGATTTCAGTGGCAAAACTGTTAAATATAATCTGACTGATGTTTCCCATATACACTCAGGAAATACTGTATGTTCATATTGTCGTGTTACTTTTACATTACTAATATTCCATGTAGGATGAGATGGCCGAGCGCCCCTCTATTGCTGGCTTTCACTTTAATGTCAGGTCTGCATGGCAGCTTAGGCATATTTTATGAGGGTGGAGTCTTAAAGGGACACTGACCGTTTGCAATTGCTGCCTGGAGGGAGGTGGGATAGCTTTTCCAACTTCCTTTGAACAAAATAACTGACCAAATGCATTGTTTAACTTACCTGCTGCGCTCTCCTCACTGCTTCCCGCAGCTGGTCCCTGGTGTCTTCTATTTTCTACACATTTGCCCTTGAAGGGGGCAGGTCAGGGCAATGTGCCAATCAACTGTTTAGAAGCAGTGAGAGGAGCACCGGCAGGTATGTTTGACACTGCATTGTTCACAGGCAGGTGGGAATAAGCTATCCTACATCTAGATCCACCTGGCCGCTATTGAAAAAAGTCAGTTATAGTCCCTTTCATTTCAGTGTGCTAAACCCCACATCATTATTTATACAGTTTGTGGCATTACTTACCTCAGTCTGATAAGAAAGACAGGGAAGAAGTGTCAGGTAAGTATTTTGATGTAGTTTAGAGATGTCCGAAACTTACCAGTTTCATTGAATTTTTGGATTTACGAATCTCGGAAAAATCCCAAAGATCCAAAAATCCAAAAACTCATTTTCGATGAGTACCGAATGCTCAAGGCTATTTTCCAGAGCCCCGAAAGTCCCAAAATCCGAACAATCTGTCCAAGGGGTTCCATGTCGGATCTGGGTCTCATCTCTACTAGTTACATAAAAGCTTCCTAGAACATTTGCAATGTCATCATATAATAATAATAAAAGTAACTAACCACAGTTTTCTATTTGACAAATAACTGACCAAGAAATCCTGCTTACATGATTAAAACAAGAATCTGCCCCCCCCCAAAAAAAACCCCCAACCAAACAAACAAAAAACATTAATAACAAACTTATTTCCGAATGACGAAAATACTTCATCAACTAAAGACTTTCTGAAATGACAGGACACCTTGGGGTGGATTTAATATATTCTATGTAGAATAAGCTATCAAACTGTGTCTTGCTGCTTTGTGGAGAACAATTTAACTGCTTCCCCACTCTACTTCCCTTCAGTTGACATTTTTCAAGTTTAAGGAAGAGCTGCACTTATGGTCATTTACAGCTTACATCTTCGCAAATCCAGAAGGTGTCTGTTGAAAAAGAGGGACTAGCCAAGCATCTTAATCCTCCTGTTCATTCATGCTCTTTATAATGTTCTTTCAGGCCTCTGCTGAGAGCCTGTGCTGAAACGAAGGCTGATAAATTAGTCTGGAGGGAAACAAGACAGATCCTGCTTGTAAAAGGTCATTCCAACTTTGTTCTGGGTGAAGCTTTATCTTGACTGCAGCTGTGATAGACAATGCCCTGGGCCTTAATGGCAGAAATCTTAGCTCTGCTCATGAAATTACTCTGCTGATAAAGTAGAATGAACCCCTGTAAGATCTAAATAGAAAGAAGGGATATAGATTTTCCGCAAAGCATCATTCAGACGGGATGACACAATAATATAGATAATTAAACACTCAATCCCATCTGTTGCTGCAAAGTAATAAAAGAGTATGTTTAAATGCAAGGAAAGGGGGATTGTACTGCTGGATAAGCTTCTCCTGGTCTCTTTGATGTTTGGAATTTATATTTTCTTCCATAGGTAGGTTCCAGGTTTTGGTTTTTAAAGCTTATTTAATTGTTGGTGTACACTGATGGAACAAATAGATAATAAATTGCTCTCCTAATTAAGGAACCACTTAAACAGCTCTACTGGGCCTGGTGGATGTGCTAGAATCAATGACAAGCACCATTACTGTAGATGAATATTATTCTGCCATAGATTTCTCTAGTACTAAGTGTGGGAATTTTTGATAACATCTAGAAAAATTGCAACCATGCACAAAACATGACCAAATTATCATGTACATAGCATGGTCCTAACAACTAGAACAGGACACAGACATCATCTTTATTTTCAAAGACATAGACATGCCATGGGACTTTATACCATAAGATGCCCTATTAAAGGCATGTGCAATATATGTCTGATTGTGATTGTGAAAGCACTAACCTCCTCCACTACACTAATGTTGTATCCTGGGGCAGGGTATGGCGCTTATGTAGAGTTATGTAGAGCAACAATGAACAAAATGATAATTTTTTTTATTACTCACTACCTAACTGTATCCCAGATCAGAATGGGACACTGGAGGTTAAACACATGTCAAAAATAGATCTGCAACATCCATATTTCATCCATGTAATAGAAGTTTCTCTAAGCCATAAACCAAATTCTTTCCAATGTATGTAATGATAAGTGGTCATGTCTGCTACATTTTTCCAAGGAAAAACATGGCACTATAGAGACCTGTTATGCATTTGGAATAGAAAAAAAGACATACAGGGCGATGCACTGAGAGCCGCTATGGGCAACCCAATGCAAACTCACCGGCGATGTTATATGCCGATAACGGCTCTCACTAAGTGGCTGTATCTATTTCAGCGCTTTTAACACCAGCTATTTGCTGGTGTTTAAAGTGCCACATCTGGCATATAACATTGTTTGTGGCTCAGCGGTTAACTAGCCACACAGCTACCGCATGAAGGAGTTTAAGTCATGCTAACTGATATAACATCGATTAGTGTGAATTAAAGGGCATGTCCACCCTTATAATACATTTTTCACTTGTGATAGTATACCTTCCCCCAGCCCTAACCGCTATAAAATAATTTCAAGAAAGTGCCCCGATCTTTACTTACCTTCCCTCTCTCCTCCGCCGCACTGCCCGACTTCCCCCAATGCTGGGGGAGAGAGGGAAGGTAAGTAGAGTTCGGGGGACTTTCTTAAAAATCTTTTACAGCGGTTGGGGCTGGGGGAAGGAATACTAATATATTGCCAAGGGTTTTTATGGTAAGGGGAGGTATCGTGAAACAGGAGGGAGAGGGAGGGGGAGGGAGGGGGAGAAGGGCTGCAGTATATATGCCAAACTTCTCCCGGAGGAGAGACAGGAGGCAGAGTCCTATATGGACTCTGGTATCCTCCTGGTTTGCAGTTTTTGGGACTTTGGGGGGGATTACTGGAGAACCATTTGGAGCTGGGATGTGAGGTAAGGATTTTATTACACTAAAAATTGGGGCCAGTAGTGGGGGGATTATAATTTTGGGGGTGGACATGCCCTTTAAACTCCAGAACAGATTCCTACAACACATAAGAGAAACGAGAGGAATTCACAAATAGACAGGGTTTATTTAATCCAATTTCTCTTTAGATTAGCAATGGCTTTCCATGTGCTCTCATCATTAAAGCCAAACCAATGTTTTTTCTTCTTCTTTGGTTATTGAAACTATATTTACATTACCAGTCATCAATCACCTGTATTTCACAGGCCAGTTCTGTCAGCGTTATTGAACACAGAACTTTTTTAAAATATATTTTCCACTTCGGAAATATAAAAAACTTGAACATTTGCAATATAAAACATGTCATCCAAAGAGGAAAAAATGATAAAAAAAAAACATATGTAATATAAAGGGGAAGTGGAAAAAGTGAAAAATACTAAAGAAAACAGGTCAATCAAAGTAATGGAATCTTCAGCGCAGTGTAGACATTCTCTGTAGAAAAGACAATGGACAAAAAGTCCATTTACTTACGTAAATCTAATCTTGTTCAGAAAATCACACAGAAGGGTTCATTAAATAAAGGGTGCTAAAGTTTCCTCTGCTAATTAATTTGCAGCAACCAATTAGATATTAGCTTTTTACTGGTCGACTACATCTGAAAGCATCTGATTGGCTTCTTTAAACTAAAAACATAGGACAACTTTTGCACTTCTTATTAACTAAGACCCAATTACGTGTTTCTGATTCACATTTCAATATGTTGATTTAATGACTAAGAGAGGATTCATGCTGAATTATACACAGATCATCTTCTGCAGGACAAGAAACTAAGTTTTAGACACACTTAAAATAACATTTATTTATGTGGATCTTTTTCGGCACAAACCCAGCCTTTATTTACACATCCCACTCCAGTGTGCATGCCTGTGATCAATGCAAACACATTAAATGGTTTAACGAGCATCATCACCAGTCTGGAACTTGATTAAACTAGCCAGCTACCACTTAGCCAGGTGTCAGTAATCATTTTAATATCTGTTTATTTTTTAAAGCAAAATCTAAAAGCAAGGAAGTGAGCTGGCTGTATTGAAGGATACATGATCATGTGTGTGTGAAAACAGATAAACCTTAATATTTTACCATGAGAGGTAGCAGTGCAACTGCTAACAGACTATCTGTTGATTGGTGGATACTTTTTAAAAATGTAACTGACACAGCTGTACTGATTGCACTTAAAGGGCAAGTCCAGCCCTAAAATGAAAACTTACATACAGGTAAATCACCCTACAAAACCATAAACTGTAATAGTTTGGAATCTGAAATATATAAGTCTAACCTGAAATCCTGCACAATGTCCTGTTGCCCCAGTTTCTACTTCCTGGTTCTTCCAGTTAGTAACTGTCAGTTATGGATTTGACAGTTGACATCACAGCCAATGACAATGTTAATTCCGGTCTGCCTCTTCTGAGCCCAGGCTCAGTAAATGCTCAGTACAAGTTTCCATGAGGCATCCAGAAGCATAGCAGGCATACAGTAATGAATTCATAGGACTAAGTATGATATATCAACATATTTTAAAGAGGCCATTCTTTCTAAAAGATGTTCTTATGAGGGTGGAGTTGTCCTTTAAAGGATAACTACACTGTATTAATTTAAGGGTATGTCCACCCCCTAAATGAAAATGTAGTATCTAGGAAAAGACTGTAAACCTTGAAATGAAATGTACCTGGGCAGAGATGTAGGATTAATAATAATAAAATAGTTTTATTGAGGAATGTCAACATGAAGAAAACTGCTTTGTGTCCATTTGGTTATTATCTACCAGGTTAGTGTCCTGGGCTTTGCTGTAATAAAGATAGCGTTGAAGCCAGGGGAAAGCTTGGAAGATGTCAAATCAGAAGTGCATGAAGCAGTTTTCTTTGTGCCAGGGGAGCAGACCCTGAATCTGCTGGGGGCCCGGGAGCTAATGGGGCCTCGCTTTCTTATTTTGTACCCCCAGAAAACTACTGTAGAAGTTAGGGTCCCATCATAGTTTTATTGGGGTGCCCAGTGATTCCTAATTAGGCCACTGTCTGATGCTCCTCAATAAAACAATATTTTTGCCCAATCAGTTTTGAGATCCATTGAAGACTGCAGAATTGACTGTAATTAACCAACATGCCCAATTGCTAAGGCTGTCCTTTTGCCTAATGATTGGTTGGGAGTATTTGTTGCATCAATCAGACCAAAATATTTAGCCTATTGTACACATCCTTAGTCACCTTTGTAATGTATATAAAAAAAAGTATTATCAGGTGTCAATTTCTACTTATTGCTTACTATCTTGTATTCAACTAGAAATTCCTGGTTATGGAGACAGAGATTTTAGATTTGGGAACATAACAAAAATGTATGTAAATTTCACTTGCATATTTAATTTTGTAAAAAAACAACGTATAAATATATATCTTTTCAACTACATTGTTTATGTATAGAAACACCAGTATACAAAGCCCTGCAACACGCTCCCCACTAATAAAGCAAATGCTTATTACACAGTTTTTTTTTCTATTTTATTAAACTGAATAACTAGAAGCTTAGATATTATCAGAGGTTGCTAAGCTACTTACTCCAAAGTAAAATATTCCATGTTCTTTAGGTAAAGGAGGATTAACAGGATTCTAATTAGTGACCTACCCATAGTCCCCAAGAAAAAACTTGAAGTGTTTTATTTAGGAGATGTTATTTTTCCTGATCTGTGGTTAATACGAGGCAGTCATTTTCCTGTGAAGACGGATGATAAAACACTTTGAAAAGATCTTGGTTTGCACCGATGACTACTAAATATGAAAAGAAAATATTTATTTCCTTTCCATGCTAGTGAGTAAGAAGCATCTATTTAAAGCTTCAGCACACATCAAGTGAGTTATACCTGCTTATGGAAATAAATAATAATGAGGTGTCATCAGGGTATTCTCCATTATTTTTTTCATACAAATATATTTCTCATACATGATATATAAGAAAAAATGGCCCTTCAAACAATGTAGGTTCTTATGCAGTTTTATAAAAAGTCTTCTATTGATACTATTGCCATATTATTGCTATATATATATATATATATATATATATATATATATATATATATAAAATCTCCAGACATTTGCTAAGAATATAGCATGGAATGTTTAGGCTTTCAATGGCTATTAATGGTATAGAGAAAGAGAGGAGAGAAAGAGAGAGAGATGATGGAAAAAAGAGAGAGGGGAAGAGAGAGATGATAGATAGATAGATAGATAGATAGATAGATGTAGATAGATAGATAAATAGATAGATAGATAGATAGATAGATAGATGTAGATAGATTGATAGATAGATAGATAGATAGATAGATAGATAGATAGATAGATAGATAGATAGATTGATAGATAGATAGATAGATAGATAGATAGACAGATAGATATGATAGAATTAGAAATGATAGATAGATAGATAGATAGATAGATAGATAGATAGATAGATAGATAGATAGATAGATATGATAGATAGATAGATAGATATAGATCGATATAGATAGATAGATAGATAGAAGATAGATAGAGAGAGATAGATTAGATAATAGATTGATAGATAGATAGAGTAGATAGATAGATAGATAAGATAGTAGTAGATAGATAGATAGATAGATCGATAGATAGATAGATAGATGTAGATAGATAGATAGATAGATAGATAGATGTAGATAGATAGATAGTTAAATAGATAGATAACTAGATAGATAGATAGCTACATAGTTAATCGATAGATGATAGATAGATAGATAGTAGATAGATAGATAGATAGATAGATAGAGATACAGACAGACAGACGGATGGATGGACGGACGGAAAGACAGACAGACATTTAGATAGATAGATAGTTAGATAGATAGATAGATACATAGATACATAGATACATAGATAGATATGGATAGTATATACTATAGTAGGTAGTACAGTTTTACATAGAGATTAAAGATAATTTTCTCTTTAAAAGGAAATAATTCAGCTATCCAGCCACATAGATAGATAGATAGATAGATAGATAGATAGATAGATAGATAAATAGATAGATAGATGTAGATAGATAGATAGATATATGTAGATAGATAGATAGATCGATAGATAGATAGATAGATAGATAGATGTAGATAGATAGATAGAAAAATAGATAGATAGATAGATAGATAGATAGATAGATAGATGTAGATAGATAGATAGATAGATAGTTAAATAGATAGATAGATAGATAGATAGATAGATAGCTACATAGATAGATAGATATGATAGATAATGTAGATAATATAGATAGTAGATGATAGATAGATAGATAGATAGATAGATAGATAGATAGATGTAGATAGATAGATAGATAGATAGATAGATAGATAGATAGATAGTTAAATAGATAGATATCTAGATAGATAGATAGCTACATAGTTAATCGATAGATGATAGATAGATAAATAGATAGATAGATACATAGTTAATAGATAGATGATAGATAGATAGATAGATAGATAGAGATACAGACAGACATTTAGATAGATAGAGACAGACAGACGGATGGATGGACGGACGAAAAGACAGACAGACATTTATATAGCTAGATAGTTAGATAGAGATAGATAGATAGATAGATAGATAGATAGATAGATAGATAGATAGATATCGATAGTATATACTATAGGAGGTAGTGCAGTTTTAATCTTTGAAATCATTCACTAGATCTAAGAGATTAAAGATCATTTTCTCTTTAAAAGGAAATAATTCAGCTATCCAGCCACATGCCTGTCACAGTGGAATTATAAACCAACATGCCTCTTAGTTCCCTTGGTAAAACTAGGGGGTATTTTTTGTATTTTGGATTGGTTTCAAATGGCTTTACTGCATTCATTAGCAAAGGCACAGCCAACAGCTTTCCTGCGTGATTACGTTTTGCTTCCTGTGTCAGATATTCAGCACTTTTGTTCCCTTTCATTTCTTTATTAATTCCTTTTTATGAAGAAGAAGCTAATGCTTTGCGTGAAACAAAGCCTGGGTTTCAGATGGCTTCAGAGGCTGTATTTCCCTTTAAGCTGTCAATAGTTGCCATCTTTTAATTAGGAAAATAAACAGTGCCATGATAAATGTCATTATTTGCTCAATAAATGATCAAAATCATTGTTTTTCTACTCCACTGGGGCAATAAACTGAAAATGTGGTGTGATTTATGTCAGACCCGTTGACTCTGTGTCAAAAGGCAAGGGAGTAATGGACTCAAGAGAGCATGCATAAAGTCAATCACATCACACAGAATAAAAAGAGCCTTTTTCATCTCCTCTCCTAGCCTTGTATACTCCCAGCCAAATCAAAGACTTTCATTAACAGAATAACATGGTACCAATAAATGTTATTGAATTGTTTCCTCTTTCAAGAAAAGCAAAGAAAAGCCGGATGGACCTTGGGTAAAATGTTCCTTAACATTAAAATACATTTGAAAGTTATTAGAAATCTGCATGGAAAATAAATAATACGCTGTTGAACTTTACTTCTCTTTGATTTCTTCGGTTTATTCTGTACATGACGCCCAGTACCTTTCCGACTGTCAGACTATCAATCAATAAAATCATTTTAGCTAAAATGACCGACAAATATTTATCCGAGGATAGTCAATCATGCCAACATTTTATGCCAATAATTTCCTATGTATACTGGGTATAATACTGGGTCCCCTTTTCTGTTATCATAGTTTTCTGTTTGCCTGGTCCTACCACATTGAATTATCCAAGAATATCATCACTATACAATACAATACAATACAAACACTATACAAATATAAGGCTCGGTACACACAAGCAGATTTTTTGGCCCGGTGATTTTGCCAGTGGCGACCGATGTTGATTCATTTGCCCGAATCAGTGGAACGCGCAATCGTACATGTGGGAAAATCACCGCCAAACAACGGTCCAGGTGACTGGACACAGTAAACTGTTGACTGCAGGGACATTCGCTGCGACCAACAGTGATTAGTCCCGGTCAACCACTCGCTAGTTGGGACAAAAAATCCCTAACTCGACTTACCATTAATGTTACATGAACCCACAGGCATGGCGGTCTTAGCCATTTTGGTGCCCTAAGCTAGTCACATCTGGTGCCCAATTCCCAAGTGAAACTTCCCCCACAATGTTACTTTAACAGTGAAACTAAAATTTGAATTCATTTTTCAGCAGTCAAAAATATCTACAATTTCTGGACCAAATACCACCTATCTCTACAAACCATAGTGAGAATCACATAACTTTACTAAAAATAAAGTCAATCTGCATAGGAGAGGGATATTTCCAGGTGACAAGTTAATTCCCATTCTAAATATTTTAACTCAATTAGAGGAGGAAATATTCTCTCGCACCACCATCCAATAAGTTAGTGGTAAATGCTAGGTGCTGCTATGGTACCACTGCCAGTGGTAGATAATACAGCTAGGTAACCACTGATAGCACACACTACAGAACAGCAAAATTGTGTTTTATTCAAACGTGACGTTTCGGTGTCACCTGGCACCTTCTTAAAGGGCATGTCCACCCCAAAACTCAAATTTAACCCCATACTGGCCCCACTCTGTAGTGTACAAAAATCCTTACCTTACATCCCAGCTCCTTATGGTTGCCATGCTGTGCCCCTCTTAAGTCCAGGAAAGTGTAGTGTAGAAGGTCGGTCTGCGCCTGTCTCAGCCTCAACCTCGAGAAGGTCTGAGGCATGCGCAGGAGAGTCCTCCCCCCTTCCTCTCCCTCCCATTTTCTTCTCCCTCGCCTTAGTGTAAAATCCTATGTATATATTATATATATTGATCCTCTTCCACTCTTCCACTTTAACAACTTCCACAGAACTGCTGTCGAAATGAAATTGGACAGTTTTATTCCTCTCTAGCGGCTTTGCCTCTTTTTTGTCACTCAGCTTCAGCAAACAAAATAACTAATAGCACTACTTTTGTGTAGCCTTCTAAATCTAAGCTTGTAGACAGTGTTAAAGTCATGCACAAGATAATATCTCAATGCACAGAGAGCCATTAAAGCTATATTGCATTGGAAAAGTGATAAGATATAGCAGCTATTGGTGCAATGCAAATTGCTTAAATATTTTCCCTACAGTGTATTTTATTGGTACAAAACTGTAGGGAAAGAGTTAAAGGAATAGTTCACTCGAAAATTGGACTATTTCTTTAATGTATTGATTGAAGAATGGGAGGTTAAGGAGCTATGCCTTACATTCTTACTAAGGTAAGAAAGCAAAAACTTAACTTACACGTGATCCTATCACAGCAGCAAATTCCCAACCGATTCCTGTTCAGAGTAACTATATCGTGCATTATCGGGCATTTGCGCTATAGTTACTCTGAACCAGGAAGCGGTCGGGACCTGTCACTGCTGCTGGGGAGGATCGTGTGTAAGGGAAGTTTCTGCTTTCTTCATCTGTCGCTCCTGGGGAATTGATTGAAAAACGGGAGGTAAGGCATAGCTCCTTAACCTCCTGGTCTTCAATCAATACATTAAAGGAGTAGTTCAATTTTTGAGTGAACTATTCCTTTAAAAAAGACTTTGCAATTAAGAATTCTTACTGCAAGCTAAATCACCCAGCTGAATTTAACTGTTATGGTTTGCAGCCCGCTCGGCCAGCAATCTCAGCGAGGTGATTGGCAGGATCAGGTATTAGTTATAGATAGACTCATTGATTAGAAGGATGATTGTCCTTTTTAAGGTGGAGATACCCTTTAATGGTAAAATGAATGACACTACTTAAGGAAAAATGCACAACCATGGAAAGAAACTGTGTTTCTTATAATCAATCTTCTAGGGTTGATTGCAGTAAGCCAATAGCATAATTTCTGTTTTAATGCCCTAAAATGACATCTATAATTTCAAAAGGGATGGGCATGGGCACATGCATGGCAAACAGTTAACTGACTCTGTTTGTCATCTGATGCAAAAATGCATACAAAGCAGTGACTGCTATTGGTCCATTTAATCAAACTATAGAGATTCAATAGCGACCAATAAACTGTTAAATTTAAACCAACCAATCCTGAATAGCAATCCAAGGTCAACAGCAGTATTTTCATTGGCTGTTGGATTATCCAATTTACACTACACACTTTGCCAATAATTGGCAAATTAGATACACCAGGGTTTGTCATTTATAGGCCCGTTTGTGTATCAAACTTAACACATATGGAAATAAATACCATTATACTGATATCTAGAGAGAGTCTTTAGATATATATCTGATTATTACATTCTCTATCAGTGGCAAAGCAGCCCTGTCCTAGTTAAATAGGGATAGTTGAGAGGTACAGATGGAATAATTTGAAGTTCTTCCAAGTGCAGGCAGTTTACTACCTTGGTATTACCAATTTCACCATAAACCCCTTGATGAGAGAAGCTATGATATACCATATGTCTGATTTTTGTATATGGGATCAGTGTCCCATACTTACAAATTGCAATTAATCAAATCTTATTTACATAATCTGCTATACTTAAAAGGCTCCTTATGAATTTCTTATTGGCAGAAAAGTGCTGAAAGATAAGAGATGCAGCACAAAGCAAGCAATCTATCTAACTGAAATGTGAATGCAAGGTCAGAAAAGATAGTGATTGGGTGGGTCTGAGGTAGTGTTTGAGGACGTTAGATTGAGGGCAAATAATTTGAACTGCTTGTATAAAAGGTAGCTGTCATGTCAGGATCAGAGAACAAAGAAACAACAGAGAAACATGAGGAGAACCATGGAGAGAGAAAGTATTCTCACGTAGACCAAAAATAAATAATATCACAAAGTCAACATCATGTTAAATAATAGAAACTGCCCGTACCAGGCTTGAGGTTCAATGAGTAATAGAGATATGGAACATTACTTAAAAATAAGAAGGTAAATATAGACTTGCATCAGGATAAGAGACAAGGACATTTAACATTTCTCCAAGCAGACACTCTTATAATTTTTATAAAGGTTTTATAATTTTTACAAGGTTAATGTAATTATACCCAATATTGTTCTGCATAAAGCAGGGAGGTGGAATGATAAACGTAGAATAACAATTACAATGCTTAGTTTTTATTAAACATCTGCAGACAGGAATGTACATTTTTTAAAATAATTTGCACAGTTTTATGAACAGGTGCTTACAACAAGTTTACTTAGTCTCAACAAGTTTACGGTAATCCTTCTTTAGTGTCTATTTCCCAGTGCCACCCCAATACAATATGGAATAGTCTTTTCTATTTCAATACTAAAAGGAGAGGCACAGATTAATGCTGCATACTAGAGACGGACCTGAACCCAAACCTGGTTCCAAAGAGTATTTCACAGATCCACTGGAACTAGGATTTCTGACATTCTGGTTTTCAAAAACTCTTGAACATTTGAGAATTTTCTAATTTAAAAATTTAACATTTTTGAAATTTCTAGAAATTTTAAAAAATACTATGCGGAATGCCAAAACAGGAAACGCGTTAAGTTTCGGGTAATGGACAGTGTTTTTTTTTTAATAGATTTTGGGCATTAATGCTAGAGATGTCCGAAACTGGGCGGATTTCCGGACTTTGGACTGCATTTTTGAGGGTTACCGAATGTACAAGATTAATTTCGGTAATCCTCGAAAATAACCTTGAATGTTCGATAACCCTTGAAAACTCTAAAGTAGTTTCCGATCGTTATGAATTTTGGCCATCTCTAATTAATACATGTTCCCCAGACCATTTCCTAGATCCCAGAGCCATTTACAGTAAGCTACCATTGCTATTTTATAACTTCATTTTGGGCAGAATCTTTAGATTAGTACCATAGACTTCAGTGAGTCTGCTGGTGGATTTCCCAATTTACAGAATTTTTTGGAAAATCTGCGAATCTGAAAGTGAGACGGATTTCAGTGAGTTTGGCCATCTCTACTGTGTACACATGTACCAATATTTCGGGCCGACCAATTGAATGCAGTAAAACATTTTTCTGATCAAATGATTTTAAATGGGCCATGTGATTAGTTGCTCTAAAATAACATTTTGTTTGCAATGTACCACATTAAAAGATTTAATCACAGCCAATCTGGCTGTGAAATCGCATATCACAGTCAGGTGTTAAGGGCGTGCTTGCATAGTGGCTATGAAAGCTGGCTGTTATATGCTAATTGGGATTTTCCAGGGTACATAATTGCCACAGATTCTTGTACAAGTCATTCTGAATTGAGAAAGCCAGTCGGATGACTAGCAAAACGTCTTCAAGAACTAAGTCCAGTTGATCTAATTGATCTAATTGAATATAACAAATATACCATGACCTGGATGAATTAGAACCTTTACAAGCTATATAATAACGGGGAGATTCAATAACGCAGCGGCGTTAACTTACCTTAGCCCGATCCCGCGATTCAATAACTGATGTAAACGAGATTACGTCAGTTATTGCATCGCGGGATCGGACAAAGGTAAGGAGCGGCACTTTAACGCTCCATAACCCGTAGCATTAAGTTTCACGCTACAAAGTAGCGCAAAACTTAACACTACAGGTTTTGGATCGTTAGCACAGCGCTATTTCCAAAAACATTCGGAAATGGCGCTGTGCTTGAAAATCCGTCCAAAACCCACGTTAACCCAAATTTTTTTAGGTTTAACATGGGTTTTAGACGGAAAAGGGGCATATTGAATCTCCCCCTTAGTCTGCTAAGCAGTCAGTAAAGTTTTTTTTCTGACAATTAAATTTCCGTCCTATCCTCTCCTTCCAAAAATAGCGACACTCCTTGAAAAGTATATGTAAAATGTACATATGTATCTCTTTTACTCACTTATGGATTTTGTTGGCCCAGGCGTGGAAACCCCGGAACCTTTGCTGAAACATATATAGCTTCTTGTGAATGGGACAGACGGGAACGCCACAAGGTAAGAACCGCTGCTTGTAAAATGCAGCCTTTAGACATTATATAGATTAGGCATTGTATGGACAAACGTCTAATCTATCTAATGTCTGCCTACTATATGGCCAGCATAAGCTGTGCACACAAATTATCAGGGGTGCATCACAGATGTTAAAATAGTGCACCCACAAAAAAATGGTGAAATATTGGTACATAGTGCAAAAAATCATAGGAAATATTTCACACATAGCCGGTAGAGTATTAGAAGCAATGGAATATTGCTTGGGCCCCTCTAATAAATAATTTACTCTGCCTTTTGATGCGTTCTCCTTTGTATTTGCTATTCATATATTTCAATTTAAACATGGGTAAAATCCAAGAGAATACAGAACACTGTGTTTTGGAAAAAGGAGAATGGAACTATAACCTATCATGGTTAGGTATTTGTGTGATAAAACTATTCAAATATTGTGTCTTGTGATAAAAGAGTGAGAGGTTTGTCACTGATACAAATGCTTTTATGGCTTCAATGGCAGCTATGATTTGTAGGATCTTTTGATGTCCTCTGAGAAATGTACAAAAGATATTTACTTTCACTCACCTATCTATTACAAATTCAGATAAGTGATTTGTATCTTTTACCCTGACTCATTAGAACACCCAAGAGATCAAGTCTTGACTTGGACTTTGCCGCACATAAAGAAGTAGTTTTGTTTTTAACAATCTAGTTATTATTATTATTATTATTATTGTTGTTGTTGTTATGAATGTCCCATCTAGCCATGTTCTGTAGGTCACCTCTTATTTTTTTATATGTAGCCACTTTATAAATAGAAATGTCCCAACCCTGTGAGGGGTTTAGAATGAATGAAATGAACAAGTTTTAAAGGGTATGTCCACCCTTGTATTTGCTTCCCCAGACCCAACTGCTATAATATTAATGCCAGAAAGTGCCCAGATAGTTACTTACCTTGCCTCTCTCTTTCGTCCGCACTGCCCCAGCCCTCTGTTTGCATGGAACTGCAAGCAGGGGGCCAGACCGGCAGCCGCATATGTGAATGGCTGAGAGGCAGCCAATCACGGACGCGGCTGCCGGCAGTTCACAACGGCGAAGGAGAGAGGCAAGGTAAGTAACTATCGGGGGACTTTCTGGCAATAACATTATAGCGGTTGGGGCTGGGGAAGCAAACACTATAATATACTAAAAGGGTTTGGAGCTAGAGGGAGGGATCGCAATATGGGAGGGAGAGGGGGGGGGCTGCATTGCGCATACCAAACTTCTCCTGGGATGTACAGTAGTGGGGGAAATTATAGTTTTGGGGGTGAACATGTCCTTTAATTTCACTCTTGAAACTGTAATTCTGCCTCAAAGGGACATTTTGTGTCACAAAATTTTAACGAAAAAAAACAAATTTTTGGATTAAACAATTTTTTAGTTTTATGATGAAATTTTACTGAGAACATGCTCAGTGTTTTCCCTCACATACTTTGCTAATTGCTGACATAAAGTTTAGTCTCCATTCCCTACTGGACATCCACTGTAGACTAGCAGACATATTGGAACCCCCCCCCCCCACACACACACACACACAATTTATCAAATAAGTCACACAGGAAAATGATCAAGTGAAACAGTTTTTTTTAAATTGACTGTTAAAGGGCAAGTCCAGCAATCAAATGAAAAATTATGTATAGGTATATCCTCCCCCCAAACCCCAAAACTGCAATATGTTAGTCATGGATTTGACAGTTATGATCACAGCCAATGACTGAATGTTATCTAAATAAATCTTCTAGCTTCCACCTCTGAATATGCTGAAGCTCATAACCAGCTCACTAAATTGCCAAAGGGGGAATAATCAAATATAAGCTGTTAACAAACACTACCCTTGATAGCAGAGCAGGCCTACACTAATGATTCCAGAGGACAGGGTAGGATATTTCAACCTTTTTTTAAAAAGGCCATTGATTTCTAAAAGATGTCATTATGAGGGTGGAGTTGTCCTTGTACATGTGCTGATGGGGGCCGAAACGATCATAAATCTGATCAGAAAAAACTCATATGGGGAATCATAATTACTCACCTTGCACTGCTGATTTTCCATAGATTTCAACTAGAAAACTACAGAAGATAGGTTCTGGAAGATGGGGTTGACGGAAATATTTCTGCCTTGCCCAATTATATTTTTTTTGATAATTTTTTTTCAGTTCGAAAATCCTCGGAAATACGATCGGAGCCCATTTTCGTGTTTCCAATCTCGTCGAAGATCCGAAAATGGAACGAATTTTCGAAGATCGAACGTTCGAGGCTATTTTCGATAATTTTCCAAAAATAACTTAAACGTTCGAAAATCTTCAAAAATATGATTTAAAACTCGAAAGTTGTTCCGATCGTGTTTTCGAGGATTTTTGAACGTCGAAGATATTTTCAAAAATTATCGAAAATAGCTCCGTACATTCGAAAATCTTCGAAAATTCATTTCGTTTTTGGATCTTCTGATCTTCAGGATATTCCCGAGATCCGGGAATCCGAAAACGGAACGAAACTATGTAGTTTCGGCCATCTCTACTTATTTGTAGCCATGCTGAATAAATATCACATGTTGTTTTAAAAATAATGTCTAGATTTTCTTAGATTTTTAGTAACCATAATCTGCCAATACAATGATTTCTGCATAAAATGCATAAATAAATGCTATGAAATGTTTCATACACGTTGGCAGGAACCCTAATAGTGTATGTTATGGTCTTAGGGCTAGGTACCACTAGCGTAATTCGGAGCATGTTTTATGCTCTGATTGCATGTTTGATTCGCTTTGGGAGTAGTCCCAATATGTGCGCTGTGCATTATTCTGACACATTATTTGAATACATGGGTGCATGACTTTTTGCACGCATTGCAAGTGTCCCAATAACATAGTCCATAGTCCATGGGCTGCTCAGTAGAGATCTAAGCATGTTTGACCCAAACAACAGCCAATTAGCAGAAATTACTTTTAGGAAGAAAGTACATTGAAAAACCTGAAATAATCACTACTAACACCAAAGCATAGCAAGGGTATGAAATTAATAGAATTTTCAAGAATAAAGACAATATGTAGAATACCTTGGTATGTGTAATAAAGACAAATAATTTAAATAATAATGTATTTTTTCCACCGAACTTCCACTATAATCAACATAGTTACAATGGAAAGTTGCTATCTAGGGGTGGGGTGGGGTGAGGGGGGGGTGAGAGTCATGGTTTCTTCTAGATTTTTTGCCACCTGAGACACACAATAAAAAGATGCCCCCACCAAAATTAAATCCAACAGTAATAGGAGAGTATAAGAGAAGCACACTTCCCTGAATGAGTTGTGCATTTGGAAACATTTTAGTGAGAAAGGGAAAATACACGCACATTGATATTTTATACAGTTCCCCAAAAAGTCCCCATGTGTCATATAACCTCCATTAATAGTTAGTGTAAAGTTTCTAAAACAGATTTTATTTGCCTTACAATTTTAATTTTTTTTTTTGCTGGTCAGGCTGTTGCTTCTGTTGGGTACCAGGGCACCTGCTGCCCTGAGACTAAAGTTTAGATTTGCCTCATTAGAGTTACACTCCTGGTGACAGTGTTGTCATAACCACTTTTCAGTATCTCCTTGGACCAGAGCTTATAAAGTTCTGACTGTTCCTGTAACTTATAACATTTTAACAACTAAACCACAAAATTGGATGTTGCATTTGTCTCTTAAATTGTAAGTAAAGTCAGAAATCAACCTTATGGTGAAGATTCTAGATCCTCGTCCCAGGGATCTGTCATAACACCACAAACAGATCCCTGGTCCAATCTGGCCCTTCCCCCAGAGAATGTCCATGCTGAGCATTTTTACTGTAAGTTGGCCAGCATGCCTGCTATACTTTTCAGTAAGTATTCTCTACTCCTATTGGTGAGGAACTAGCATGTAAGGCCCTCACCCTGGGCACATCAGAAGCAAGGAAAGTTTTTTTTTTTTAGCTTTAATAATTTCCTTTAAATCTACAGATGCTGTTACCCATTATGAAATTCTTACATGAGACTTCATTTAGGACAGCGTATAGTCCTGGGTACCGCTGAAGCAGTAGACTCACTGCAGCCAAATAAGTATTTCCCCACACCTCAAACAACATTTATATCTTTGTTGCAATTATTAGAATCTAGTTACACAATGGAGGTCTGCAGATACAGGTGAATAAATATTTACACAGCAATAAGAAAGGTTGTAGTAAATGTATTATACTGCTAAACAAAGCACTTCTGGCTACCTCAATTCCTCAGGATATTAATTGCAATATATACCTCTACTTGTTGTTCAATCTATCAACGTCAACACGGAATGATTCTTGAAAAAAATACAAATATTTGCATTATTGATCTGATTAAAAATGAACCTATAGTTTAG
Organism: Hymenochirus boettgeri; assembly: GCA_019447015.1. Classification (NCBI taxonomy): domain Eukaryota; kingdom Metazoa; phylum Chordata; class Amphibia; order Anura; family Pipidae; genus Hymenochirus; species Hymenochirus boettgeri. Next base: position 186,333,243 of record CM033475.1, read on the forward strand.
TCAAGCTGCAGAAATTGCAATTTTTATTAATAAAATAACCCCTGTAAGCACATCTGTATTGAATTATATTCCAGGCTACAGAAAACAGTCCATAAAAAAAGTAAATGGGATGAATTTTGATAGAAACTGATTTAATATATGTGTGACAACGGCCTCATCTAACCACAAAATGACTTTAATGGGTTTTAAATAAATGGTTTGTATTGTAATACATACATAAGTGGGGAAGGCAGGAACACTGAATGAGCATTCCCTGAGGCTAGGCATCTTTCAGCTGAGATAGTGTGATTGCTATGGAAGAATAACTTGTACACAGTGCTCATGTCTTCGTAGAAAATAACGTTTTGGTATGAACCTGGCCTTTAAAATGGTAACATCAATCAAGAACAGGGACATCTAAACCTTGGATTACATTCGGCTTTCCATTTAACACTTTATGAACACACAATGGAAATAGCTGCACTTGCTGAATTTTTAGCTAAAATGTAGAGGTCGTTCTATTGTGAATGCGAATTTGTATAGTAGAAAAAGAAATTCATGGGGAGCAATATCTGTACCAGTGTGTCCTTTTTAATTATACTGCCACAATCCTGTTTGCTAAACGTAGCGTTGACCCTGAATTTTATAACTTGGTTAGTAGGATTATGCAGATCCCCCACCATTTCTGTCAGTGGCCTGATTGTCGGAACAATCTTTGCAATGGTACACCATTGGATAAATATCAACATGTTTGTGACATGAGTATGTGCAAACCCAATTTACAGAAAGAGGTAATAAAAACGTACTTATGGGAATATTACTTTATATTTAATAATTCCTGTTATGGCATGTCCACTCCCAAAACCATATTTTAGATTCCTGTAGGAAGCCCCCCATACCCTGAAACCAATTTACTTACAGACCACAGATCAATTCTAGAAGGGAGATATTCTTAAATATCGATGCCGGCACTTACAGGCCCAAGAGTTTATCAGGGTTTGCGTCCATTCAGTGGAGTGAAAGTTCAGGAGAGCATGTATTAAATCCCTCTAGGCTTTCACTGTGCTGATTGAAACCAGGAGCTTGCTGGTCTCAATCTTTTGGATTAACTGCCTTTAGGAACTGATCTGGAATCCAAAAGATGGTTTTAGGGTTGGACATGCTCAGTGGAATAACTAGGAATCATTGCCTCCCCCCAGCAAAACTATGATGGGGCCCCTCTCCCTGCTTCATCTACAATGGTTTTTTGGGATGAGACTGCATCTATCATAGGGAAAGTAAGAAGATAAGGACCTCATACAAGGTTTGCTCCCCTGGTAGTTACTCCCCTAGGCATGCCCTTTAAATAAAACAGATACATTTAAAAAATTTTACATTTCAGACAATCCAATTTCCACAGACAATGATTACAAGATACATTTGATAAACTGGCACATACCCATATTATTTTCCTGAAGGACACAATCCATCTAATAAAACCTAAAAAAAACATTATTCATAAAACAGATTCTAGGATTAGCCATGCGTTTTACTTACGTCCCATCCTACACTGTTCTCTTTCAATGTGGTCTTTTGCATCATGATGTAAGGTCCAAGTCTTTCCCCTGCTTCAATCCTCTTTTTGGCCCATATACCAAGCCCTGCTCCTGGAATGGAAGATTCTCTAAGTTCAAAATCTGGTGGTATTGGAATGTCATCAGGAATGTATACAGGAGCTTCATAAGGTGAACCCTCCTTTGGGGTGAAGTCTTCACTAGTTGGAAATGGTGAAGGAGGTCCTACAGGAATAGGTGACATTATACTGTCCTCAGTTTCTTCTTCTGCACTTTCACCGGCAAGTAGATCCTGGTCGGGTTCATACATGTTATTTACAAGGTCACTGTCACCTGGAATTAAACAACAGCATTATGTTAGGTATAATGCAAAGCACGAATATGTTAAGAATTTAAAGGGTATCTATACTGGTAAATTCATTTTTGCCATTCAGTTTTATTAAAGAACAGGAGGCAAAGGAGCTGTGTCCCATTCTACAATAAAACATTCTGGAGCCAGGAACGAAGGAAAGGAACTTTACCAATATCTCACTCCTCTGCAATGTCATCTGAAAGGTGTGATGCGCATAGAATACGAAGTCTGTTGGAACCTGGCAGTGGACTTGGCAGAGTAGCGGAAGATCGGGTAAGTTCCTTTCCTTCGTTCCTGGCTCCAGATCGTTTTATTGAAGAATGGGAGGTAAGACACAGCTCCTTTACCTCCCGTTCTTCAATAAAACTGAATGGCAAAAATTTTATTTACCAGTGGAGATACCCTTTAATGTAAAATTGATTATAACTAGAAATCTTTAAACCAATGGTGTCCCCTGCAGCAAAACTAAACACAATGTACCAGTAAATGCAAGTGTAGGAAAGTATTTACAAAGGGAAACTTAGTGGTTTAGGTCCTTATCCTGGGTAGTTCAAATGAAAGGTGACTGGGTGGGAGAGTAAAATTGCCCTTTAAGTATAATTTGTATGTAAAAAAAATTCTGTAATTTTGATCTTTTTGTTTCAAGGTTATATCATCTTTTTGACACCTCATTTGATATTACACGTTTCAAGTCTATAGTGTTCACAACGCAGGAAATAGCAGAGAATTATGGTCCTGCTAGCAAACATCTAAATAATTTTATAAATACTGTAGAAGCGTATTTTAGATGCTTCTAAAGTATTTATCAAATTATTTCGATTTATTTATAATTAAATGTATAAATTATTAAGATTATTTAATTAATTATTTATATTAAAATATAAAATATAGCAGTCAAGGTCCAGGCTAAAACGGTAAAAACATACATTTAGGTTATTATTCTGTTTTTATTCATTATTTACGATAAAGTTTTCTCCTGCTACATCATAGAAATGTTTATTTTAAGAATTGGAGAATATTTGTCAGAATTTGAATCATACGAACCAACACTGAGATTTGTAGTTTACAAGAAATCTGTAAAATATTCCACTAACCATGTAAACACGCAGAAGTCACAAATATATAGAAGCAGTGTAAAGTAATTTGTCTATATACACTGCAGCTTGAAATCCAAATACAAGGCCTACAATCATTACTAACTAGGCCTCAATTGCGGCAAGAGTGTTTCTAATCATCCTTTCATTGCTTGCTGCAAGGCCCTGCCAAGAACATGGGTTTTTATGACTTTGGAAATCCTTACTGCACAATAGCATGTTATTTTCTCGCATTATAAACCTGAAATTCCTGACTCTGGTTACTCAGTGGTTGAAAACTTAAGGCCTATGGGTTAATGGCTACACTAATGACTTGTCGGCATCAACACGATAAAAAAAAAAACAGAAAGCAAATTACGAAAAGAAAATCCAATTTGTTAGAACTCTTAGAGATTATATATATATATATATATATATATATATATTATAATATATATATATATATATATATCATATTCATATATTAAATCTTTTGTTAAAAAAAGAAAATAAGAAGAAAAGATGAAAACCTTAATGTGTCCACAGACCTGCTGGCTTGTTTGCTGTTACCTAAAATGGATGTGATCACGATTCCAATCATCTGTATTCCTACACAAACTGCGTGGAGAGAAACACAACCATTCTGACAATGGAAGTTGATGAAGTAGTGTAAGGACAGAATTGTGTTTTGTTTTTTTTTTTAAACATGAGACAGCATGATTGTGCTCCCATTGAACAGTAGATTCCACTATAATAACAAGCGCAACAACTGCTTCATTGTGGGCCAAAGTGAAATGAGAAAGAACTCCCATGGTGCATATTAATAGCTGACTTGTAATGCAAGAGGCGATAGCACCCAGCAAAAAAAAATTACAGTTCTTTTATTGCCAAGTCAGAAACTGGACTAGCAAGAGACACTGAAGTATAAATATGACTAAAAAAAATACTTTACTGAACAGGAATGTAGAAATATATTTGCATGTAAACAAACATCCTGGCTGTAGAGATTAAATGTGGGTTCAACTAGAACCCGGTTTCAAAATGAATCTGAGGGTTTCGAAGTCCCGACGAAACTTTTAAAATCCCGGATATCACGAAACCCGGATTATATTGAAATTTCGATAATCATCAAAAATAGACGATTATGGAAATCGAAAATATATTATCGAAATCGAAAACTTTTTGGTAACCCTCGAAAGTAATGATCGATTTCGGTAACCCTCGAAAGCATGAAACAATTTCAGTAACCCTCTAAAGTAGTGCTCGATTTTGGTAACTCTCGAAAATCGAATGCGAAAGTTTGAAAACAGCCCAATCGTGAGGAAAGATAGTTTTGGTTATATTTATTGGTTCCCCAGATCATTCCCAGGTCTCTGTGTCATTTGCAGTAACCTACTATTCAGGGGCGTACCTGAAGGGGCCCGTGCCCCTCCCCTCCCCGGCGAGATTGGAGGCCGGGCCAGAACTTTTGAATTTTTTTCTCTCATAGACTTCTATAGGTTTGTTTTAGAATTTTTCGAAAATTCCAAAATGGAACAAAACGGAACAAAACAGTTTCGAACATCTCTACCTGGCTGTGTTACTACATAAACTGCTGGATAAGTTTAAAATTCAGGTCCATTATCAAGTCTAAAAATCTCTGTCTATTGATTTGACTATAGGCATCTATCAGTCAGAAACCATGATTTCAAACACAAAAAGATTACTGGGTAATGGGTGGTTCCAGTAGTTGTGCAGACTAAGCTAATGATGTCCATTGTACGAATGTTATTGTGATTAAATATCAGACATTTATAAATGTTATCAATATTATTACAATGGGATGTTATCATCTGGGCTTTTTAAACACACTTTTATAAAACATGGCAGGAAATTAGAAAGAATTGGCCATGGATATAGCACCCAGTCTCTCCTGCAAGTGAAAAAAATGTTCTGATGGTTATTAAAGGGCATCTATACTGAAATTAATGTGATTTTAAATTGCCCATTTCTGAAACCACCACCGTACCCTTTTATTGTTGATCTGTCCCCTATTTCTTTAGTATCCAATCTGAACCATCATACATTTTAGCTGTCATATAGTGCCATATTATTATCCTAAACTCCTCTGCCATGAGCAGTTTTGCTGTAGCTGGCATGGTTGACAGAGTTTTGACAGCTGGTATGCTGTGTGCAGTTTTGACAGTTGGTATATGACAAATTCCCTCTCCCAGTGCTGCCTCATAGTGATTACTGAGCATGCTTGCCTTGATAAAAAAAAAAGTCTGTTCAGATGGAAGGGGGAGTGATTAAAAGAGGGTGGGGGATATTGAGCTTTAGCAAACATATGCCACACACCCAAATCTCCTTATTTTGATCTGAGGGATGGGATTTAAGGAAAAGATTATTTTCTTTTCAATTTGATTGGCTTCTTGGATCTCATTTCTACGCTACACCAACAATGTTGTTAAAAAAAAAGAAATTAAACAATTACAACAGGATTTGCTTCTTTTACAACAATACCAGCCATTGACCAAAATTCAACCGGTTTGCTGTGAATTGGCACTATTTTTGCCATCTGGAGATCAATAAAATCTAAAATGCATTTGCACAGGTTTTAAAAATATACCTTAGTGTGCATTAGAATGTTCATCTTTTTTAATGAACTGAGAGAAAATACGTGTTTTCAAAAATATGTAATAATTAATTCACATATCTAATGTTAACATCAAGAATATTGACTGACATGGAAATATTTCATATATATCAGGCTTTCAATAAAATGGAAATTGTATTTCACTGTGTTTGTGGCAAAATATTGCATTATTGAGCATAAAAGAATATTGAGTCATGGATTGTTTTTGAAAACACAGAATAGAAGATGTGTATGATTTGTACTACAGGAATTCGTAATATTAAAGGCTGCAAATCTAAATGTGGATAATTATGTCTCATGGTTCATTAATCCACTGAACCCAAAAGAAAAGTGGAAGATTGCAGTCTAATGATTCTGTCAGATCACACTGTAGGTAGATGGCACTTTATCACCATTAGTATTTGGAGATTATATTTTACAAGGGATTAAGCCTAGAGATTGTAAGGCCTCCGTTATCCTTGAAACAATTTTAACAAAGCCATGACTTCACCCCAAGTGTCATACTTTATGTACATCTCGGTTCCCGAAAATGGTTAAAAAAATAGAAAAATAATAGACACAAGGTGATGAAACATAGATCATCCAAGCAGCAAGTAACTCCGTGTGGAACTCTCTGAACAACATTGCTGCATGGAAAAACACGCTACAGAACTAGGGCAAGCCTTTGATTATTTGGAACCTTGTGGGGTGGCTAACCCGCCTCCAAGCTGACAAATCTTTAAGGATTCCCCCAGAGGCGCCAATGACCCTCTTAGGCATAATCACCTGATTTCGCCCACGTCCAAGTTGTCCTACTTTTTCCTTTTCTGGTAGGTGAACTTGCCCACTAGTCACAGATCACATACCTTAAAGATAGGCCCTGTACAAAACAGGCTGTATTACAGTAGCTGTGTGGCAGAACAGTGGGGTGTTAAGCTGGACAAAACCTAGACATATAATGGCTGTTTAAAACCTGTCTTCCTTAATACTTCTAAAAACTGCAATTGGTTACAGGCTTGAAGACTTTTATAGACAGACCATGATCATTCTTTCAGGCAGATCTATTAATAGGCAGGCCATTAATAGGGAGATGAGGTGCACACATGTCTCTCCCTCTTCCTGCCAGGACTTAGCACAAGTATATGTCTTGGAAATGCTGGTTATGACCAAAGTTTCTAAACTGTCTGGTTTGTATGACAGACACTTTCGATAAAAAAAAGGATCTTTGAGCATAGGCTCTTCATAGCAGAAACTTTTTGCATGGGCAATGTGGTTTTGGAAATCGTCAGGTTCTGGTATATTAATAGAAAGTTGCACACAAAATTCAGAATAATTCACCCACGTTTCCAATATGTTATTTAATTAAAAGTATTATTATTGTGGATTTATATAGCGCTAACATCTTCTGTAGCGCTTTACAATTACATGTATACATTCACATCAGGCCCTGTTCCGAAGAGCTAACAATCTAAGCACATGTATGACACATACAACCTGATTGTGGGGGAAATCAGAGTGCCCGGAGGAAACCCACGCAAGCGTGGGGAGAACATCCAAACTCCTTGTAGATGTGTCCAAGTGTGGAATCAAACTCAGGACTTCAGCACTGCAAGGCAACAGTGCTAACCACTGAGCCACCGTGCTGCCCTACTAATATTAATTAGTATTTTTTTTTCAATAGTATTTTTGGAATCATTTGACAGGATGTATTCCATTTATTTCAAAGGAACATTGTATGTAGGGTTATATAGTCAATATGATGACATACCGAGGTTTACCCTATTATACTAGTTTAATAGGCCAGAATTGTAAAGGGATGGTTATTTTGCATATTGTTGTTTTCAAACAAAACAATAAAGCTAGGTACAGATTTTCGATCATGGCCGGGATCTGCCTTTATGGCTGACAATCAGTATGTGTGTTTGGTCAAGTCTCGTTGATAATTTCCTGGGTCAAATAATCAATAAGCTCCTTAACTCAATTTATAGGAAGCCACCAGATGAATTTAAACTGCAGCATAATTGCATTTATCACACTTATTCCTTGCATATTCCTATGGACTTGGCCTGGTAAAACAGTGATAAGGTACTTAGATTGTAAGATTGTTAGGTAAGGGCCTAAAGAAAATGGGGAGGTGCAAAACCATGTTCAGTGGGGGCTGCTGCTGGTTTATTGCATGTAAATGGGTCTTATCGGTTAAATGCTGTAAGTTAGGGAATGAGTAAAATAAAGTGCTAAATGTGTAATTAAAGGAAATCTTTACTTCCCATAAGCTAGATCCCTAAGCGCTAGTTAAACAAAGCTTGAAATATATTCTGAACGGAATGACAGAGAAGTGGAGAATTTTTTTTTTTGCTTAAGATGTGTTCGGCGCTTCCAACTGGTTGACCAGGAGGTAGGACTTTCGGTCGTGGCAATAGTGGCCACGTCTGACAGTTTGCTGTGACCAAGAGTGCGGTCCGGTTTTTGGCCAAACGGTCAGTTGGTCATGATGGACGAAACCACATGCAATCATTTTGGGCCAATCGACTAATAAAATGAACTAGCGTTCGATCAGGCTGAAATATTGCATGATGTGTACCATGCTTTAGAGCCTCGGAATCTTATAGCAGGTTTAGTGCAGCCTGGGCATGATTAATGATTGGATGAATCTGGTTGTGGTGAACGGTTGGATGAATATGGGTGTGGTTAATGGTTGGAGGAATCTGGGTGTGGTTAATGGTTAGATGAATCTGGGTGTGGTTAATGTTTGGATGAATCTGGGTGCGGTTAATGGTGGGATGAAAATGGGTGTGGTTAATGGTTGGATACTGGTATTAATGCATATAGATCTGGTTGATCCAGGGATACTTTCCGATTGCCGTTTGGAGTCAGGAAGGAATTTTTCCCCCCCTTTTTTAGCTGGGGTTTTTTGCCTTCCTCTGGATCAACTGTTAGGTAGGGTTAAAAAAAAAAAAAAAAAAAAAAAAAAAGGGAATAGGTTGGACTTGATGGACGAATGTCTTTATTCAACCTTAATTACTATGTTACTATGATAAATATGGATGTGTTTAATGGTTGGATACATATGGGTGTGGTTAATGGTTGAATATATATGGGTGTGGTTAGTGGGTGGATAAATATGGGTGTGGTTAATGGTTGGATAAATATGGGTGTAGTTAATGGTTGGATACATATGGGTGTGGTAAGTGGGTGGATGAATATGGGTGTGGTTAATGGTTGGATGAATATGGGTGTGGTTAGTGGGTGGATTGTTTAAACATTTTGTTGTTCAAGATGGGAACATTTTTAGGGCCAATAAATAAATGAGACATAACAGGAGATTTAAACATAAAAAGATGGAGGATGAAAAGAAAAGCAGTAGTTTTAAGGTTTATAAATAGAGCACTGTCAATTCGCAGGGAGGATACCAAAAATCATAAATGTTAACAACCACCAACCATAAATGTTAACAAGTGTTATGATACTTATATGACCTGAAACGCTGTGAAATTTTTCATTTGGTTTGAAAAAAATGCATAAAACTGGCAATAGTTAAAATGATAGATAGATTAGATAGGTAAAATAGATAGACAGATAGATAGATAGATAGATAGATAGATAGATAGATAGGTAGATAGGTAGACAGACAGACAGACAGGCAGGCAGACAGATTCTCCTCTGAACTGAATGATGGAATGAGGTAGAGAGATTGTTCTTTTGGATCATGATTTAACAGTCTAGTGTATTGGCCAAGATATCCTTTAACAATTACACTTGCTCACCAAAGCACTTATATGAACCTACAGGGTTCCCATAAAAGCCAGCTTTTCCATTTTTGCTAATACATTTTACGGCACCAAAACCTACAAAACCCCACTTTAAGTTAGCCTACATCAACAGCTGCTCTAACAGAAATGAACATTTCACACCTGATTAAATAATACCAGGCTTAGTAACTGCAAATCTCCCCACATCAACCACTGCAGAAGCCGATAAAGGATTTAAAGGTCCTATGACTTTTTTTCCCCTTTGCTGTTAACAAAAAAAAAGAACAAACAACACGAGAAAATGGAGTCCCCATAGTTAAAATACTCTCGGAAAATAATGTAACTATGGACTCACAAGTATATATTCTAAAACCTAAATAATATCTTTTTAACAAGTAAACGCTAGCATATAATTTGTAAAGGTTTAAAAGACTAACAGCTAAGTGATAAAGGCAAAATTAAACCTGTTCTTTAATTAAAGGATTTCTGCATGGAAATAGGAAACGAAGCCTGTAACGATAATTTGGAGTATTCCCTCAAACACATTTCCCAGAGTACAGTAAAACCAGCAGGAAGGGTTTCCAAATAACTCAGCACTAAATGCCAGTATTATATTTCCAGTAAAAGGCTAGTCAGCCAGGCATCAAAAATATTTTCACAGAAAAGCCTATTACAGCATAAGACTGTTGTGCGTGAGGGTTTGAAGATACAATTCAGGCGTCCATAACCATAGAGCTCAATGCTCATTTTACTTTTCTGTCTGTAGCCCCAAAGTGATGCATGCTGGGTTTCTTTTAATATGAGCTTATACCCTTTTAATAAGATACAAGGGAAAACATACACTTCTATGTAATATAAACCTAAGACAGGAGTTACAGGTAAATATGGGAAATCTGTGGAAGTGTAATACATTTTTCCAAGATACCACATGAGATCCCAAACATCCGAAAACAAAAATGATGGCACTGTAAGTGATAAAATGGATATATGCTGGGCCAACACTGGCCCAATTTTTGATTAATTTGAAACAATGGCATTACAGGGTGTCCAGTGGACATACATACTGACGATCCAGCTTGAATCATTCATTTGCCATGGACATTTGCATATAGTTGACAGCAAAATGATTGGTCTTTCGACAGTCAGAACTTTGTGGGGACATTGGCTGGTTATTCTAGTCATGTATAGACACAATTTACTCAACATACATCCTTACAGTTTTTATTAGACCACAAGATCAATTAGCCTAAATAATTGAAATTTTGCTTAAATTCCTGACTGACAAACAATGGCTTTTCAATTTGTAGTCTTTAGGTCAGGAATAATGGGCTGGGGCTATATGTGCTGCAGATCTTTACCAAGCAATATCCTTAACTGGCATTATATCACGTGACCTTGTAGAATCCACGGCCAATGTTCTTTTTAAGCTTTAAATCATAGCGCGGCTGAAAACTATCACCTATATTTTGACCCGACCAATCAAAATATTGGAATATCGGAATAACGCAAAGTCAGGGAGATTCAATAAAAGTTCTTATCGTTTAAAATGGTGCTAATTTTGCCCTAACCAATCAGATCTTATTTAACATTTGAAAGCTAACATCTGTTAGTTTAATGAGTGTTTTTTTTTCTTTCAGATTTCTAGGTAGAATATTCATTTGCCTGCGATCAGATCTGGTACCGGACTGGCAGCAGTTTAAAACAGCGTACATTTACTTTAAAGCGCGATCAGCTGTTTAAAAACAGCTTCACTTGTCTGTGCTGGGAAGTGAAGTGGGTTGTGTTAGGGGCCCGGACACGATATTTGAATGGGGGCTGGGCCCCTGCAGTTTTGCTAGTGGGCGTCATGTGTAGAATCAAACGTGTGTACGAGCCTTTATTCTATAGCATTCTACTGGATTTCATTGCTATTCAACTCACTGCATTTCCCCTTTAGGCTCTGAACAGTGCTGACGTTTATTAACACAGCAGATTAATAGCACAGGGAAAAGACATTTTCACAAACATGATAAATATTAATAATAATCAATAACAACTTATATGTCCTGAATTGAGCTGCAGACATAACCCTGGGGAATGTGAGAAGAAAAAAAAGACTACGCACTGGGTGAAAGAGGTTAAAAGACTGGGCGCTGTTATGTTTGAAAAATGCTGCTTATGTTTCCATATTCATAGGGTAATGTAAAGTGAAGGAGCCATATTCCACCGTGGCTGATTAGTTTTCCTACCCACAATAGGAGGCAATCTTCCTCGGAACATACCATCTTATCTTAGGGATAAAAAAAATTCTAATGTAGACAGCGGCATTAGGAGGGGATAATGGATTTAAACGAAACCTGATGGTTTATTCCCTGTAGCAGGGGTCTAATGTCTCCAAATCCCAGTTTGTCGTTGAATTATAATTCCTTTGGCAGAGATTTGTAGTTCAATTATGGCTCGAACAGTCCAAGATATACTATGTTGCCCTTTACAAATGCAAAATGAAACCATTATGTTTTCACCGCAGAATATTTGTCTTTACAGAGTTATTTCCATTTAAAGTCACAATAAGACTTATTTCTACTCAGAAATGTATGTGTTCCCTTAAATGGACCCTGATCTGGTTTATTTTACTTTAGTTATTATTATTGTGGATTTATATTGTGCCAACATCTTCCGTAGTTTTTTACAATTACATGTATACATTCACATCAGGCCCTGCCCCGAAGAGCTTACAATTTTAGCACATTTATTTGACACATACAACCTATCAGTATGTCTTTATTATTGTGGGGGAAACCGGAGTGCCCAGAGGAAACCCACGCAAGCACGGGGAGAACATGCCAACTCCTTGCAGATGTGTCCAAGGGTGGAATCGAACTCAGGACTTTATCGTTGCAAGGCGTCAGTGCTAACAACTGAGCCACCGTGTGAGTAGAACCAGGACTATCCTGTCTTTTAAAGTAGAGATCAAAATAACTGCATAAAATCTGAAAATTTGATTTTTCTACATTTGCAGTTTTAGAATATTAAATCAGAATTTTCTTGTAAAATGTAAAAAAAAAATTTTTTTTACAATTTCGATCTTTTAATATTCGTTTAGAAATTTTAAAAAATTCTAGTAGATCCGTGGATTTTCAAAACTAATTCAAAATCAGGTTTGTTTCAGAACCCCAACTCACCATTGGATAAACATAGCCAGTGCATGTTCTGTAGTTTTTAAATGTAACTTGTTGCTTTGAACACCATGGCAACTCCATTCTGATAGACAGGTCCTAATTTTATGGCAAATCCCCCAAAATTACAGCTAGAATCACCTGCATGGCAATATATGCAAATATCCATAGAATAACACATTTACCATGAATATTAGCCATAAATGGTACTAATGACTCTCTCATTTGAAAGTCAAATGGCAAACATTTACCTGTGATATTATTTGCATTAACCAACCAGATGTCATCTAACTGCATGAATCCTGTATAAAGCTAACATCTAATTGGTTGCTGTAAATACATAATGGAAGCAAATGTGACTCTTATTGGAGTGTTGTAAAACAATAACACTCCACTATAACAATCAAAATTGATGATCAAGCAACTTGGTTTGGAAATAAACCTCGTTTAAATTCGGAACCCACGGAGCTGACGGATTCCCTGAACTTTTAATTGGAAATGGAATATTAGAAAATCTAAAATTCATATTGAACATTCGAATTCCGATACAATTGGGTTTGAATCGAATTTCCGAACTTCAATAGGTTCCGTAGAGCCGCAGTCGGAACGGAACTCACCAGTTATATTCATCTCTACTAGAGTCACAGGCTGGTTACCCTGGTATGAAATATTGGCCTGGAATCTGTATATAAGGCTATTTTTTTATGAATTGGCAAACATCGCACTGTGCTTCATCTATGCTGCTAACACTCAGCTTTCCTAGTGGGTTATGAGGTGTTGTAAACACCACCTGTCCCCATTTATAGTCAATGCTGTATACTGAATGGAATTATTTCTATATAAAGAGCACATGGGACTCCAGTATTTGTATTTCAGAGCTGCTGCATCCCTGCCATTTCCTCGCTGCTCACACAGAGCCTGGGGCCAGGCTGCTGAAATGACTTGTGATGCCACTGTAATTTTTATCAGGGCTTGTTTCTGCTAAAGAGCCTCTTTGTTTCGCAGAAATGTGATTTGGCCTTTTTTCCCCTATCTCCTATTCCTTAGTTAATATACCACTTCCACTTGCCCTGGAGGTAGGAAAGGTATTCCACGCAATGGCTCGCATCCCAATGTTTTTGCTCTGAAGCACAACGTAACTTTTTCAAATGTAATTCAGGCTGGAAATATACAGACAAAGGCCTTTATTTAACTTTTAACCATCGATATTCTGGTTTATTTTATAACCAAAAAGTAGACACATCTGCGCGATACAGCCATTTAGGTAATATACTCACATGCTGATTGGTTGATTTTTATATTCTGAGGCATTAGCCCAAGCATCTTGTATTGGCCTAGTTATCCCTTACTTTGTCTGGAAAGAATTAAGTACAGTTTTGCAATAAGTTAAATTATATAAAGAAATGACAGGGTGTATTGCTTCTATGTATGTATGTATAATTTTATTTATAAAGCGCCACTTGGGTACGCAGCACTGTACATTAAAAAATACAGAGTATACAAACAGGGGGATAAGTGCAAGCAATTATACAGATTAATAAAAATTAAATTAAATACAATTTCATACATCGGTTAAGAAAGCATATATATAAATTATGTATAAATTGATACAAGTGCAACAAGCCTTGGCACATTAGGAATGAGAACCCTGCCCCAAAGAGCTTACAATCTACATGTGAGGGACAACATAGTGTGGGGGGGATGAGTTCAAAGTGCTTAAAAGGGCTAATAATCATTTGTTGTGCTGATGCTCAGAAAGGTAGGAGGGCAGTCTCCCAAGAGAGGGAGAGAGTTCCAAAGGTAGGGAGCAACAAGAGAGAACGGTTTAAGGTGGGAGGCAGCAGTGTTAGTTGGGGGTCTGTGGAGATTTCCTATATGTTAGTAATAGGGTGTATTACTACTATATACTAGTAATAGGGTGTATTACTAGTATATACAAATTATATAGAAATGACAGGGTTTATTACTAAAAGTTCCAAATGTACTAAGGCACACCGCTGTTGGCTGGTTGGCCAGACAAATTGGTAGGTGCAATCCTCTCAGCCCCCTACTTCCAGGGCTACATAACCAAGCAAGGTATCAAAGTAGAGGAGCACACTACTGTAGTGAAAACTTCTTGTGCAAAAACAGCAATAGGGTGTATTACTACTATATACTAGTAATAGGGTGTATTATTAGTATATACAAATTATATAGAAATGAACGGGTGTATTACTACTATATACTAGTAATAGGGTGTATTACTAGTATATACAAATTATATAGAAATGACAGGGTGTATTACTACTATATACTAGTAATAGGGTGTATTATTAGTATATACAAATTATATAGAAATGAACGGGTGTATTACTACTATATACTAGTAATAGGGTGTATTACTAGTATATACAAATTATATAGAAATGAACGGGTATATTACTACTAAATACTAGTAATAGGGTGTATTACTAGTATATACAAATTATATAGAAATGAACGGGTGTATTACTACTATATACTAGTAATAGGGTATATTACTAGTATATACAAATTACATAGAAATGAACAGGTGTATTACTACTATATACTAGTAATAGGGTTTGTATACTAGTATATAAAAATATATAGAAATGAACGGGTTATATTACTACTATATACTAGTAATAGGGTGTGTATTATTAGTATATACAAATTATATAGAAATGAAGGGTATATTACTACTATATACTAGTAATAGGGTGTATTATTAGTATTAACAAATTATATAGAAATGAAAGGGTGTATACTACTATATACTAGTAATGGTGTATTACAGTATATAAAAATATATAGAAATGACAGGTGTTGTATTACACTATATACTAGTAATAGGGTGTATTATAGTATATACAAATTATATAGAAATGAACGGGTGTATTACTAACTATATACAGTAATAGGGTGTATTACTAGTATAACAAATTATATAGAAATGAAAGGTGTATTACTACTAATACTAGTAATAGGGTGGTATTACTAGTATATACAAATTATATAGAAATGAAAGGGTGTTACTACTATATACTAGTAATAGGGTGTATTACGTATATACAAATTATATAGAATGAACGGGTATATTATACTAAATACTGTAATAGGTGTATATTACTAGTAATACAAATATATAGAATGAACGGGTGTATTACTACTATATACTAGTAATGGGTATATTACTAGTATTACAAATTAATAGAAATGAACGGTGTATTACTACTATATACTAGTAAAGGGTGGATTTGGTAGTACTAGTATATACAAATTATATAGAAATGAACGGGTATATTACTACTATATACTAGTAATAGGGTGTATTACTAGTATATACAAATATATAGAAATGAACGGGTGTATTACTACTATATACTAGTAATAGGGTGTTATTACTAGTATATACAAATTATATAGAAATGACAGGGTTATTACTACTATATACTGTATATGGTGTATTATTAGTATATCAAAATTATATAGAAATGAACGGGTGTATTCTACATATACTAGTAAGGGGTGTATTACTAGTATATACAAATTATATAGAAATGAACTGGTGTATTACTACTATATACTAGTAATAGGGTGTATTACTAGTATATACAAATTATATAGAAATGAACGGGTGTATTACTACTATATACTAGTAATAGGGTGTATTACTAGTATATACAAATTATATAGAAATGAACGGGTATATTACTACTAAATACTAGTAATAGGGTGTATTACTAGTATATCAAATTATATAGAAATGAACGGGTGTATTACTACTATATACTAGTAATAGGGGTATTACTAGTATATACAAATTAATAGAAATGAACAGGTGTATTACTACTATATACTAGTAATAGGTGTATTACTAGTATATACAAATTATATAGAAATGAACGGTATATTACTACTATATACTAGTAATAGGGTGATTATTAGTATATACAAATATATAAGAAATGAAACGGGTATATTACTACTATATACTAGTAATAGGGTGTATTATTAGTATATAAAAATTATATAGAAATGACAGGGTGTATTACTACTATATACTAGTAATAGGGTGTATTACTAGTATATACAAATTATATAGAAATGAACTGGTGTATTACTACTATATACTAGTAATAGGGTGTATTACTAGTATATACAAATTATATAGAAATGAACGGGTGTATTACTACTATATACTAGTAATAGGGTATTACTAGTATATACAAATTAATAAAATGAACAGGTGTATTACTACTAATACTAGTAATAGGGTGTATTATAGTATATACAAATTATATAGAAATGAACGGGTATATTACACTATATATAGTAATAGGGTGTATTATTAGTAATACAAATTATATAGAAATGACGGGTATATACTACTAATAACTAGTATAGGTGTATTATTAGTATATAAAAATTATATAGAAATGACAGGGTGTATTACTACTATATACTAGTAATAGGGTGTATTAATAGTTATACAAATTATTATGAAATGAACTGGTGTATTTACTATATCTACTAGTAATAGGGTGTATTACTAGTATATACAAATTATATGAAAATGAACGGGTGATATACTATTATACTAGTAATAGGGTGTATTACTAGTATATACAAATTATATAGAAAAGAACTGTGTTACTACTATATACTAGTAATAGGGTGTATTACTAGTATATACAAATTATATAGAAATGAAAGGTTATTACACTATATACTAGTAATAGGGTGTATTACTAGTATATACAAATTATATAGAAATGAACGGGTGTATTACTACTATATACTAGTAATAGGGTATATTACTAGTATATACAAATTATATAGAAAAGAACTGGTGTATAACTACTATATACTAGTAATAGGGTGTATTACTAGTATATACAAATTATATAGAAACGAACGGGTATATTACTACTATATACTAGTAATAGGGTGTATTATTAGTGGTATAATAGACATTTTACTCGCGGATTCGATATTTGAGATTTACTCGCGTATTGGTATAATAGACATTTTACTCGCGGATTCGATATTTGAGATTAAAATAAAGAAACCAAGCCTAAATAGAGGTGGGGGGGTTCGACACCAACTGTCTGCCATGTACAATGCTGTTTTAACACCTTACTCTGGGCGTTCCTATAACACCTCTTAGCCACTATCCAATCACACCCTTAACACCTGGCTGTGATATGCTAATTGGGATTTTCCAGGGTACATAATTGCCACAGATTCTTGTACAAGTCATTCTGAATTGAGAAAGCCAGTCGGATGACTAGCGAAACGTCTTCAAGAACTACATTTCAAGTCCAGTTGATCTAATTGAATACAACAGATATACATCATAACTGCTTCTTCCTGGTTTCCTGAGTACTTCAGCAGTATCTTAATACAGGAAGGCCCAGAGCCATAACCTGGCAATACAAACTGTATGTGCAGTATTTACTCAATGAAACAATATTGGGAGACGAAATAATCAATCCTACCTCCCTGACCCAGGTAATTTTCATTTTACTTCTAAAAAGTAAATTTTTACAGTATAGTTGTCCTTTAATTTTTAGAGAAGATCCCATGAGTCCCATTGTCCCACAGTGTCTCTAGTAAATAAGTGACACATAAGCTGATTTTAATTAGGCACATTTCTTGTCTTGGTAAATGCATCACTTTGAAATCAACTTTTCAAATAAATGTGCAAAATAAATGTTAAACTCCATAATCTACATAGGAAAACGAATTGTGGCACCAGGACTAACCACCAATACGTTTCTATATGTAAATAATATATAAGGGAATGTTACAAATAGAAAGCAATATTAATAATTAAGGTCCAGCAGAGGTTTCAACCCTTATATGCCTCCAACTGCAGTACAGACTAACTGCTCTCCATCTTATTTACTTGTATACATGCCAGTGAAAGTCGGCCTTACTTCATTTGAAGAATAAACAAACCACCAAAAAAAGCAATGTATTTTTCTAAATGAAATCATTTTTGTTCTGTATTAAACCCACAAACTTTACATACCTTGTAGGTTTTATTCTGGTATACATAGGGCCTGTGTTTAACAGATCATTATAATGGCCTGTAAAACTTAATGGAAAGTGCGCCAACTAACATTGTTCCCAACATTTTTAAACCAGCCACCCCCCATGATTGGTAGACAAATGTGAATATTAACCACAAGACCAACATTTGACATCTAAGTGGAAACTTCGTTATTTCCTTAAAGCTGATTTCAAGTTAGGAAGTAGCAAGCAATGCAACTTGACAATTCAAGGTTGTTTTGCTGAAAAATTGTGCTGTTTGATGTATTGCACTGCATCACTGTTATAAAATGAGTGTCTGGATCAATTTATATTGGCATTCTTCACAGGGCTGTGCTTATTTCCACTTTGCATACTAGGAAAAATATTCTATTCTGTCTTTATACAATGCAACTGTAACATTTTTCAAAAGAACTCGTGTTTTTGCTTTTATTTAACGTGCAAGAGTTTTTTTTCCAGTATGTTTCAAAACAACATATTTTCTTAAAATGGGTTAAAGGAGAACTAAACCCAATTTTTACACACTGGAATCTGAAAATCCCCTTTACACAAAATAAAAAAATATAGAAAAAATAATCTGTAAACAACAGTAAAGTAAATTATAAATAAACTGTAAGAAATGTATGTTTATGTACAGTAACTGGCCACACCCCTGAACTGAGTCACACGGCTAATCTGTTCTGTAAAGGGATTGGCTAGAGGCTAAAGCTGGGTACACACAGTACCGATAAAGCCCTGATACAGTCGGATCCGATGGTATCGGGACTTTATCGTGTTGTATACATACTTTCCGAACGAGCGCGCTATAGAGGAGTCGGCTGCAGCCGAGGGAACACAGAGCCCGAGCGTTCTCCCTATGCATAGGGAGAACACTCGGGACTGTGTGTAGCCTAATCATTTGAAAATATGACAGACAGGATCTTGCAGATCCTGTCTGTCATCTTTCAATCTCTTTCAGGTGTGTACCCGGCTTAGTATTGAGTGTGACCAACTAAGTCCCTGCAGTATCTTAGGACTGAGCATGTGTAAAACAAAATGGTCAGTGTACTGGTAAATAAAACACAAACCCCATGTTAGAAAGGTAAATTTCCCAACAATCCCATCAAAATGAGAGGTGAGACACAGATTACTGATTTCATATAAGGTGCTCTTCCTTCTAAAGAGTGTTGATCTGAGACTTTAGTTGTCTTTTAAGGACTCTGGTCTACTCACGTGTGGACAAATTTAACCTTCTTGTGTTTATATAGATAGTCTATGAAGCGACTCAGGCAAAATCTTAAACTGGAATATTTTAATGGTAGCTTAGAAGGAGACAGACAGAAATCATTACCAGTTAATAATTAAAACATGGTCATAAAATTAGATTGCAGTTAGAAAATGGCCTAATAAATATAAAGCAAAGAAACCCAAATGTAATGAAATCTTACAGCTACACATTTTAACTATAATAAGAAATCATTTTAAAGCAGAATAAAATTTTATAGGGCTGATACAATAGGATAAACAGTGGCGTAACTAGAAATCACTGCCCCCCCCCGCAAAACTATGATGGGGCCCCTATCCATGCTTAATCCACAGTGGTTTTCTGGGGGAGGCTATATCTGTTATAGGAAAAATAAGAAGATGGAGCCCCCTTGGCCCCCCTGTGGTTGCTCTCCCTACTCCCTGGTAGTTACGCCCCTGGGTATAAGAGTTTGCAATAACCAATCAGATGTTAGCTTTTTGCTGGGCTACTGTAGCAAGGTAATATCTGATTGGTTGCTGCAGATTAATAGCGCAGCACATTTTTGCACTTCAGACATACAGTATTTGCCACTGTTTTAAAAGTAAAAGTTAGTTAACAAAAAAAGACCACCCTTTCCTTTTTATTAAGGGGTCACTAAACTGTAAAATATGACTTCTTTTCAAATGAACGTATAATTCATAAGGAGACCAAAGCACTTACTCCTATCTCCTATTGTTACTCACAAGTCGTGATAATCATTGTAAAAGATAGCTGCACTGCTGATAGCCTCTCCCCATGCTCTGACATGGCTCAGATTCACACTGCGCTCTAAGTTCTAACATGGTCCATTAGGTTGTGAAGGACACGAGGGACTTTAGCAGCACAGCAACTATTACACTGATTAACGTGGCTTGTGAGTAACAATAGGAGATAGGAGCAAGTGCACCTGTCTTCTTCTGAATTAAAGTGACACTTTTGTAACTTTTGTAAGATACAATTGAACTGGTTTGAATTCAACCTGAAGTAATTTTATTCTCTGGTGTTAACCACAACTTTTGATTAACTTTGCACATTGCCCCCTGTCAGTAACATGATGGGGAACAGCTCTTATTGAATCAGTAGCATCCATCTGTAACCTTTGTTTACCATATTTATAAGAATTCAAAAAAATGTTCACTTTATTTGACCCATAATGCTAATATCTGGACAACAATTGCACAATCATTGGGAGTGATTTATAGATAGAAATATAGTGTACGGTGATGTCTTGTCCTAACAGGAAAGATGAACTTCGACTTAAGATAACAGGTATCATTATGTCAGCAGTATTCACTCAACAAGACTTTGCTTTATTAGCTATTATTAGACAACTGAAAACCGTAAAAATTAACATTTTTCATAATCCAAGTTGCCTAATATTTAGAACAAGAAAAGTTGAAAAAGTTATTGATTAAAAAATAGAAATATAAGGTAACATAAGGCCACACTTGCTGAAGGCAAATACTATTGGGGTGCATAGCGAGTCACTGTTGTTCACTTGTGCCCATGTAAGGCTCTCCATACCCTTTCCTGTTTCCATTCTGTAACCCATTCCGCATCTTTAATCCAGCTATCTTAAAGAGACGAAATCGGCAACCACAGTAATTCTGGATTTAAAGCAGTGTTAATCCTCCGTACACCGCTGCAAGGAGGAGCTGAAAGTGGCTTGTTATTCAGTGTCACATTTTGGTGATATATGGTATATTGCAGAATTTGCTTTTCAAAATTAGTTCTAAACATCTGGAGTTTCTGCATATTTATGTTTCCTTTGAAAACAGCTCAGAAAAAAAAAACACTCAATAAACTTTTTCAGTGTTGTAATCTCTGTCCTGTATATTTAACAAGACTTAATCGAACAAGCTTTATGTAGCTTTTCAACTAACTTGTGGTCTCTTTTCACCAAACAATATACAACGTGGGTCCTCTAACTTGCGCCCTCCATCCCTGCTCTAACTAGTCGGTGTTCCAAACCTCGAGCCACCAAAGTTTGTTTTTGTTATTTGCACATGTTCTCTAGACCATACCTAGGCCCCCGAGCAATTTAGATTAACTTTCTATTGCTATCTATTTAGATCTTAAATGAATGTAACTTTTGGATTTTTTAACCCCCGTTTACTTCCAAAGGTCCGTTTTCAAATTTTGAAAATGTAAAAATCTTGGACAAGAACTTGCCAGTTCTGTTCATCTCTACTGTTAACTAATAAAAATTAGACTATATAGATGAGCATTACCCCCACTCAAAGAAGACCCAACCCGCTTTATAATAAACACATTACATATTTCCTACTTTAACAATGTGTAGGTTAGTTTAGATTAGTAGATTATGGTTCTTCTCTTCCTTGGAAGCCAAATTGAGGAAGGCAAGCCTGTTAGACTGTTTGAAGAGCAGATACTACCTGAAAACTGGATCTTTAAAGTATCTTGAATGTCCAATTCTTAAAACCTATTATTGATTATGTTTTTCCTCAAAAGCACTAAAAATAACATTAAATATTGCAGTTAATTTCTATCACGTTTCCATGATCCTATGAAAATACTACATTGCTTGCTCAATTTAGCAGCATGTTGTTTAATTTAGTCTCTAAACTGTGGGTTCAAAAGCCAATAAGTATTCGGCCTCTAAAATAATATGACATCTGATTGGTTAAAAAAATACGTCTGAGCACAGCAGGTTGTAATGATTTTTTAATATTGTACAAGGAGTAACTTGCATAAAATCTTTCCAGAGCTTTTAATGGCAGATCTTGCAATAAAAAAGGCCTGCACATCTTCATCGCTACAACTGATAATCTTTTGTGCTTCATAAAATGGCATCTGGCCATCAGTGCTCCTAAAATGTGCTCCTAAAAGCACAGCGAGGAGGGACATGCTTGATAATGAGGAGAGAAATTGCTTGGCAGAAAATGAGATGGACCAGAATGCTGTGAGAAAGTGGTATGCAAGGGTACTTTTTAGACCTTTGCCAAAATCTGAGCACATTGTGAGGTGATCTAACACTGGATAGATGCCCAGACCATGGGCCTCTGTGTCTCAGTTTATATTATAAGATTTATATTTGATTCCATGATATAAATATAAAGTAAACTAATCCAAGCACAGGCAAAAATACATTATTAAAGTAAGAGAATATTTTAAAATAAGAAATTGTTTTCCCCTCTTTCTAATCAATAGAAATGTTCATGATGGATTGCTAGAAAATGGCATTAAGAAAAGTTTTAGCTTTCTTACTTTGGAGTAATTAGAAGATTTGCTATATTTTAAAGCAAAGATGAAGTTTTCTTCTTTGGCTTGAGACAGAATGGAAATAACTGCTTTTTCTGCATTAGTTATAAAGTCTAGACTGAGATGATCCTGAAATAGACTAGAACACAGACTTAATAGATATGGAGAATTTGGGAAATTAAATTTTTTGAGTTGCAAATTTTGCATCATCAAGCAACTTAAAAAGAACTGATTGGTACTTATAGAACTGATTGGTACTGCTGCTTCTTGCTCTGGCGCCATTTAAATCCTTTTATGGGTATTACCATCTGCTGTGTGTGAGAGAAGAGGTGATAGTATCTGGCCAGGGGCAACTAATTGTGGTTAGATAAAATATGTGCGTGTTAGGCTGGTACAACATTTCCAGTTATGTATGTAGCTCCTCGCACACCCGAACTCCTTTAAATCTTCCGAGGTGCTGCTTCCCCCCAACTGCTCAAACGTCAGTACAAACGTAATAACCATATAATAGCAGGGAGGCGCACTCAGAAAAGATATATAACAATATTTATTGTGAACAAGCGGTGCACAACATTTCGGTGCACACTTTACCAATAAAGAACTAATCCCATTGCATTCCTGTTAGTACTGACAGGATCCATCCTTTGTCGCACCTGCAAAAGGACCGTTCCGGCAAACGTTCGGCATTGAAAATGGTCCTTATGGATGGAAAATATTCCTTAATTGGCATCTCCTGTAGTGTAGGAAATCGCCTGTAATCATAGGTTGTATGGCAATCCTGAATGATCTCCCTATACTTTATATAGGGATAACTTTGGGACTGTATGTAACCAACTTTAATTTAGGCTGAGGCCACACTACGGCAGATGTTACTATCAGTTTGCGTTGTGATCAATGCAGTGGTACACATTCCCCCAAAACAACGCGGCTTGGCCATCACAGATGCCACTGCTGGTCTGGCCCCTACCGCAGCTTCCTTGCACGGAAAGGCATGAAAGCTAGGCAGAAGAAAGCCAAGGGAACAATGGTTGGTAAGTACATTAAGAATTGTGCTTGTGAAGGTTCTCATTCATCCAGGTCATGGTATATCTGTTGTATTCAATTAGATCAACTGGACTTGAAATGTAGTTCTTGAAGACGTTTCGCTAGTCATCCGACTGGCTTTCTCAATTCAGAATGACTTGTACAAGAATCTGTGGCAATTATGTACCCTGGAAAATCCCAATTAGCATATCACAGCCAGGTGTTAAGGGTGTGATTGGATAGTGGCTAAGAGGTGTTATAGGAACGCCCAGAGTAAGGTGTTAAAACAGCATTGTACATGGCAGACAGTTGGTATACCCACCAAGGAGGCTGTTGACATGGTGAGAAAACGGCTGGGCCAAGACGCACTCTTACCAGCAGAACTGATCTCAACCCAGAACAGTGTGTTCCTTGTTGGACTTGCCTGAATACCACCTATTTCAAATACAGGGATAAGTTCTATAAGCAAAAACATGGATGTGCTATGGGATCTCCAGTTTCACCTATTGTGGCCAACCTTTACATGGAGGAGTAGAAAAACAGGTGCTTAATACCTTTAAGGGCTTAGCACCCAGCCACTGGTTAAGATATGTTGATGACACCTGGGTTAAATCCACCAGAAGGAAGTACAAGCTTTCACAGAACACATTAATGCGGTGGACCAAAACATTAATTCACAAGGGAAGAGGTACAAACAAACACTGGCTTTCTTGGACTGCTTGGTAGAAGTTAAGAAAATGGTAAACTGGAAGTAGAGTTTACAAAAAACCACACACACAGATCAGTATTTGATGTTTGACTCCCACCACCCTTTAATCACAAGCTGGGGGTCATCAGAACCCTGCAACACAGAGCCGAGAACATCCCCACTAGCACAGAGGCGAAGGCTAGAAATGAAACATCTCAGAGGCCCTTAAAACTTGTGGATATCCAGACTGGGCCTTTGTCAAAAGAAGTAGAAGGAAAGAAAAGAACACAAATACCAACAGTGAAGGGAAAAGCAAGACAGGAGGAAGAACATGGTCATCCCATATGTAGCAGGGGTCTCCGAGAAATTAAGAAGAATTTTCAAAAACATCGTATCCCTGTCTGCTTTAAACCGAGCAACATGCTGAGGCAGCAATTGGTACATCCAAAGACCCAATACCAAAACACAAGAAAAGCGACATCATATATGCGGTGCAGTGCAGTGTAAGTGCTCTGATTTGTATGTGGGGGAGACCAAACAGCAACTGCATCAACGTAGGCCCAGCACAGAAGAGCCAATTCCTCGGGTCAGGACTCAGCCGTGTATCTGCATCTTAAGGATAAGGACATACCTTTGAAGATTGTAATGTTAACATACTGGCGAAGGAACGTGACTGGTTCAAGAGAGTGTTTAAGGAGGCCATTTATGTGAAAATAAAGAAACCAAGCCTAAATAGAGGGGGGGGGGTTCGACACCAACTGTCTGCCATGTACAATGCTGTTTTCTTAACACCTTACTCTGGGCGTTCCTATAACACCTCTTAGCCACTATCCAATCACACCCTTAACACCTGGCTGTGATATGCTAATTGGGATTTTCCAGGGTACATAATTGCCACAGATTCTTGTACAAGTCATTCTGAATTGAGAAAGCCAGTCGGATGACTAGCGAAACGTCTTCAAGAACTACATTTCAAGTCCAGTTGATCTAATTGAATACAACAGATATACATTAAGAATTACTTTTGATAACTTTAAACCTTGCAAAGTTGAGGTTTTGGGGGACAATTACTCTATACAGAAAAGTTTTTTGGGGGGCTGGACCTACTCTTTAAAGATAAAAATATCACAACATAAATCTATTTGGGGTTACTGGGAAGCTTATCCCTGGATATTGGAATTTTCTACAATTTAAAGGTTGCTTGATAAAATCTATAATGAATTTTGAGCATTATACTAAGGGGCAAAGATACCCCAGTTATGGGTGGCATTAGCTAAGGGTAAGGACAACAGCAGCCAGTCTAAGATCTCTCTGGATGATACATCTCTGCAGCTTTCAAAGTAAATGGTTGATGAAATACATCCACTGCTCTTTTGTTAGGGTACCATGACCCTTCTTGTCAAAATGTGAACACTACCCAAGGTTTACACTTAACTTATTACAAATGTCAACCTTTGGTGCTCTAAGATGAATAAGCATATTTCCCAGTCCGGAAAGTCTAAAGACCATCCATTGTTTGCAGTTTATTTTTAGTAGATACAGTTATTGCTTTTATTGATATAAATTATCTTTCAGTTGCCAGTTACCTAGTAGAAACTGTGATTAATTCTTTAGGGTTTCTATTTAATGCCTTTCAGTGTAATTTAATATCCTCTGTGCTGTCCTGTAAATAATATAACTCTAATACTTTAAAGGAGAACAAAACGTAATTGAAAAGTTGCATTTTGTATATGTAAGTAATAGAGTCTGTAACAAGAAGGCTTCCATGTTGTTTCCAGTAAAGTTTCTAAATGCACCTGTATTTGTTGCTGAGTTGCTGGTGGCGCATCATGTAAATGCTGAATATTTAGGAACATACTATATAGCCCAAGAAGTCACAAGTTGCTGCTAAAGTGCTGGATTTAAAAACAAGCAGACTCTTGGGACACAGGTTCAATTCCCCAGGCTCTCCTTTTATTTTTGTTATTAGTAAAAGATAGAGATTCTACATTTACTTCCCCCTATTAGCCCTTGTGGCATAGAGGTAGAAAGCTTTCTACACAGTACACAGTATAGAAGGTTGCAGGTTGTAATGTTAATGTTCTGGGAGCTGACCCATTCGATATATACTCACATATTGGTATAATAGACATTTTACTTGCGGATTCAATATTCAATATTTACTCACGTATGAGTATAATAGACATTTTACTTGAGGATTCGATATTTACTTGCGTATAGGTATAATAGACATTTTACTCGCGGATTCGATAATTCGGTATTTACTTGTGTATTGTATAATAGAAATTTTACTTGCGGATTTAAGAATTTGATATTTACTCACATATTGGTATAATAGACAGTTTACTCGCGGATTCTAGAATTCGATATTTACTCGCGTATAGGTATAATAGACACCTTACTCGCGGATTCGATAGTCTTGTATAGGTATAATAGACATTTTACTCGCGGATTCAATTTTTACTAGCGTATTGGTGTAATAGACATTTTACTCGCATATTCGCGTGCCTCAACTGTTCGAACACTCGATAATTAGCGAAAGTCTGGAAAATATCGAAATATCCGGGTCCGGGATAGTTCCAGAAGTCCGAGTCCATTCGAACTTGAATAGTTCGGCTCGAACTCGTGTTCGAGTTCTAGTCCTTCTCTAGTGTGGGTCACTATAGTAACCATAGCGGCTGCTTTGGGGCCCAGAGCCAAAGGAGTCGGGTCTACTGCAGTCATGTCCATCCTCGTAAGCAAATTTTACATCATATAGCCCCACAAACCCAATTTTCGTTTTACTTTACTTTACTTTACAATACCATGGCTCCACGGCTATGGTTACTCTCTTAATCCTGGTAATGGCCATCAGTCATGGCCGTGATGGTGACCTTATGGGCAATGGTTGATGTCTGTTACAGAACAAGCTTTCTCTGCTGTTGTGCACATTTTCAGCAGCAGTGGAGGTGTAACCGCGCTAGCGAGGGATCTGGCTATTGTAAGGGTGGACATGCTCTTTAAAAAACATGGCTGCAGTTTGGCTGGGTTGGGATGAACTGAACGGAATTGTTTTTTATGTGGGTTGGAGGGGGCCATCTAAAATCTTGGGGGCACTGTAATTTATGGCTATGCCCTTGCCTCTCTCCTACATCTTTTACTGAACAGTAGGTAAGACATAGCTCATTCACCTCCCGTTCTTCAGTTAAACAGAAAAAATAAGGTTCACAAATCGGTGGACATACCCTTTAAACATTTCTTTGTAGTATCAAATGGGTCGTAGGAAAAACACAAAAGTGTTGCCTTCATACACAAATTTCACATATAATCCGGAAAAGTAACAATTAATTTGATCCTTGGTCAGGTTTTGCTTCCTGTCTCTGTTTCGCAATCACATTTGGCAAACAACCAATTTCCCGATGTAATTAACACGCAAAATTTAAGGTTTTGTAAATGATTACACGGAGCCACAAATACCTGCACATTACTGTCAGTTAAGGACGGTGCACAGTCAGAAAGCTGATATTCATGTCCTTTTATCTCTTTCTTTCTGAAAGATGCAGACACATCAGGCTAATATTTAACCTTAAGTAAACGAATGTTGTCATAATTTATAGATGATAAAAGATGGGATGTTGGTTTTAGTCCAATCCCATTGGCTCATCTTTTCTGAACGGACAACAAAAAAAACCCGAGAAACAATGAGAACGTGATCACTGTGGAGTTGGCACGTTAGACAATGTATGTCTTGTGTGAGTAATTTAGCACTGTGGCCAGTCAATCTGGTTTCTGGGCTGGCTGCCCTGACCCTCTTAGTGATGCTTTCTCTCCCTGCACAGTGTGAAACATTTCCTTTCACTGACCTGACACTTTGCAGATTGAGACATCAGGCCTGTCCAACTGCAGCAAATTAGCAATTTTTCTTTTGCTAATTGGAAATAAAAATGTTTTGCGAAAGGGAATCATTTTCAGGAATGCAGTGTAGGGTTTCCCAATCTTGCACACATTAAAGGCATGCATATGATTATTGTTTTCTCTTTGAAAATCATTAGGAAGAAAAAGTTGTAAGTGATATATACAGAACACTGTTCAGGGTTTATTTAGATACTTTTCTAGTTCGCCATGTGTTTATTTAGCATCTTTAAAAAACACTCAGGACCAGTGGAGAAAATATCACTTAATAGAACTTCTAAATAGAATTGAGAAACTCAAGGGACTTCATAAAAAAATTATTTTACGGTGCAAAACAACCAACAGCATGGATATCATCATTATGGGATGCACCAGGGAAGGACATTCGTTTTCAACTGGAGTGTGGTTCCTTCAATATTTGTTGTATTTCCAGGAATTTAATAAATAAAAATCTAGCTCTTGGCTTATCTAAAAAAATCCTTTTTATTACAATGCCCCACTCTTTTTATTGTAACGCTTGATATTATTGCCTATTCCTTGCAATTAAAATTTTGAAGCAACTGTGGGGGAAATTACACAAATAGGAGCTTTTCTAGCTTGCCTTTTCCCTGGGCAGTGCTTCTGTAACTTGCTTTTCCCCTGGGCATTGCTCTTTTAAAGGGTATGTCCAGCAAAAGTTTAAGTTTGTTTCTAACTGATTTACTGAAGAACAGGAGGTAAATGCACCATCTCTTACCTCCCGTTCTTCAGTAAATCATACAGGAGAGGAGGAGACACTTACCCGCTCCAGTGACAAATTCCCCTACGCCTCCGATGCATCGCCAGTTCTTTGCACTGTGCGCGCACGCACACACAGTGCGAAGGAGCGAGGATGCGTCAGAGACTGTCAGTGAAGTCGGCGCTGGAGCGGGTCTGCGGGTAAGTGTCTCCTCCTCTCCTGTAAGATTTACTGAAGAACGGGAGGTAAGAGATAGTGCATTTACCTCCTGTTCTTTAGTAAATCAGTTAGAAACAAACTAAATTTTTTGCCGGATATACCCTTTAACTTGCTTTTCCCCTGGGCAGTGCTCCTTTAACTTGCTTTTCCCTTGGGCGGTGCCTCTTTAACTTGCTTTTCCCTTGGGTGGTGCCTCTTTAACTTGCTTTTCCCCTGGGCAGTGCTCCTTTAACTTGCTTTTCCCTTGGGCGGTGCCTCTTTAACTTGCTTTTCCCTTGGGCGGTGCCTCTTTAACTTGCTTTTCCCTTGGGCGGTTGCCCTCCTTTACCTTGCTTTCCCTTGGGGCGGTGCCTCTTTAACTTGCTTTTTTCCCTTGGGCAGTGGCTCTTTAACTTGCTTTTCCCATGGGCAATGGTCCTTTAACTTGCTTTTCCCTTGGGCAGTGCTTCTTTAACTTGCTTTTCCCCTGGGAGTGCTCCTTTAACTTGCTTTTCCCTTGGGCAGTGCTTCTTTAACTTGCTTTTTACCTGGGAAGTGCTCCTTTAAACTTGCTTTTCCCTTGGGCAGTGCTCCTTTAAAACACTAACTTGCTTTTCCCCTGGGCAGTGCTCCTTTAACTTGCTTTTCCCTTGGGCGGTGCCTCTTTAACTTGCTTTTCCCTTGGGCGGTGCCTCTTTAACTTGCTTTTCCCTTGGGCGGTGCCTCTTTAACTTGCTTTTCCCTTGGGCAGTGCTTCTTTAACTTGCTTTTCCCTTGGGCAATGGTCCTTTAACTTGCTTTTCCCTTGGGCAGTGCTTCTTTAACTTGCTTTTTACCTGGGCATTGCTTCTTTAACTTGAAAAGAAATTGAATGTCAACTCCTAATGCTGACGAAGTCCTGTAGTTATCTCAACAATAGAGTGTAAATATATACATGTGACAAATAGAGATGGCCGTTTCGCGGACCCGAACCCGGATCCGCTGCGGATTTCTCCCGTCCCCGAACGGCGGATTATTCCGGACTTTCCGGACTTCCGAACTGCGGATTTTTTTTTCCGAAAATTTTCGAAAATACGAGTATCTCCGTAATTACGAGGATCTACGATACTTGCGGGATACGGAAAAACCGAAGATCCTCGTAATTACGAGGATTCACGTAATTACGAGTATTCTCGTAATTACGAGAATACTCGTAAAAACGAGTAATTCGTGTAAATTTTCAAGAAGGAGCAAGCCACATGATCCAAATTAGCCAATGGCAGCTATCATAGTTACAGAAAGCCTCGTTTTTTTACGGAAATCTTCGTTTTTACGGAATCCTCGTATTTTCGAAAAATACCGTTTTTTTAAAGTCACGCTAGCGGACTGTACTTTTTAGGTATTGTTGGCATTTATACGTGCTTCTAAGGCCATTACCCAGGTCCCTGAGTGGTTAAGTGTACGTTACCAAGGTTATTTAGACCACTTTTAATGCGGATTTTGCCGAACTTTCATTTTAATACGTTTTAACGGGTCCGCTCGCGGATTTTCGAATTTTCGGATTTTTTCGAAAATCCGCGGATCCTCGCGCGGACCGGATTTTTCGAAGTTCGGACATCTCTAGTGACAAACAGCAAAGACCAATGTCACATGGTTCCTGTTCAAGTTAATAGCACACGAATTATGGCATTTCACTAATGCAGTTTTCTCTAACTTACATTTCACATTCAGCATCTATACAATGCGAGTGTAACTAGATATAAAATAGATAAAAAGGAACCTTGTTTTAAAAGGCAACAATTCCAAGAGTAAGCCTAAATGAAGCTACAAGTAGTTGCCTCTTTCTGCTTTTGGCACCGTCTACTGTAACTGTTCTTTATAGTGGAACCGCTTTACTAGTTGGTAAGAGGCAAACGCAGTACCAGGTGAGACGGGCATGTATACATACTTTTGTATGAATGCAGTGACACTGGCCACCAATGAAATACTGATTGGAAGGACAGGATAGGTTTCAGTGGATGCATGGTATGTGGCACCAGTGTTCTCCCCAGAAATTGTTTCCAGCCGGGTAGGGCAGAACAGGGAAATTTGGTGAGAGCTAAGATGATTTACTCTTTCAGTGCTTTTCCAAGAATATTGGCATTAATAAATTCAGTGCCAGCAGAACATTACCATTAACCCTTTAGTGCCAGCTGACTTTACTATTAATACTTTCAGTGCCAACACCTTTCCAGAGAATTGCTATTAACCCCTCAGTGCCAGCAGACTTCCCCATAGTATTGCCATTAACACTTTCAGTGCCAGAAGAGTATTCCCATGAACCATTCAATGCCAACAAACTTTCCTATTAACACTTTTAGTGCCAGCAGAGTTATTACCATTTACCCTTTCAGCTGCAAGCATTGACATGATATACAATATGTACCAGTATTGACATAATATACAGTATGTACCAGTATTGACATGATATACAGTATGTGCCAGCATTGACATGATATATACAGTATGCAGTTTGCAAATTGCAACATTTGTTTGAGTGTGTGGAGTTCAGGCTCTGTACTAGATACAATGTTGCAGGTTACAGCTGAACAAGGAGAGCAGATCTAACACAGCAAGTAACAGCTGACAGGGAGATGCTAGGGAGAAGAATAGGCACCCTGGATCAACATAGGTGCCCTAGTTCTTTGCCTAGGTGGCCTATGCCTAAAAACGGCCCTGCCTACTGTATACTCTTAATGGAAAAAGAAAGAGAGATGTACTGTTGGTTCTAATAGAACCCAGTTTCAAATCGAATCCGAGGGTTTTGAAGTCCCGATGAAACTTTCAGAACTCCCGGAATTTACCCGAATTTTCCAAGTTTTGGTTTTTATCGAAAATTCGATAATTATCGAAATCGAAAGTAGATGATTATCGAAATCCAAATTAGATGATTATCGAAATCAAAAGTAGGTGATTATCGAAAATGAAAATTAGTAGAAAAAAATTGTAATATCGGTAACCCTCGAAAGTAGCGTTTGATTTTGGTAACCCTCGAATGTAGCGTTCAATTTCGGTAACCCTCGAATGTACAAGCCAATTTGGGTAACCCTCGAATTTGTAATATCGGTAACCCTCGAAAGTAGCGTTCGATTTCGATATCCCTCGAATGTACAAGCCGATTTTGGTAACCCTCGAATTTGTAATATTGGTAACCCTTGAAAGTAGCGTTCAATTTCGGTAACCCTCAAAAAAAGAATGTGGAAGCAGCCCGATCAAGAGGAAAGATAGTTTTAAAATAAGTTTTGGTTATATTTACGGGTTCCCCAGACCATTGCCCAGGTCCCTGTGTTATTTACAGTAACCTACTATTACTATTTCATCGATAGATACTTTCGGTTTTTTTTCTCCCATAGACTTCTATGGATCTGTTTTCGAATCTTCGAATTTTCGAATTTACAGTTAAAGTAGCTTTTCAATACTAGGGTCATGAGTTCAAATCAGCCCAGAACTACATCTGCAAAGAGTCTGGATGTTCTCCCTGAACTAGCTTGGGTTTTCTCCAAATTACTCAGGTTGCCTCCATAGTTCAAGAAAAACTTAGTAGTAGACTTAGGTGTGCATATTGCTTCTATTTCAAAGATGGCACTTCTCTAAAGGCACCACCATTAATTTAAATGACAAGCAAATTTTGCCTTGAGTGACCCATATTTATATAAATGTATAAATGCCACAGTATAGTATGTTCTGCTATATGCGCATGCTGGCTATGTATAGGGGAGTGCAAATGCAGTCGGTAACTCTCAGAGGAAGCAATGGAGGGCTCCTGTTTGGTAATTGAAGAACGGAAGGTAAGACTTAGCTCCTTTGCCTACCGTTCTTCAATTAATGTGATAAAAGGATATGTTCATTTTTTCGGTGAACATAACCTTTAAGTTGGGAATTGAGGGGGGTGCGTTGCATTTCAGTCCCTGCAAACCATTTAATAAAGAATTTATGGCAGTTTAGCATGTGTTTGTTTAATGCCAGCTATTTGCAAGCAAAGTATCAAATCATCTCTCCACTTGGGATCTTGGTAAATGAAGCCCTATGTGCTTTTAAAAGCAGACCACAAAAGGCTAGCAATGCGTTTATATTATTAAATATAAACCACCTCATGGTGATACATTAATAGAGCTAGCAGGTTGTGCATGTCATCTCTTTTCAACTGATAAAGGCTTGTAAGGCAGTTCTAAGGCTTGTGCATATAACTCCTATAAGGCTAGGAATAATAATAGGCTAGTGATGAATTGCTGTCTATCTATATTATCTTTTTGTAAATACTAATAATACATTGCTAGGGTTCGCATATTGACCCCATAAGGCTAGAAATATAATGCTGGGGCTTTTTGCTTATGACCCCTAGCTAATATAGGCTTATAATGCCTACAGTAGCAAGGCCAATGTCTAGATATTATCCCATTGTACATGGAGAACAAGAACTAAAATACATTGCTAGGGTTTGTGCATATTAACCCCATAAGAGTTGTATGACACCCCCTGGTTTCCTTTCCATCTGTGGGTTCACGGCACAAATAAATATTTCAACACAAAATTATAGCTGAAACTGGAATACCAAAACTGTGACAAGAAACCATGAAAATTCTTGGTTCAGCAGCAGTTTATACCCTCAGAAACCATATTCAGAACCAAACTACCACAAATCTCTAGTATCTATATTATCCTACTCTAAAATAAATCATTCAGACATATTACCCCCATAGACTAGATATGCAGCCTGTCTGTCTGCTTTGCTCTGTTAACTCATTGCATGCCAGATACATTAATTAAAATATAGACAAAAAGTATAGGAAGCTCTGACTCCCTACCATCCCTACTTCTAAAGATCTTAAGTCTATGATGCTCATCAACATCTGATTTTGCAAGCCTGTTGCTTTTCTGTAGGTGAGGCAAAGACTGCATTTCCAGTACAAATGTCTTCCTACACAGAAACATATAAGCTATGCTTAAAGGTAAAGGAAACACTATTTATTATTAATATATACGGTCAGTTAAGGTCATCTTATTTTCAATGCAGATTGGACCATTCGTCACATCTGGCAATTTCATGGAGTCATAATGGTCTCTGCAGTCACTTTCTAAACAGCCTATTAAATCACTGCTTGTGTGTGCCTGTTCATCTTTAATAGTGTTTAGCCAAATTCTCATTTAATATAGTTTATAAGACATAGTTAGGAGCATCAACAGTAAGGAAAATAATCGATGTACACGGTGCAATATAGGCCACACTACAGCTTGTTTTATTAATAAGTTATGACATTTATTAAATGTGTTTTAGTCTCTAAAATAACCTATTTGACAACTAAAGGCATTTTATAATCACCTGTACCTGTTGTAAGGTTCACATTACCAATGAAGTTTTTTTAGGTTACTTAAACAAATCAGATTGTATTTAATGCATATGATTCTATAACCCGTAATGGCTTAAGAAGATTTTTACAATGCTTTTTAATCATGAAGATCATCAGACAAATTGGATTTATCTGTCATTGTATATTGCTAGAAATTACAATAAAACTGTGTTACTGAGTGCTTCTTGTTTTTTTTCTACTAAAGAAGCTGACAGCCATGCCTAATAATTCTTTCTACTGAGCTTTTTTCTCTCTTCTTTTCTTGATGTCTTTATGTGAATATGAAGCTGAAATGAAAGGATTCGAGTGACCCCAGTGAGAGAAGAAAAGTATAAGCTTGGGATACAGGCTCCCTGTGGAGTCATAGGCATCATCTCCAGCAGCCCACAACTTGGCTTCATAGCAGCTTTGTAAAAGAAAAGGACTCTTCTTCACTCCGATTAGGACAATGGGGTTTTTGTCAGATATGGACAGGGGAAAACTAAAAGAAGGAGGGGGAAACCGGTATTGGGGAGCTGCAGATGGAAAAAGAAGGATGATTTATTACACTAGTGTCCTCGGTGGCATTTGGCTACCTTCCCAGACCTCGACATCAGTGGCAAAGGTGGAAAAAAGAGGTTAATTTCAGTGTAACCTCACGCATCTTCAATACCTTGTATGGACCGTAGAGAATGGCATGGAGATTTCATAGAATAGAGGATTAAAACTATAGTGTAAGATTTGTAAAGAAGTCATTGTACAGTGTGTTTGAATTTGAATTCAGAAGAGAAAATCACATAATCCAATGGCAAAGCATTTCTGCACCACCCAAGCAAGGACTCGTAAGTTGTATGTATGTGGGGAAGAGGGGGTTGAGATTTTAATAGAGAGGGAAAAATGGCTTTTTATGTGCATAAACATGGAATATAGCAAAATGATGTAATGGATGTCTGTTTGAACTAGATAAAGAATTACATTATATAATGATCATTATTATTTATAGAAATACCATGAATATGACTCAATTTTGACATGTCAGATTTAACAAATATAAACCATATGGTATTGTAAGATCTTTGATTTGTTACTGTAACAAATTTATCAGAATATAATATAATGCATGTAGAGTAGGAATAGAGAACATGATAGGGTTGGCATGTGTAGGGAATGTAGGAATATGGTATATGATAAATAGCATTAAAGGAAAATATACTCATGTAGTAACTGACTTACTCCTCCTTCATTAACATATGTTCTCCAATATCAGAGATGGAAAATGAATGTGGGAGGAGCCAGAAAAAAGTTAGTTTCTGCATGAATCTAATTCTTTAATAGATAGAATATAAGCAAAACAGAAATATAGATAACAAATGTATATTTATTTGAGTAGAAAAAAATACCATTATTTGATCCATTTTCAGGAACTTTAGAGACCTGGGTAGGCTTCCAACAAACCCTTCCCTGACACCTGCTCAAACTTAAAATGTACCTGATCTTAAACCTAAACTGGTGACCTACACCCGATCTGGACTTGTAAACCTTTCTATCTGCATTCAGCCCCCTAACCATGAAAACAATATTCGGGCACTCAAACCTGATCCAAAAACCAGGGTATCCTAATACAGACCTCAATGTTATTTTAGAACCAAACACTTAAATGCACCACTATGGTCATGGAAACCAACATGTGTTGAACCTGCCCATACGATACGTAAAGGTCTTTATTTTATGAACCTTGCCAGCAGCACTGTTTCCAACAACAAGGGGACTGTTTCCTACAGATATTATCAAAATACATTTGTGTGCATTAAGGTTAATCAATAGGGGAATTCTTACTGTATTCTTTAGTTAACAGTAGACATGAATGAAACATTTAAGTTAATTTTGAAAAGTTTTGAAAATGAACCAAATAGAAAGTTTCTAAAGTTTCAAAAATTTAAATGGTTGAATTTGTTTTTTTTCTAATACCAATATAAGCTTTAAACAAATAGCCTAGAGAACCTGTATCAAGACAGGGAAATGGTCTGGAAAACCTGTATATCAATACAGGGAAATGGTCTAGAGAACCTGTATATCAATACAGAGAAATGGTCTAGAGAACCTGTATCCACACAGGTAAATGGTCTAGAGAACCTATATCCACACAGGTAAATGATCTGGAGAACCTGTATTAATACAGGTAAATGGTCTGGAGAACCTGTACCCCGAAACATTGTATGTGTTGTTACAATAATAGTTGTGAATTCACCTGATTAGTGTGCTTCCCAATATCTTTCTGTGCTAGAGATCTTTCTTATCTAGACATTTCCTTGTGTTGATACAGGTTCTTCAGATCATTTCCCTATATTGATAAAGGTCTCCAGACCATTTACCGTATTGATAAA
The DNA here is from genome assembly GCA_019447015.1 of Hymenochirus boettgeri. NCBI lineage: Eukaryota > Metazoa > Chordata > Amphibia > Anura > Pipidae > Hymenochirus > Hymenochirus boettgeri. The sequence goes on from CM033475.1 coordinate 186,370,508, forward strand.
GGTTCTCTAGACCATTTCCCGTATTGATACAGGTTCTCCAGACCATCCCTCTATTGATATGGGTTCTCCAGACCATTTTCCCTGTATTGATACAGGTTCACTAGACAATTTCCCTGTATTGAAAAAGGTTCTCCAGACTTTTTGCCTGTATTGATACAGGTATCTAGACCATTCCCTGTATTGTACAGGTTCTCCAGACCATTTCCCTGTATTGATAAAGGTTTTCTAGACCATTACTGTGTGAATACAGGTTCTCCAGACCATTTACCTGATTAATACAGGTTCTCCAGACCATTTACCTGTGTGGATATAGGTTCTCCAGATCATTTACCTGTGTGGATACAGGTTCTCTGAACCATTTCCCTGTATTGATAAAGGTTCTCAGACCATTTACTGTGTGAATCTGGAGAACCTGTATTAATACAGGTAAATGGTCTGGAGAACCTGTATTCACACAGGTAAATGGTCTCAGGAACGAGGAAAATAATGTAACTATGGACTCACAAGATATATTCTAAAAACCTAAATAAATCTTTAACAAGTAACGCTAGCATATAATTTGTAAAGGTTTAAAAGACTAACAGCTAAGTGATAAAGGCAAAATTAAACCTGTTCTATTAAAGGATTTCTGCATGGAAATAGGAAACGAAGCCTGTAACGAAATTTGGAGTATTCCCTCAAACACATTTCCCAGAGTACAGTAAAACCAGCAGGAAGGGTTTCCAAATAACTCAGCACTAATGCCAGTATTATATTTCCAGAAAAGGCTAGTCAGCCAGGCATCAAAAATATTTACCAGAAAAGCCTATTACAGCATAAGACTGTTGTGCGTGAGGGTTTGAAGATACAATTCAGGCGTCCATAACCATAGAGCTCAATGCTCATTTTACTTTTCGTCTGTAGCCCAAAGTGATGCATGCTGGGTTTCTTTTAATAGGAGCTTATACCCTTTTAATAAGATACAAGGGAAAACAACACTTCTATGAATATAAACCTAAGACAGGAGTTACAGGTAAATATGGGAAATTGTGGAAGTGTAATACATTTTTCCAAGATACCACATGAGATCCCAAACATCCGAAAACAAAAATGATGGCACTGTAGAGGATAAAATGGATATATGCTGGGCCACACTGGCCCAATTTTTGATTAATTTGAAACAATGGCATTACAGGGTGTCCAGTGGACATACTACTGACGATCCAGCTTGAATCATTCATTTGCCATGGACATTTGCATATAGTTGACAGCAAAATGATTGGTCTTTCGACAGTCAGAACTTTGTGGGGACATTGGCTGGTATTCTAGTCATGTATAGACACAATTTACTCAACATACATCCCTTACAGTTTTTATTAGACCACAAGATCAATTGCCTAAATAATTGAAATTTTGCTTAAATTCCTGACTGACAAACAATGGCTTTTCAATTTGTAGTCTTTAGGTCAGGAATAATGGGCTGGGGCTATATGTGCTGCAGATCTTTACCAAGCAATTCCTAACTGGCATTATAACGTGACCTTGTAGAATCCACGGCCAATGTTCTTTTTAAGCTTTAAATCATAACGCGGCTGAAAACATTCAACTATATTTTGACCCGACCCATCAAAATATTGGAATATCGGAATAACGCAAAGTCAGGGAGATTCAATAAAAGTTCTTATCGTTAAATGGTGCTAATTTTGCCTAACCAATCAGATCTTATTTAACATTTGAAAGCTAACATCTGTTAGTTTAATGAGTGTTTTTTTTTCTTTCAGATTTCTGGTAGAATATTCATTTGCCTGCGATCAGATCTGGGTACCGGACTGGCAGCAGTTTAAAACAGCGTACATTTACTTTAAAGCGCGATCAGCTGTTTAAAACAGCTTCACTTGTCTGTGCTGGGAAGTGAGTGGGTTGTGTTAGGGGCCCGGACACGATATTTGAATGGGGGCTGGGCCCTGCAGTTTTGCTAGTGGGCGTATGTGTAGAATCAAACGTGTGTACGAGCCTTTATTCTATAGCATTCTACGGATTTCATTGCTATTCAACTCACTGCATTTCCCCTTTAGGCTCTGACAGTGCTGACGTTTATTAACACAGCAGATTAATAGCACAGGGAAAAGACATTTTCACAAACATGATAAATATTAATAATAATCAATAACAACTTATAAGTCCTGAATTGAGCTGCAGACATAACCCTGGGGAATGTGAGAAGAAAAAAGACTACGACTGGTGAAAGAGGTTAAAAGACTGGGCGCTGTTATGTTTGAAAAATGCTGCTTATGTTTCCATATTCATAGGGTAATGTAAAGTGAAGGACCATATTCCACCGTGGCTGATTAGTTTCCTACCCACAATAGGAGGCAATCTTCCTCGGAACATACCATCTTATCTTAGGGATAAAAAAAATTCAATGTAGACAGCGGCATTAGGAGGGATAATGGATTTAAACGAAACCTGATGGTTTATTCCTGTAGCAGGGGTCTAATGTCTCCAAATCCAGTTTGTCGTTGAATTATAATTCCTTTGGCAGAGATTTGTAGTTAATTATGGCCGAACAGTCCAAGATATACTATGTTGCCCTTTACAAATGCAAAATGAAACCATTATGTTTTCACCGCAGACAGAAATTGTCTTTACAGAGTTATTTCCATTTAAAGTCACAATAAGACTTATTTCTACTCAGAAATGTATGTGTTCCCTTAAATGGACCCTGATCTGGTTTATTTTACTTTAGTTATTATTATTGTGGATTTATATTGTGCCAACATCTTCCGTAGTTTTTTACAATTACATGTATACATTCACATCAGGCCCTGCCCGAAGAGCTTACAATTTTAGCACATTTATTTGACACATACAACCTATCAGTAGTCTTTATTATTGTGGGGGAAACCGGAGTGCCCAGAGGAAACCCACGCAAGCACGGGGAGAACATGCCAACTCCTGCAGATGTGTCCAAGGGTGGAATCAACTCAGGACTTTATCGTTGCAAGGCGTCAGTGCTAACAACTGAGCCACCGTGTGAGTAGAACCGGACTATCCTGTCTTTAAAGTAGAGATCAAAATAACTGCATAAAATCTGAAAATTTGATTTTTCTACATTTGCAGTTTTAGAATATTAAATCAGAATTTTCTTGTAAATGTAAAAAAAAAATTTTTTTTACAATTTCGATCTTTTAATATTCGTTTAGAAATTTTAAAAAATTCTAGTAGATCCGTGGATTTTCAAAACTAATTCAAAATCAGGTTTGTTTCAGAACCCCAACTCACCATTGGATAAAAATAGCCAGTGCATGTTCTGTAGTTTTTAAATGTAACTTGTTGCTTTGACACCAATGGCAACTCCATTCTGAAGACAGGTCCTATTATGGCAAATCCCCCAAAATTACAGCTAGAATCACCTGCATGGCATATAGCAAAATCCATAGAATAACAAATACCATGAATATTAGCATAAATGGTACTAATGACTCTCTCATTTGAAGTCAAATGGCAAACATTTACCTGTGATATATTTGCATTAACCAACAGATGTCATCTAACTGCATGAATCCTGTATAAAGCTAACATCTAATTGGTTGCTGTAAATACATAATGAAGCAAATGTGACTCTTATTGGAGTGTTTGTAAAACAATAACACTCCACTATAACAATCAAAATTGATGATCAAGCAACTTGGTTTGGAAATAAACTCGTTTAAATTCGGAACCCACGGAGCTGACGGATTCCCTGAACTTTTAATTGGAAAGGAATATTAAAAATCTAAAATTCATATTGAACATTCGAATTCCGATACAATTGGGTTTGAATCGAATTTCCGAACTTCAATAGGTTCCGTAGAGCCGCAGTCGGAACGGAACTCACCAGTTATATTCATCTCTACTAGAGTCACAGGCTGGTTACACCCTGGTAGAAATATTGGCCTGGAATCTGTATATAAGGCTATTTTTTTATGAATTGGCAAACATCGCACTGTGCTTCATCTATGCTGCTAACACTCAGCTTTCCTAGGGGTTATGAGGTGTTGTAAACACCACCTGTCCCCATTTATAGTCAATGCTGTATACTGAATGGAATTATTTTCTATATAAAGAGCACATGGGACTCCAGTATTTGTATTTCAGAGCTGCTGCATCCCTGCCATTTCCTCGCTGCTCACACAGAGCCTGGGGCCAGGCTGCTGAAATGACTTGTGATGCCACTGTAATTTTTATCAGGGCTTGTTTGCTAAAGAGCCTCTTTGTTTCGCAGAAATGTGATTTGGCTTTTTTCCCCTATCTCCTATTCCTTAGTTAATATACCACTTCCACTTGCCTGGAGGTAGGAAAGGTATTCCACGCAATGGCTCGCATCCCAATGTTTTTGTCTGAAGCCCAACGTAACTTTTTCAAATGTAATTCAGGTGGAAATATACAGACAAAGGCCTTTATTTAACTTTAACCATCGATATTCTGGTTTATTTTATAACCAAAAAGGTAGACACATCTGCGCGATACAGCCATTTAGGTAATATACTCACATGCTGATTGGTTGATTTTTATATTCTGAGGCATTAGCCCAAGCATCTTGTATTGGCCTAGTTATCCCTTACTTTGTTGAAAGAATTAAGTACAGTTTTGCAATAAGTTAAATTATATAAGAAATGACAGGGTGTAGCTTCTATGTATGTATGTATAATTTATTTATAAAGCGCCACTTGGGTACGCAGCACTGTACATTAAAAAATACAGAGATACAAACAGGGGGATAAGTGCAAGCAATTATACAGATTAATAAAAATTAAATTAAATACAATTTCATACATCGGTTAAGAAAGCATATATATAAATTATGTATAATTGATACAAGTGCAACAAGCCTTGGCACATTAGGAATGAGAACCCTGCCCAAAGAGTACAATCTACATGTGAGGGACAACATAGTGTGGGGGGGGATGAGTTCAAAGTGGCTTAAAAGGGCTAATAATCATTTGTTGTGCTGATGTCAGAAAGGTAGGAGGGCAGTCTCCCAAGAGAGGGAGAGAGTTCCAAAGTAGGGAGCAACAAGAGAGAACGGTTTAAGGTGGGAGGCAGCAGTGTTAGTTGGGGGTCTGTGGAGATTTCCTATATGTTAGTAAAGGGGTGTATTACTACTATATACTAGTAATAGGGTGTATTACTAGTATATACAAATTATATAGAAATGACAGGGTTTATTACTAAAAGTTCCAAATGTACTAAGGCACACCGTGTTGGCTGGTGGCCAGACAAATTGGTAGGTGCAACCTCTCAGCCCCCTACTCAGGGTACATAACCAAGCAAGGTATCAAAGTAGAGGAGCACACTACTGTAGTGAAAACTTCTTGTGCAAAAACAGCAATAGGGTGTTACTTACTATATACTAGTAATAGGGTGTATTATTAGTATATACAAATTATTAGAAATGAACGGGTGTATTACTACTATAACTAGTAATAGGGTGTATTATAGTATATACAAATTATATAGAAATGACAGGGTATACTACTATATACTAGTAATAGGGGTGTATATTAGGATATACAATTATATAGAAATGAACGGTGTGTATACACTAATACTAGTAATAGGGTGTATTACTAGTATATACAAATTATATAGAAATGAAATGGTGTATTACTACTATATACAGTAATAGGGGTTGTATTAAGTATATACAAATTATATAGAAATGAACAGGGTGTATTACTAATATATACTAGTAATAGGGTGTATTACTAGTATATACAAATTATATAGAAATGAACGGGTATTTACTACTAAATACTAGTAATAGGTGTATTACTAGTATATACAAATTATATAGAAATGAACGGGTGTATTACTACTATATACTAGTAATAGGGTATATTACTAGTATATACAAATTACATAGAAATGAACAGGTGTATTACTACTATATACTAGTAATAGGGTGTATTACTAGTATATACAAATTATATAGAAATGAACGGGTATATTACTACTATATACTAGTAATAGGGTGTATTATTAGTATATACAAATTATATAGAAATGAACGGGTATATTACTACTATATACTAGTAATAGGGTGTATTATTAGTATATAAAAATTATATAGAAATGAACGGGTGTATTACTACTATTACTAGTAATAGGGTGTATTACTAGTAATACAAATTATTAGAAATGACAGGGTGGTGTATTACTACTATATACTAGTAATAGGGTGTATTATGTATATACAAATTATATAGAAATGAACGGGTGTATACTACTATATACTAGTAATAGGGGTATTACTAGTATATACAAATTATATAGAAAGAACTGGTGGTATTACTACTATATACTAGTAATAGGGTGTATTACTAGTATATACAAATTATATAGAAATGAACGGGTGTATTACACTATATACTAGTAATAGGGTGTATTACTAGTATATACAAATTATATAGAAATGAACGGTATATTACTACTAAATACTAGTAATAGGGTGTATTACTAGTATATACAAATATATAGAAATGAACGGGGTGTATTACTACTATATACTAGTAATAGGGATATTACTAGTATATACAAATTACATAAAATGAACAGGTGTATTACTACTAATACTAGTAATAGGGTGTATTAATAGTATATACAAATTATATAGAAATGAACGGGTATATTACACTATATACTAGTAATAGGGTGTATTATTAGTAATACAAATTATATAGAAATGACGGGTATATTACTACTATACATAGTATAGGTGTATTATTAGTATATAAAAATTATATAGAAATGACAGGGTGTATTACTACTATATACTAGTATAGGGTGTATTAATAGTTATACAAATTATTATGAAATGAACTGGTGTTTACTATATCTATAGTAATAGGGTGTATTACTAGTATATACAAATTATATGAAATGACAGGGTGATATACTATTATACTAGTAATAGGGTGTATTACTAGTATATACAAATTATATAGAAAAGAACTGTTGTTACTACTATATACTAGTAATAGGGTGTATTACTAGTATATACAAATTATATAGAAATGAAAGGGTATATTACACTATATACTAGTAATAGGGTGTATACAGTATATACAAATTATATAGAAATGAACGGGTGTATTACTACTATATTAGTAATAGGGTAATTACTAGTATATACAAATTTATAGAAAAGAACTGGTGTATAAATACTATATACTAGTAAGGGTGTATTACTAGTATATACAAAATATAAGAAACGAACGGGTATATTACTACTATATACTAGTAATAGGGTGTATTATTAGTATATACAAATTATATAGAAATGAACGGGTATATTACTACTATATACTAGTAATAGGTTATATTACTAGTATATACAAATTATATAGAAATGAACTGGTGTATTACTACTATATACTAGTAATAGGGTGTATTACTAGTATATACAAATTATATAGAAATGACAGGGTATATTACTAGAATATATACTGGTATATACAAATGATATAGAATATGGGTATATTGCTAGTATTTACAAAATATATAAAAAAGAGTATATTACTAGTATACACAAATTATATATATAATAAACATCCGAGAATCAAATAGCAGAAAATAAAAATTAGATTGGAATTTTTTTCCAAAAATTGTAAATTAATTTTAAAAAATGTGCTCAAAAAGATTCCACAGGAACTGCTGTCGGAAACTTGCCAACTTCGCTTATCTTTAATATTTACAGATTATATAGAAAGGGCAGGGTGTATTACTAGTATTTACAAATTTGGCATGTACAGTATGTAGAGAAGGAGACACTACACGGAAAGTGAACCTGCCACAATAAGTTCAGATATCAGAGGCTCTATATGGCCAGGACAGACAGGTGTATTTATAGGGCATGTCCACACTGAAAACAAAAAAACTGGTGACTTGACAGCTACCGGCCCACAACCGAACTGCAATTTTACCAATTTATTAAATGCATTTTAATTGGATATATAATGATAAGTTCTATTCCTTTCTGGCAAAGGTTTCTGCCTCCTCCCTCTGCTCCAAGAGCTTTTTATATGCTTGAGCATGTGCAGAGGAGGCAGCAGGTGAAACAGCAGTCAATCATTGGTTGTGCAGTCAGTCAAGTTACAGACTTGATTGACTGCATAGGGGAGAGGCCAGCTTACTCTGCCAGAATGGGGACAATAATAATCCTTAAAGAGAATATCCACCCCTGTCTTCAAAAATGCATATATTGTAGAATACCCCTAAAACCTAGAGTTTGTTTTAGAGAAAAGTTTTAAATCGGCTCACACACAGAGCTATTATACTTACATGCTCCTCGCTCCACCGACGATTCCAGGTTCCTCACTCAGTCTCCACTGTGGATGCTCTGTTCTTTTTGTGTTCTTGAGCAGCTGCAGTGGAGACTGCTCCGGGAATGGCAGTCAGTGATTGGCGACACTGAATGCCTTACCTGGAAGTGCAGAGCCGCGGCAGTGGATCATGGAGGAGCATGTAAGTATAATAGCTCTGTGTGGGAGCCAATTTAAAACTTTTCTCTAAAACAAACTCTAGGTTTTGGGGGGTATTCTACAATATATGCATTTTTGAAGAGAGGGGTGGACATTCCCTTTAAATATTTGGTTAGTAATGCAGGTAAAAAAAGTGCAAATTATGTCAGTGGGGATATGGGGCATGTAACTGACAAACTGACTTGTTTTAAAGGTGAACATTCCCTTTAAAAGAGACTATAAGCATGAAAATCAAAGGACCCAGGGCACCAGGAATACAAATGCCAATTTGTGAAAATAACTGACTAAGGTGTCTCAGCAGCCATTCTCTATCAACAATTGGAATAACAGCACCCCTAGTGGTCTAAGAAATAAATTGAGTTTTATTTATATTTAGTAAAAAGTAATGTGATACTTTTAATGGACAGTGCTCTACTTTTTACAACATATATTGGACTAATACAGCAAAACAATTATTATTTATATTTAGGAAGCAAAGTCATTATTTCTAGTCAGTACACCATGCTCCAAAGAACTTACAATCTAAGCCCTATCAAATACACACAGCCTATTATGTATCACTGTGATGGGAGACCCATAAGGCAACCCATACAAGCACAAGACACCATACATGCTGTATCAAAAAGGTGGATTTGAGCCCAGAACTCCAGCATTGCCATGTACAGTGCTGACCAAGAGGAATTAGTACATTCTCTTTACAGTATTCGGAAATGCAAACATGAGAAGAAAGCACACAAGTAAGTAAGCCCCTTGCTTCACCATCAGACATATATGTCAAGACTTTATATCTATTGTATAGCAAGGGATTCCATAGGATGGATATACAGTATTTTTTTTTATAATTCTAAATTATAGCTTAAATATGCAGAGCAGGACACATCTTTCTGGTGAATAGGTGTATATCACATGAAGTAACTCAATTCAGATGAAGTAAGTTTAAGGAAAGCGATCCACAGTTGTATTGCCTTGCAAACCTAGACAAAACCCCTTGCAGGATTAGTTAAGAGCCAGTAATGGTATCTGGGTTGTTGTGTGTACTTATATATGAATAAGAAGTAACACCTCTTTATATATATTATATTTTACCTGCAAAATGAATATTTAAAAAAACTGAGCAGAGCAGTTTAGGGATTTAATGAATTCAATACTATAGTCACGTTTCTTACAGTTACAGTGTTCCGGATGAATGAATAAATGCTAGCTAAAGCTCCAGATCAGTAATAACTCCATCTTACTTCCGTGCAGATTGCCATGTTTTCTTCCCGAAGGCATAGAGCAAAGGGAAAAAATTAAAGGACACAAATGTCCTGCAAAACCAACAATAAAAGGTCATCAGATCACATCTGGCTCAGGTTGGAAGTCAGCAAATGTCATTAGCATTTGACAGCTATTGGTGGTCTCCATTAATCCCCTAAAGGATATGGGTCTGATTTGTTAATGTTTTCAACAGGCGTTAATTATATTCATGGTTATGAGAATAAACAAATATGCCAAGAACATAACTTGTGGGAAAGAAGAATCTGCCATTTTTAATCTATGTCATTTTATTTAAAAACAAAATAAATAAACGGTATGCTGTTTGGTTTTCAAATCCTTACAGAGCGTGTGTGAAAAGCTCGGCTTCCTTTACAATATGGCGCTGTTTGTGACGATAGCTTCAGTCAAATGTGCATTTTCCTCAACTTTGAATACTTTCCAAGTAAACCTTCAAACTTCTGTAATAATCATTTACCAAAGCCAGGCCATGTATTATGTATGGCAGTAGGAAACCTAGCACATTATACTGCAAAGTTAAGATAGAGATCTCTTGTTATGTGAAACAAATGCACTTTGAAGACACAGGAAGTGTGAAATATACAATAAAGAGTGATGTACAATAAACTCTCACAGTGCTTTGTTTATAAAATACCATATATTGAATATCACTCCGTACACTAGAGGAAAATACTACCAGATGTCAACAAATAAAAATCCTGTTCACAAAAGATTATTATCCAGATGTGTGTGATACCTGAAAATTGCCAGCGGCCTATAACGTTCATAAATATGGAGTTTTAATAAATCTGTGTATTTACCGTTTCTATCACACATATTCACATTCCCTTTTAATGTATATTATAACCACTTCCTGGCACATCTTCTACAACTATGATCCTATAAAGGGCAATGTGCCAAGGGCTGCAATCACATTGGTACATAAAGGGGTTGTACCAATAGAAACCTCAATAGTCTTCCTTTTCTCCTTCCTTTTATAGTTTTACATATTAAATAAAATAAGGCATTCTTATGGTCCATAACAGTAGAAGGGGTTAATCTTTAGTGAATATGGGTGGACATGGTATCTCAGCCACTTTTAGCAAAATTATACCTTTTCACTTTTCTAATGACACAACACCCAGTTGTACAGAAGCACACATGACATTTAGCGATCAGACAAGGCTGTGCTGGCCAGAGCGTTGACCTAGCTCGTTCAATATGAAAATCACTCTTATAACTGATATCCATTAAGGCTGCCTAATCAATCTCAGTGGGACAAATAATTGGCTTTATAGTTCACCTGCAAATACAAGGGTTATGTGACTGTCTCCCTGCTCTTTAGAACAAACTGACAACCAGAGTGACCTTTGGGTAAAAAACAGTGTAGCGTTGATACATTATTATATTGCAAGCTTTATAAAAAAACTCTTATTGTACCCCAAAAATACAGAAAACACTGCATCTGTTAGGGGCTCTGTTGTTATTTTAGTCAATTGTGTATTTTCTCTTAATAGTAAAACATGGCATAAAGATAATAGGAGTGTGACAAAAACCAGCCTATTATCATGCCTAAAAAATGACCTGTCTAGATGTATTGTGTTTGTGTGTGTGTCTGTTGGGGGAGTTGGAAGAACGTATTAGGCTTGGTACGCAAGGGCAAATTTTTCAGCCCGGCAAACTGCTATCGAGGGAACGGCCAAGCCAAAATAGAATTGGTCACTGCAACCAATTGTGCAGCCCATAGGAGACTGCACGTTTGGCAGTGATTGGATGTATTTACCAACATTTCTATCTGTACCCAATAGAGTTTTGAGGGTACCAGCTGAAGAACAGAAAGTGGCCATACTCACAACAATACCAGTCGTGGACCAAATATGGTTATAAAATCTTTACATATTCCTTTACATAATTCATTTTTTTCATTTTTATTTAAATCCAAGACTATAAATAACTTTGTATTTGAAATTCTGATTCATCTGAAATACAGTGGGTCCTGCCTAGAAGCAATGCTCCTTTCTGTATAGGAGGCTGTACAGTATCAGCTGCTCCATTCAGAATTACCAATGACCAACTTGCTACTAAAGAAATGAAATGACCTATGTGCATTGTATTGTATCCCTAGTGAAAGACTTTTGCTAAATGTGAAGTTAAACATCTTTCGTTAAGCCTAAAGCAACCCCTGTGTACTAATCTCCAGATAGGTAAGATACCATGGGACACTGTCAAGTTATTTTTCATATTTAGTCATCCCATGGCTATTAATAATATTGACTTGACTAACATCTTACTTTCCATCTATCTGAGTTATTTTATACATGTAACCTTGTATATTATTGAGATCACAGGTCATCCGTTTAACTGGGGATAATTAAATATTGCAGCTTTAGAAATGCAATCTAATTATTGCTTCACTGGAGCTTTTTAATTGAGAAGGGTCAATTACAATAGAGTAATGGACCAACTCTACTAAACCAAGGACTGGATCCCAGGTCTTTCCTTTCCTTGCTGGGCTTGTAATCAATCATTTTTCCAGTGGGTTAGCAAAATGTTGGGACAAAATATTTAGATTCTGTCAATGAAACATAAATCCCATCACAGAATGGTGGTTTCAATGACAACATTTCCCCACTAAAACTGGAAATTAAATTGTGGAATTTTGATTTTGGTTTCTACAGTGAAATTTCATAATCTAAATCATTAATTACATCCTGTATTCATTTTTCTGATGAATTTACAACTCAACTCTACTTAAGGTTACTAAAGCTGGGTATAAATTGTTCCAATAAAAGGATGATCATTTCATACCAAAGGGAATCATACTTCTATCTGCTGCAACAACATTACCACCATCGGCCCTTGGATCCCTCAGCAATGACCGAAAATTACTATTGGCCCCTATACTCTAGTATAAGCCAATAGTGGCAGCTTGCCAGCCAAACAATCTCCCTATACAAAGTATAGGTAGGGAGGTTACATTGGAAGCTGTCTGTCATCTGCTGTACATCTTTACAGTGTGTACTCAGCTTTAGCCACCTTTATGGCTAAACATTTTGGCCAACTCAGTCAAGTAATAAAGGAATAAATTGCATTTCCCTATATATGTTATTTTAAAAAAACTATTTATTAGTCAGCACTAAATGTGCTATATACCTTATTATATTATATTGCACTTTAGGAAATACACCATGACTCAGTTATTGAGGTCATAATATAATAACATGAAACATTAATTGGAGATTTTCTACACATTGGACATTTCATGCTAGAATAGAATCCTTTGTACCACTTTCTTTGTTAACGGTATATACGTAAGAGAGATCTGCAGGCCGTTTTAATTAATAGTGGGAAGTGGGATATATTTTCACAAAGCACCGTTCTGCATCACTAAGCAAATTCCTTCAAATAGATTTACACATTACGTTTGCAGCAATTCCAGCCTCCCAATCAAATGCCTTAATTCGCTAATCCCGACTGTGTGTTCACTGACTCTATAACTTCATTTAGTTAGAAGGCCATAAAGTGGCCACACGCACAAACACAAAAAATTCATTAATTTTTATTAACAAGGAGAGCCATTTGTTCTCGGTGACAATATTTGACTTGTCGAAATGATTTTCACCTCTGCCACGAGGTGAACGATCCCCACATACATCACTCGATTACTCCTTGAGTGGTCAGAGTTGCAGTCATTAGCCAGTGAATTAACGACAATCCACAGTGCTATTAATCACAATGACAAAAGTGTTAGCTTGCAGCAGGCTCGGTTTGGTGGCATAGGAGAAAAGGAAGCTGAGCAATGCCTTGGGCTGTTTGGAGACGTCTTTATAAACATTGCACAACTAATCAGGAAGATTGCTGCTGTTCTGTGCTATGTGGATAAAAATAAACAAAAGGTCCACTGCAGAATGATGTGTACCATTGCTTAGGTACCTATTTAGCCTTCGGAAGTATAATCTGGCAACAAGAACATATGCAGCTCTTCACATTTCATTGGTTACTAGTCAGTCGTTTATTTGAAAAATAAATAAATATTGAGATGAATTGTGATGATACTTACATTTGGAACAAATTATTAAAAAAACAATTGTTTGTTAAATGAATGCAGACATGCCACAAACTTTCAGTACAAATTCAGCATTCGTAGACCCTAGCACCTGGTGTCCTCACTGTTCCCTACCCATCTCCAATTTCCTTTTTACATTTCTTCCCACCCACCTCATTTTAAAAATGAATCCAGTCCTTATTGACACACCACCAAATAGGTTCAAACCCTAAAGGCTGCCATACCCATGACCGATACCAGAAAAATCCCCTCAGCAAGGTGTGGGGGCCATATAGACTGACCGTGATGCCAAGAAACTACTGCAATCAGCATCTCAGTTGGTTGGGACTGACAGAATATTTCTGTTGGACAGTACTGGCTCCCTTTACTTAAAGTATAATCAGCCCAAATAAGGGTTCATCGTTAACAGACGATGACACAGACACCATGTATGTGGTTACCACATCATATTGGTATATGTAGGGCACAGTTATGTGTTTCACAGCATTTACAAAAACAAGCATAGGTGCAGCATGATTAAAAATAGTTAAGAAATGTAAATAAAATTGCTTGCTTACTTTGCAGCAAAATGCTAAATTATCTAGGCCTAGGTACACACGGACCAATTAAAGCCTATTTATTTTACTGACAGATTACAATATTGCCTTGGCGACTGTGGGTAAATCGCAAAAAGGGATTTAATCACAATGGGATTTTAATGCCAGCTATTAGCTGTCGTTAAAATCCAGAGCTAAAAGTAGCGCAAACATGATATTAAATTGCAAGTGTCGGATGTGCGGGTGTCTTTACGTAACTTGCGCGTCCGGCGCTAATATGGAGTTAAAGTTACGCTAACTGGTAGCGAACTGATTAGCTTGACTTTAACTCCATAAATTTCCTCAGTGCCTCTGGGTAAATTGGCCCCATAGACTGTTGGTAGAAAAAAAGCCACAATGCACAAATACACAATACCAGCCAAAAGTATCAATGTCTGATTAATGTGGTTGAAAATTAGTTCTGAAAAATTCAGCTTCAATTGGAATTGAGTTCAAAATCTAATACCGCCGACGGAAAGAAACTCACTAGTTTTTCTTCTAATGATGCTCCAGCAAAAAGACCTGTAGTATCCAATTGTTTCATTCTGCCCCTTGATATACAATATATGCTAATGAAATGCTTTCTAATGATCGAACCTTGGAATTAGAATTTAGTAATTATCAGTAAGTATGTTTATCTAGTGGTACAAGATAATAACACATTTTACAGCTTTGACATTTAGAAAATGAAGATCTTGTGCTAAACTATTATACCACAGCTGATAACACAAGTGTGTCTTATATTGTGCGCTATGCTTTTAACTTGAAAAAAACACATTAAAGAAGATATAAATGGCAATTATAACTTTCATTCCAGTGTTTGCTCTTGAAATGGAAACCAGAATCCTTATACTTATAGGTTTTAAAAGTTTTTTTCCCATGGCCCTTTGTGGCTTCATGTCTATGGGAGTAGTGCCAAATTAATAGTCCCAGAGGAACATGAAAAAAGGTACAGCATCACATTCACAAATATTATCATCAATTGTTACCCAGCTGTGTGTGATCATGGCCTGATCCAAGCCAAGTCCTGCTCAATTTGTTTAAATATTCATGGGCATTTATAAAAGGGTGAATAGACATGTGTCTTAATGTATGTCTTTTTTTGTTGTAAAAAAATGCATAAAACCATACAAATTTGCTATGCTGCTTTTCTAGTGATATTTTAATGTTGCACTTCATAATGTAAGTTACACCTTATTTTTACATTGGTGTTTATAAAGAGCAAACTATATATTTTTAATAGACTTAATAGAGGTGTTATTTCTTTATTAAGAATTATTATAAAAAGTATAGTAATGTGTTTATTATCATAACTACAGTAATGTGTGTTTATTACCATAATTACAGCAATGTTTTTTATTATCATAATAACTACAGTAATGTGTTTAATTATCATAACTACAGTATTGCGTTTTATTATCATAACTGCAGTAATGTGTTTTATTATCATAACTACCGTAGTGATTATTATCATAACTACAGTAATATGTTTATTATTATAACTACAGTTATGTGTTTATTATCATGACTACAGTAATGTGTTTATTATTATAACTACAGTAATGTGTTTTTTATTTTCATAACTACAGTAATATGTTTGTTATCATGACTACAGTAATGTGTTTATTATCATAACTACAGTAATGTGTTTATTATCATAACTACAGTAATGTGTTTTATTATCATAACTACAGTAATGTGTTCATTATCATAGTTGCAGTAATGTGTTTATAATCAATTATAACTCTAGTAATGTGTTTATAATCATAACTATAGGAATGTGTTTATTAGAATAACTACAGTAATGTGTTTATTATCATAACTACAGTAATGTGTTTATTATCATAACTAAAGTAATGAGTTTATTAGCATAAATACAGTAACATTTATTACCATAAGTACAGTAATGTGTTTATTATCATAACTACAGTAATGTGTTTGTTATCATTACTACAGTAATGTGTTTATTATCATAACTACAGTAATGTGTTTATTATCATAACTACAGTAATTGTTTATTATTATAACTACAGTAATGTGTTTTATTGTCATAACTGCAGTAATGTGTTTATTATTATAACTACAGTAATCTGTTTATTATTATATCTACAGTAATGTGTTTATTATTATAACTATAGTAATGTGTTTATTATTTTCATAACTACAGTAATGTGTATATTAGTATATCTGCGTAATGTGTTTATCATCATACCTATAGCAATTTGTTGGAGAGTCTCACAGTCAAAGGAAATCTCACCTGTTGTGTTGCCATATTTACTGAATATGTAATACCGTTTTGTTTACGGGTAATCATGAAATTAACAGCAATCAGAAAATAAATAACAAGCCTACATTTAGGTGACTATTTGGAGACTATTCTACATATATTCAATGAAAATCACCATATCTTTGCTGTACAGTCTTTCTATTATTGTGCTGCATGGACGTCTATTCATTAACTTAGACTGTGGGATAAAGGTGTTGTGCTAAGGTTCCTTACACTTCTTTATCCTTTCAATTGATGTTGCTATGATTTTACTTTCTTCCATGTGCTATTGCATAGCAAATGTTTTTTGACAGATCCGTTCTTTAGCTTGGTGATGAGTGTCAACGTTGCACAGTATATGTGCCTAGTTCCTTAACTCTGCCAGTGAAGTGCTGCCAGCCATCCTAATAACAGCCTGCGCTTTTCCATATTGTCTGTGTTTAGACCATTATTATATCTTCTTCTTGTCATCTAAAAGGACAGACCTTTTTGTTCCCGAATCTAAATGAGACAATAGCAGCCACTTCACTAATAAGCAGAAAGGATCTTGATTTAGAAAAGACAGGAAGTGAGCGATGAGGCAACCATGCTGGGTTAAACATGTCTATGATCATTGATTTGGATAAATCAGAACAGATGGGACAGGGGCAAAAGTATACAATTGCTTATTGAGCAATATATAAAAACTATACTTTTATATATATATATATATATATATATATATATATATTAGTGGACAATAGTTTTCATTCTGTAGTAAAATCTTAAAATGCAACCAATATATCAGAATAAAATAATAAAATATCATGTTAGACAGATCTATCAAGCAGAGACTATAGACTAATGAGAGCTTTATAAGCAGTTTTATTAACAAGTGTCTGCTGCCTGTCCGATAAACAGACAATCAGGGAGATGCAATATCCTGTGCTAACGAAAAAATAAGGGCTAAAATCACGCTAACTCATGTACTAAGGTGTTAGCGAAGGTTTTGCACTACCTGCGCCATGTCGCAATTTTATTTCTTTGCGCAGCTTTTTAGCGCTAGTTTTTTGTGCATCAATTAAAGCCTCTTCAATGGTGTCGTATATGCAAAAAAGGTCGCAACTTACCGCTAGCATTTTCGCTATGTATTAACGGTCGCAAAGTGGTTAATACATTGCGGAAACGAGTGCACGTAGGTTGCGATAGCGAAATATATTGTATCTCTCTCAATATATTTATAATTTAGCATTTAAGTGGTTTTAATTTTCTTTAAATTTAAATCAATGCACTTTTTCATTTAATATAATATTTTTACTTTATACCTTAAATAATAGAGAATGGGGCAACCATTAATATTGGCAATTACTGGGTAACAGTTCAAAGACCATAGTGCAGTCAATGGTTCTGTTGCTAATAACATATTGTCTGTTTTGCTTCTTTAATGATTTAATGTAACTAACTCAACATTTTACTGATTTTAACATCAATGTGCAAGTCCACCGTTGGGCACCTACATCAAATTAAAATTTCGCTTATCTCCCTAATGTTTCATTTCGAGAGTTAAGAAAATCATGAGGTGACCAGAAATCCAATCCGATTTCATGTGCTTTAGATATAGCGTTCGATAACAGGCCAACGTCTAAGTTACTCTGAATGAATAAAATCAAATAGATATGTTATTGGCACGGCCAATTTTTCACCTAACCCATCATTTCCATCTAAGAAAAATATTGATGATGAATTTGCAAATGCCTCAGTAATATGACAGAGTTTTTGTTCCCCTTTCTTATTTATTCCTCCCACTGAGAAGCTCTATTAGAGACTACAGTGACAAATGTGTGAATAAAATGCAAAGACAATATTGGAGTCCAGGGCTGTAAATCTCTCTTTACACATTATTAATTTAAGGAATCCATTACTCCTCATAGCTCCGAAAAAGGGACAAGGCTGTATAAAAGAGATGATTTCCGATAGAAGAGAAGAGATAAAAATGGTTTATGTATTTTTCCTTCTGTCTTATTTGCATTTTTTTGGTTTTATCATTAAACTGTCCTTCACTTCTCCAGATGCTTTGGATTTCTAGTTACTAAAAACTTTCTTCAAGCATTGCGATTGGTTGGGAGTTGTAGTTCACGAACAACTGCAGAATAATGGTGGCTGCTTTCTTTTTACCTGGGATTTTTTTACATTGTTGGGTATTAAAGGGCAAGTCCAGCCACAAAATGAAAACTTACATACAGGTAAATCACCCCCCAAAACACTTAACGGTAATAGTTTGAAACCTGAAATATATAAGTCTAACCTGAAATCCTGCACAATGTCCTGTTTCCCCTGTTTCTGTTCCATAACTGTCAGTTATGGATTTGACAGTTGACATCACAGCCAATGACTGAATGTTAATCCCCTATCTGCCTCTTCTGAGCATGCCCAGGTTTCTAAATTGCTCAGTTACCATGAGGCATCCATAAGCATAGCAGGCATACAGTAATGAATTTATAGGACAAAGTATGATATATTAACATATTTTAAAAAGGCCATTCTTTCTAAAAGATGTTCTTATGAGGGTGGAGTTGTCCTTTAAGCTAAGTAGTCAATAAAAGGACTTTTTGGTATTCACACACAAAAAAATGTTCTTTTGGTTTTTAAAAATGTTTGCAGACTGGAAGGTATTACCCCCCCTCCCCCCGATAACTACAAGTGTGAGCCCACCACACTGATATTTACTCAATAGTAGTTTCTCTCCCTACTGGTATCCGTCTGGTATCCCTACTACACACTCCAACACACTGGCAAAATTGAGCATTGCTCAAATATTTTGGGGCTTGACAATGCAAAATATAACCATGATTGGTGATTCCTTGGCGGTTGACTGGTGTGTTATGTTATTTTGTCAGTGATGATATTTTGCCCTGGCAATATATACTGGACTTTTAGTATCGTATGGTTAAATATTAGTATAGTATATTATAGCATAGTATTAGTATAATATAGTATAGTATTGAATAGTATTAGTATAGTATAGTATCATATCTTATAGTTTAGTATCTTATAGTATATATATATATATATATATATAGTATTGTATCATACAGAATAGTATTTGAAATAGTATTTGAGGTTGAATAAAGACATATGTCCATCTAGTCCAACTTAAAATTATTTTTCATCTTTTATATTTTTCTTGTTGCTAACTGCAGGCTTTATTTATTTTGCAATTAATCAACCAACCATATCAGACCATTACCGCTATATCGTCATATAATATATGAATGATTTAAATTATAATCGGAGCAAACTTGAAACATTTCCTTATAATTGTCACAAAGCTCCTTCACAACCTATTTTAAACTATCCAAGACCAATTAACCACAGACAAGAACTGAAGTGAAGTAGGTAAGAAGGATCTAAAAGAAAGAGAATGAATGGTGAACTGGTGGTTGAGACTTATATATTATAAGAAATGATGCATCCCTTTTATTGAACTATTAAGGTATTGTGTCACTTTGGCGTTCCCTGCCCTGCAGAAAAGCATTCGGTCAGTATCTTTGTGGTTGTCTTTTGTGTGATATAGTAGGTTTATATTAAACAGAAGGGATAATTTATCCTTTCTATTATACATAACAGCCATGACCATTCTGTATATGATATCCTGTCAAAAGTTATAATCAGTGATTAGCCGAAACATTTATTGTAGAGATAATAAACAATTGTCCTTAAAATATAGGACATTCTTGTCTTTTGCAAAAAAAATAACAATCTACAGCGCTATATGAAGAACAATGAAATGTCCACCCAAAAGAACTTTGGGGCTAATGTAGGTTACCCCTACCCACCGTCAACCTCCGAAATATTTCTTTAAAAAAAGCCCCAGATTTCAACTTAGAGAGCCTTCTCTCCCACAGCAATCCGATCAGCTGCAAGTTTCAAGCAGGGGCCGGACCTCCAGCCGTGTCTCTGATTGGCTGAAAACCAATTCACGGCAAATGCAGCTGAGAAGGCTCTGTAGTTGCAGATCTTGGGATTTTTTTAAAGAAATTTGCGTTGGTTGGTGTGGGTGGGGGGGTTACCTACCTTACCTCAAAAGAATTTCACACTAGGTGCAACGATGGCTGAGGATGGATCCTGAAGGTGTGTGTGTGTGTGTGGGGGGGGGGGGGACTGTGCATATTATAGCCCTTGTTGAGGACAAGAAAGCAGCAAGGACCGAATGCCTCACTGGCAGCTTGGACTGTTCAGTTTCCTGGACTTTAATAAGACATAGCAGGAGAAGTAGGTAAGAAGGATCTAAAAGAAAGAGAATGAATGGTGAACTGGTGGTTGAGACTTATATATTATAAGAAATGATGCATCCCTTTTATTGAACTATTAAGGTATTGTGTCACTTTGGCGTTCCCTGCCCTGCAGAAAAGCATTCGGTCAGTATCTTTGTGGTTGTCTTTTGTGTGATATAGTAGGTTTATATTAAACAGAAGGGATAATTTATCCTTTCTATTATACATAACAGCCATGAACATTCTGTATATGATATCCTTGTCAAAAGTTATAATCAGTGATTAGCCGAAACATGTATTGTAGATGATAATAAACAATTGTCCTTAAAATATAGGGACATTCTATGTCTTTTGCAAAAAAAATAAACAATCTACAGCGCTATATGAAGAACAAATGAAATGTCCACCCCAAAAGAACTTTGGGGCTAATGTAGGTTACCCCTACCCACCGTCAACCTCCGAAATATTTCTTTAAAAAAAGCCCCAGATTTCAACTTAGAGAGCCTTCTCTCCCACAGCAATCCGATCAGGCTGCAAGTTTCAAGCAGGGGCCGGACCTCCAGCCGTGTCTCTGATTGGCTGAAAACCAATTCACGGCAAATGCAGCTGGGAAGAAGGCTCTGTAGTTGCAGATCTTGGGATTTTTTTAAAGAAATATTGCGTTGGTTGGGGTGGGCAGGGGTTACCTACCTTACCTCAAAAGGATTTCACACTAGGTGCAACGATGGCTGAGGATGGATCCTGAAGGTGTGTGTGTGTGTGTGGGGGGGGGGTACTGTGCATATTATAGCCCTTGTTGAGGACAAGAAAGCAGCAAGGACCGAATGCCTCACTGGCAGCTTGGACTGTTCAGTTTCCTGGACTTTAATAAGACATAGCAGGAGAATGTTGTTGGAGAGATTGGCAGTCAGTGATTGGCGACACTGAATGCCTTACCTGGAAGTGCAGAGCCGCGGCAGGGATCATGAGGAGCATGTAAGTATAATAGCTCTGTGTGGGAGCCAAAATTTAAAACTTTCTCAAAACAAACTCTAGGGTTTTGGGGGTATTCTACAATATATGCATTTTGAAGAGGAGGGGTGGACATTCCCTTTAAATATTTGGTTAGTAATGCAGGTAAAAAAAGTGCAAAATTATGTCAGTGGGGATTGGAGGCAGTAACTGACAAACTGACTTGTTTTTAAGGTGCACCATTCCTTTAAAAGGAGACTAAAGCATGAAAATCCAAAGGACCCAGGGACCACCAGGAATAAAAATGCCCATTTGTGGAAAATAACCTGACTAACGGTTTTTGTATCAGCGCCATCTCTATCAACAATTGGAATACCCGCACACCTAGTGGGTCTCAGAAATAAATTGAGTGTTATTATAGAGTTAGTAAAAAGTAATGTTGATACTTTTAATGGGGGACAGTGCTCTACTTTTTACAACATATATTGACTAATACAGCAAAACAATTATGATTATATTTAGGAAGCAAAGTCAGTATTTCTAGTCAGTACACCATGCTCCAAAGAAACTTACAATCTAAGCCTATCAAATAACACAGCCTCCATTAGTATCACTGTGATGGGGAGACCCATAATGGCAACCCATACAGCACAGACACCATACATGCTGTATCAAAAAGGTGGATTTGAGCCAGAACTCCAGCATTGCCATGTACAGTGTCTGACTGACCAAGAGGAATTAGTCATTCTCTTTACAGTATTCGGAAAATGCAAACATGAGAAGAAAGCACACAAGTAATAGTAAAGCCCTTGCCTTCACCAAAGACATATAGTCAAGATTTATATCTATGTATAGCAAGGATTCCATAGGAGGATATACAGATTTTTTTTTTATAATTCTAACATTATAGATTAAATATGAGAGCAGGAAACATCTTTCTGGTGAATAGGTGGTATATCACATGAAGTAACTCAATCAGATGAAGTAAGTTAAGGAAAGACTGATCCACCGTGTATCTGCCTTGCAAACCTAGGACAAAACCTTGCAGGATTAGTTAAAGCCCGTAATGGTATCTGGGTTGTTGTGTGTACTTATATATGAATAAGAAGTAACACCTCTTTAATATATTATATTTTACCTGCAAAATGAATATTTAAAAAAATGGAGCAGAGCAGTTTAGGGACTTTAATGAATTCAATACATAGTCACGTTTTTCTTACAGAGTTACAGTGTTCCGGATGACTGAATAAAATGATAGCTAAAGATCCAGGCTCAGTAAATAACTCCATCTTACTCCGTGCAGATTGCCATGTTTCTTCCCGAAGGCATAGAGCAAAGGGAAAAAATAAGGACACAAATTGTCCTGCAAAACCCACAATAAAGGTCATAGATCACATCTGCTCAGGTTGGAAGGCAGCAAGTCATTAGCATTTGACGCTATTGTGGTCTCCTTAATCCCTAAAGATATGGGTCTGATTTGTATTTTTCAAACAGGCAGTGAATTATATTCATGTTATGAGATAAACAAATATGCCGAAAGAACAAACTTGTGGGAAAGAAGAATCTGCCATTTTTAATCTATGTCATTTTTATTTAAAAACAAAATAAATTAAACGGTATGCTGTTTGGTTTTCAAATCCGTACAAGAGCGTGTGTGAAAAGATGGCTTCCTTTACAATATGGCGATGTTTGTGAGATAGCTTCAGTCAAATGTGCATTTTCCTCAACTTTGAAATACTTTCCAGTAAAACCTTCAAAACTTCTGTTAATAATCATTTACCAAAGCCAGGCCATGTATGATGTATGGCAGTAGGAAAACCCTAGCACAATTATACTGCAACGTAAGGATAGAGATCTTGGTATGTGAAAACAAATGCACTTTGAAGAACACAGAAGTGGAAATATACAATAAAGAGTGATGTTACAATAAACTCTCACAGTGCTTTGTTTGATAAAATACCATATATGAATATCACTCCGTACACTAGAGGAAAATACTACCAGATGTCAACAAAAAAAAATCCTGTTCACAAAAGATTATATCCAGATGTGTGTGATACCATGAAATGAAAATTGCAGCGGCCCCTATAACGTTCATAAAATGGAGTTTTAATAAATCTGTGTATTTACGTTTCTCTCACACATATTCACAATCCCTTTTAATGTATATTATAAACCACTTCCTGGCACATATTCTACAACTATGATCCTATAAAGCGCAATGTGCCAAGGGCTCAATCCACATTGGTAAAAAGGGGTTATACCAATAGAAAACCTCAAATAAGTCTTCCTTTTCTCCTTCCTTTTATGTTTTACATATTTTAAATAAAAATAAGGCATTTCTTATGTCCAAACAGTCGAAGGGTTAATCTTTGTGAATATGGGTGGACATCGGTATCTCAGCACTTTTAGCAAAATTATTACCTTTTCACTTTCTAATGGACACACACCCGTTGTAAAGAAGGCACACATGACATTTAGCGATCAGACAAGCGGTGCTGGCCAGAGCGTTGACCTAGCTCGTTCAATATAAAATCACTCTTATAATGATATCCATTAAGGCTTGCTAATCAATCTCAGTGGGACAAATAATGGCTTTATAGTTCACCTGCAAATACAAGGCGTTATTTGACTGTCTCCCTGCCTCTTTAGACAAACTGGAAACCAGAGTGACCCCCCCCCCCCTTTTGCAGGGGTAAAAAAAACAGTTGAGCGTTTGATACATTATTATATTGCAAGCTTTATAAAAAAACTCTTATTGATACCCAAAAATACAGAAAAACACTGCATCTGTTAGGGGCCTCTGTGTTTATTTTAGTCAATTGTGTTATTTTCTTTAAAGTAAAAACATGGCATAAAGATTAATAGGAGTGTTGTGACAAAACCAGCCGGATTATCATGCCTAAAAAATGACAGTCTAGATGTATTGGTTTGTGGCTGCTGTGTCTGTCTGGGGGAGTGGGAGTTGGAAGAACGTATTAGGCTTGGTACGCAAGGGCCAAATTTTTCAGCACGGCAAACTGCGATCGATGGGATACGGCAAGCCAAACTAGAATTGCGTCACTGCAACCAATTGTTCAGCCCATAGGAGATCTGAACGTTTGGCAGTGATTGGAGGTTATTTACACAACATTTCTCTCTTTACCCAATAGAGTTTTGAGCAGGGTACCAGCTGAAGAACAGAAAGTGGCCATACTCACAACAATACCAGTCGTGTGGACCAAATATGGTTATTATACATCTTTACATTTCCTTTACATAATATCATTTTTTTTCATTTTATTTAAATCCAAGGCTTATAAATAACTTGTATTTGAATTCTGCATTCATCTGAAAACACAGTGGGTACTGCCTAGAAGACAATGCATCCTTTCTGTATGGAGGCTTGTTACAGTATCAGCTGCTCCATCAGAATTACCAATGACCAACTTGCTACAAGAATGAAATGACCTAGGCATTGTATTGTATCCCTAGTGAAGACTTTGCTAAATGTGAAGTTAAAATCTTCGTTAAGACTAAAGCAACCCTGTTGTATAATTTCCAGATAGGTAAAGATACCATGGGGACATGGTCAAGTATTTTCATTATTTTTAGTCATCCATGGCTATTATAATATTTGAATTGACTAACATCTTATTTCCATCTATATGAGTTATTTTATCCATGTACCCTGTATATTATGAGGATACAGGGTCATCAGTTTAACTGGGGATAATTAAAATATTGCAGCTTTAGAAATGCAATCTAATTATTGCTTCACTGGAGGGAGTTTTTAATTGAGAAGGGTCAATCTACAAATAGAGTAATGGACCAACTTACTAAACCAAGGACTGGATTCCCAGGTCTTGCCTTTTCCTTGCTGGGTTTGTAATGTAATCCCTTCATTTTTCCAGTGGGTTAGGTTAGCAAAATGTTGGGGACAAAATATTAATTCTGTTCAATGAAAAAATAAATCCCATCACAGCAGAATGGTGGTTTTTCCAATGCACCATTTCCCCACTAAAACTGGACAGTAAATTGTGTGGCATTTGGATTGGTTTCTAAGTGTCTGAATGAAATTTCAAATCTAAATCATTAATTACATCCTGTATTCTTTTTCCTGATGAATTTACAACTCAACTCTACTTAAGGTTACTAAAGCTGGGTATAAATGTTCCATAAAAGGATTGTTCATTTCATACCAAAGGGAATCATACGTCTATCTACTGCAACAAAAGTACACACGGCCCTTGGTCCCTCAGCAATGACCGAAAATTACTATTGGCCCCTATACTCTAGTATAAGCCAATAGTGGCGTGGCCAGCCAAAAAATCTACCCCTATACAAAGTATAGTAGGTAGGGAGGGACATTGGAAGCTGTCTGGCATCTGCTGTATCTTACAGTGTTGTACTCAGCTTTTTTTTTTCTTAGCCACCTTTTGGTAAACATTTGGCCCAAATCAAGTTCATAAGTAATTCAAAGTTCAGGATAAAGGAAATAAATTGCGTTCCTATATATGTGTATTGTGCAAAAAACTAGTTATTAGTCAGCACCTAAATGTGCTTATACCTTATTATATTTATATTGCAGTTTAGGGAAAATACACATTGACTCGTATTGAGGTCATTAAAAATAATATAATAACATGAAACAATTAATTGGAAGATTTTTCTTACACATTGGCTTTTCATGCTAGATAGAAATCCTTTGTACCACTTTCTTGTTAACGGTATTACGTAAGAGAGATTGAAGGCCGTCGTTTTTTTTTAATTAATAGTGGACAGGGGATTATATTTTCAACAAAGCACCGTTCTGCATCACTAAGCAAATTCCTTCAAATAGAATTTACACAATTACGTTTTGCAGCCATTCCAGCCCCCAATCAAATGCCTCTTAATTCGCTAATCCCGTGTGATGTGTTCACTTGACGCTATAACTTCATTTAGTTAGAAGGCAAGAAAGTGGCCACACGACAAACACAAAAAATCATAAATTTTATTAATTAACAAGGAGGGAGAGCCATTTGTTCTGCGGTACAATATTTGACTTGTCGAAATGAATTTTCACCTCTGCACGAGGTGAAACGATCCCCACATACCATCACTCGATACTCCTTGTTGAGTTGCACTGTTTCAGAAGTGTGCAGTCAGTCATAGTCATTAGCCAGTGAATTAACACAACAACCACAGTGCTATTAATCACAATGACAAAAGTGTTAGCTTGTGCAGCAGGCTCGGTTGGTTTGTGGGCATAGGAGAAAGAAAAGGAAGCTGGAGAAAAGGAAGGTTGTAGCCTGAGCAAAGCTGATTGAAAGGAAGCGAGCAATGGCCTTGGGCGGTTTGGAGAGTCTTTATAAACTTGAACAAAAAACTAATCAGGAAGATTGCTGATGTTCTGTGCTATGTGGCTAAAAATAAACAAAAGGTCCACTGCCAGAAATGATGTTGTTACATGCTTAGGTACATATAATTTAGCCTTCGAAGTATAATCTGGGCAACAAGAATATGCAGCTCTTACACATTTCATTGGGTTACTAGTCAGTCGTTTATTTGAAAAAATAAATATAAATATTGAAGATGAATTGTGATGATACTACAATTTGGACAAAAATTATTTGCAAAAAAAAAAACCAATTTGTTGTAAATGGATGCAGACATTCAGGACATTTGCCACAAACTTTCGTACAAATTCAGCATTCGTAGACCCTGCCTTCCTTAGCACCTGGTTTTTTTTTTTTTGTCCCATTTCCCTACCCCATTCTCCACAATGTTCCTGTTACATTTCTTCCCCACCCACCTCATTTTTAAAAATGAATCAGTTTCATTATGACACACCACCAAATAGGTTCAAACCCTACAGCGCTGCTACCCATGACCGGAGATTACAGAAAAAAAAATCCCCTCAGGGCAAGGGATGTGGGTATGCTGTGGGGGGCCATATAGAATCTGACCGTGCCTGGATTGATGCCAAGAAAGAGAAGAAACTACTGCAATCAGCCATCTCAGTTGGTTGGGGACTGACAGAATATTCTGGCACAGTACGGCTCCCTTGACGTAAAGTATAATCAGCCCAAAAGAGGGGTCACGTTAACAAAGGATGACACAGGACACCATGTATGTGGTTTTACCACATTCCAGTTGGTATATGTAGGGCACAGTTATGTGTTTCACAGCATTTACAAAAAACAAGCCCATAGGGGCAGCTATGATTTTTATTATAAAAATAGTTAAGAAATGTAAATAAAATTGATGCGTTACTTGCAGCAAAATGCTAAAATATCTAGGCCTAGGTAACACACGGGACCCAATTAAAGCCTATTGATTGTATGACAGATTTAACAATATTGCTCCTCCTCCCCCCCCCCCCCCCCCCCCGACTGGCGACACCCCCCCCCCTTTCCGTGGAGGTAAATCGCCAAAACAAAAAGGGATTGTTTCCTTATTTAATCTTTTTTTTTTTTTTTATTTTATATTATTTTTTTTTTATTTTTTTTTTTTTTTTTTATTTTTTTTTTTTTTGTTTTATTTAATTATTTATTTTATTTTTTTTTTTTTTTTTTTTAAATTTTTTTGTTCATTAGTTTTTTTTTTTTTTTCTTGTTAATCACAAAATGGGATTTTAATCCAGCTAATTAGCTGTCGTAAAAAATCCAGAGATAGCTAAAAGTATCGTTAGGCAAAAATGGGATATTAAATTGCAAGTGTCGGGAATTTGTATTGTGCTGTGGGGGGTGGTTTGGTCTTAAGGAATTGCGCGTCCGTCCGGCGCTAATATTGGGTTAAAGTTACGCTTAACTGGTAGCGAAAACATGGCGTAGCTTGACTTAACTCCATAAATTTCCTCAGTTGCCTCTGGGTTTAAATTGGCCCCATAGCCCCCATAGGGGACTTGTGGTAGAAAAAAAGCCCCAATGCACAAATCACAATACCCGCCAAAAGTATCTCAAGTCTGATTATAATGTGGTTGAAAATGAGTTCTGAAAAATTCAGCATTCCAATTGGAATTGAGTTCAAAATTAATACGCCGAACGGAAAGAAAACTCACTAGTTTTTCTTCTAATGATTTATGCTCAGACAAAAAAAAAAACCTGAGTATCCAAGGTTCATTCTGCCCCTTGAATCCAATATATGCTAATGAAATGCTTTCTAATGATCGAACTTGGAAATTAGAATTAGTAATTATCAGTAAGTATGTTTATCTAGTGGACAGATAATTAACACAATTGTACAGCTTGACATTTAGAAAAAGAAGATCTTTGCTCAAAACATTATACCACAGCTGATAACACAAGTGTGTCTAATAGTGTGCGATATGCTGTTTAACTTTTGAAAAAAACACATTAAAGAAGATTAAAGGAAAGACGATATAATGGGCAATTATACTTTCATTTCCAGTGTTGTTTGCTCTTGTGAAATGGAAACCAGAAAATCCTTATACTTATAGGTTTTATTTTAAAAGTTTTGGATTTTTTCCCATGGACATCCCCATTGTGGTGGCTTCATGTCTATGGGAAGTTTAGTAGTGCCAAAATTATTCTAGTCCCAGAGGAACATATGAAAAAAGGTTACAAGCATCACATTCACAAATATTATCATCAATTGTTACCCAGCTGTGTGTGATTTCATGGCCTGATCCAAGCAAGTTGTCCGGCTCAATTTGTTTTAAATATTTCATGGGGCCATTTTATAAAAGGGTGAATTGAATATGACTGAGGAATAGGACATGGTCTAATGTAGTATTTTTTGTTGTTAAAAAAAAATTGCATATAAAAACCATGTACAAATTTGTCTAGTATGCTCTTTTCTAGTGATATTTTAATGTTGCACTTCAAATGTAAGTTACACCTTATTTTTAATGGTATGTGTATACAGAGCAAACTATCTATTTTAAAGACTTAATAGAGGTGTATTTTCTTTAGTAAAGAATTATTATGAAAAAGCTATAGTAATGGGTTTATTATCATAGTACAGTAAGTGTGGTTATACCATAATTACAGCAATGTTTTTAGTATTCATAATACACTACAGTAATGGTTTAATTATCATAAACTACAGTATTGCGTTTTTTTATCATAACTGCAGTAGTAATGTGTTTTAGTATCATAAATTACCGTAGTGATTAGTATAATAACTAAAGTAGTAATATGTTTATTTTATAATACAGTTATGTGTTTATTATCATGACTACAGTAATGTGTTTTTATTATTAAATTACAGGAATGGTTTTTTATTATAAACTACAGTAATATGGGTGTATCATGGACTACAGTTCGACAGTAATGTGTTTATTCATAAAACTACAGTAATGTGTTTATTATTCAACTACAAGTAATGTGATGTTATTATCATAAACTACCGTAATGGTTCATTATCTAGTTTGCAGTAGTAATGGTTATAATCAATTTTATAACTCTAGTAATGTGTTTTATAATCATATATAGGAATGGTTTATTTAGTAGAATAACTACGTAAGGTGTTTATTATCATTAACTACGTAATGTGTTTATTATCATAACTAAAGTAATGAGGGTATTAGCAATACAGTAACATTTGTACCATAAGTACAGAAGTAATGTGTTGAATTTCATAACTACAGTAATGTGTTGTTATCATTATACAGTTAATTGTTTATTATCATAAACTACAGTAATGGGTTTTATTATCATAACTACAGTAAATTGTTATTATGATACTACCCCAGTAATGTGTTTTTATTGTCATAACGGCAGTAAAGTGTTTATTATTTATAAAAAAATACAGTAATAGGTTTCTTATTATATCAAGTAATGTGTTTATTATTATAAACTATAGTAATGTGTTTATGATTTCATAACACTACAGTTGTGTATATTAGTATAATCGGCGTAATGTGGTTTATTCCATCATACCTGTTGCATTTGTTGTGGGAGAGTCTAACAGTTCAAAGGAAATATCACTGTTGTGTTGCCATATTTACTGAATATGTAATACCGTTTTGTTTTACGTAATACCATGAAAGTAACGCAATCAGAAAAGAAAATAAAATAACAAGCTACATGTGGTGACTTATTTGGAGGGGACTATTCTTACATACATAGATTCAATGAAACCCCCATCTATCTTTGGCTTGTACAGTCTTCTATTATTGTGCTGCATGGACGTCTATTCAATTAAATTAGAAGTGGGGGGATAAAGGGTGTTGTTTGGTTGGTGTTGTGCTAGGTTCCTCTTACACTTCTTTATCCTTTCCATTGAGTTGCTATGATTTTACTTTCTTACAGGTGCTATTGCCATAGCAAATGTTTTGTTGACAGATCCGCGTTCCTTAGCTTCCTTGGTGATTGAAGTGTCAAAGTTAGCCAACCCAGTATATGCCCTGCCGAGCTTCATTAAACTCGGCCAGTGAGTGAAGTGCTTAGTGCTGCCCAGGCCACTATAACAGCTGCGCTTTTCCATATTGTCGGTGTTTAGACCATTATTTCTTTTCTTGTCATCTGAACAAAGGACAGACCTTTTTGTCCGAATATAATCTAAATGAGACAATAGCAGCCACTTCACTAATAAGCAGAAAGATTTGATTTAGAAAAGGACCAGGAACGTGACGATGAGGCGCACGGCAACCATGCTGGGTTATTAATTATTTGTTTTTGTTAGTTAAACATGTTAGGATCTTGATTTTGATGTGGATTAAATCAGAAACAGATGGGACAGGGCCACAAAAGTAGTATACAATTGATTATGAGCAATATATAAAAACTGATACCTTTTATTATCTATATATATATCTATATAGATATATATATAGTGGACCAATAGTTTACTTTCTGTAGTTAAAATCTTAAAATGCAACCAATTATCAGAAAGTTAAAAATAATTTAAATATCATGTTAGACAGATCTATCAAGCAGAGACGGATATAGGACCTAATGAGAGCTTTTTATAAGCAGTTTTATTAAACCAAGTGTCTGCTTTGCCTGTCCGATTGAAGATAAACAGACAATCAGGAGATTTCAATATCCTGTAGCTAACAAAAAAAAAAAATAAGGGGATATAAAAATCACGCTACATCATTAGTACCTAAGGTGTTAGCGAGGTTTTGCAACTACCTGCGCCATTGTCGCCATTTGTCGCAATTTTATTTCTTTGCGCAGCTTTTTTAGCGCTAGTTTTTTGTGCATCAATTAAGCCTCTTCATGGTGTTCGTATATGCAAAAAAGGGTCGCAAAACTTAACGCTAGTTGTCGCTATGTATTAACGGTTCGCCAAAAGTGGTAATACGTAATCATTGCGGAGGAAACGGACGTGCACGTAGGTTGCGATAGCGAAAATATATTGTATCTCTCTCAATATATTTATAATTTAGCATTTAAGTGGGTTTTTTTAATTTTCTTTAAATTTAAATCAATGCACTTTTTCATTTAATATAATATTTTTAATTAACCTTAAATTAATAGAGAAATGGGGCAACCTTAATATTGGCAATTAATGGGTAACGGGTAACGGTTCCAAGACAAGTAGTTGCAGTCCATGGTTCTGTTGCTAATAAACATATGTCTGTTTTGCTTCTTTAATGATTTTTTAGTAACTTAACTCAACATTTTACTGATGTTAACATCAATGTGCAGTCCAAAGTTGTTTTTGAGGCACCTAATCAATTAAATTTCGCTATCTCCCTAAGTTTCATTTCGAAGGTTAAGAAAATAATGAGGTGACCAGGGAATAAATCGATTCTGTGCTTTAGATATAGCGTTCGATAACAGGCAAGTCTAGTTACTCTGAATGAATAAATCAATAGATATGTTATTGGCACGCCAATTTTCACCTAAAACCATCATTGCCATCTAAGAGAAAAATTTGATGATGAATGGCAAAGGCCTCAGTAATATGACAGAGTTGTTGTAACCTTCTTATTGATTCCTCCCACTGAAGTCTAGAAGACTACAGGACAAATGTTGTGAATAAAAGGCAAAGACAATATTGAGTCCGGGCTGTAAATCTCTTTACACATTATTTAATTTAAGGAAATCATTACTCCTCATAGCTCCGAAAAAAAGGGACAAGGCTGTATAAAAGAGATGATTTACGAATTTAGAAGAGAAGAGTAAAAATGGTTCTATTTTTATGTATTTTTCATTCTGTCTTAATTGCATTTTTTGGTTTATCTTTAAAATGTTCCTTCACTTCTCCAAGATGCTGTGGATTTCTAGTGACTAAAAAATTTCTTCAAGCCATTGCGATTGGTTGGAGTTGTAGTTCACGAACAAAACTTGCAGCAATTAATGGTGGCGCTTTCTTTTTACCGGGATTTTTTTAAATGTTGGGGTATTAAAGGCAAGTCCAGCCACAAAATGAAAACCCTTACATAAACGGTAAACACCCCCCCAAAACACTTAACGGTGGTAATAGTTTGAAAACTGAAATATATAAGTCTAACCTGAAATCCTGCACAATGTCCTGTTCCCCTGTTTCTGTTCCATAACTGTCCGTTATGGATTGACAGTTTGACATCAACAGCAACTGACCCTGAATGTTAATCCCCTATCTGCTTTCTGAGCATGCCCAGGTTTCTAAATGCTCGTTACCATGAGCATCATAAGCATAGCGGCTTACAGTTGAATGAATTATAGGAAAAGTAGATTATTAACATATTTTAAAAAAAAGGCCATTCTTTATAAAAAGATGTCTTATGAGGGTGGGAGTGTCCTTTAAGCTAGTAGTCAATAATAAAAGGACGCTCTTTTGGTATTCACACACAAAAAAATGTTCTTTTGGTTCTTTAAAAATGTTTGCAGACGGGAAGTTATACCCCCACCCCCACCCCCCCCCCCCCCCCCGAGATACTACAAGTGTGAGCCCACCACACTGATATCTACTCAATAGTAGTTTCTATCCCTACTGGTATCCGTCTGGTATCCTACTACACCACTCCAACACCACTGGCAAAAATTGAGCATTGCTCAAAATATTTTGGGGCTGGACAATGCCAAAAGATAACCATGATGGTGATTCCCTTGGCGGTTGATGGTGTGTTATGTTATTTGGTTTTCAGGATGGATATTTTGCCCCCTGGCAATATATATGGACTTGTAGTATCGTATGGTTAAAGATTAGTATAGTATATTTAGCATAGTATTAGTATAATATAGTATAGTATTGAATTAGTAGTAGTATAGTATATCGTATCATATCTTATAGTTTAGTATCTTATAAGTATAGATATATATTTATATATATAGTATTGTATCATACGAATAGTATTGAAATAGTATTTGAGGTTGAATAAAGACATATGTACCTTCGAGTCCAACTTAAATTATTTTTATATTTTATATTTTTCTTGTTGCTAACTGAAGGCTTTAGTTATTTTGCAATTAAACAACAAACCATTATCAGACCATTACCGCTATATCGTCATATAATATATGATGATTTAAATTATAATCGGAGCGAACTGAACATTTCCTCTATTAATTGTCACAAACTCCTTCACAACCTATTTAAACTATCCAAGACCATTAACCCAGACAAGAACTGAAGTGAGTAGGTAAGAAGGAATCTAAAAGAAAAGAGAATGAATGGTGAACTGGTGGTTGAGACTTATATATTATAGAAAATGATGCTCCCTTTATTGAACTATTAAGGTATTGTGTCACTTGGCGTTCCCGCACTTGAAGAAAAGCATTCGGTCAGATCTTTGTGGTGTTCTTTTGCCATTGTGCATATAGTAGGTTATATTAAACAGAAGGGATAATTTATCCTTTATATTAACATAACAGCCATGAACATTATGTATATGTTATCCTTGTCAAAAGTTATTAATCAGTGATTAGCCGAAACATGTATTGAGATGCTAATACAATTGTCCTTAAAATATAGGGACATTCTATGTTCTTTTGCAAAAAAATAAACAATCTACAGCGCGAGATGAAGAAACAAATGACATGTCCACCCCAAAAGAACTTGGGGCCTTAATGTAGGTTACCCCTACCCACCGTCAACATCCGAAATATTTCTTTAAAAAAAGCCCAGATTTCAACTTAGAGAGCCTTCTCTCCCACAGCAATCCGATCAGGCTGCAAGTTTCAAGCAGGGCGGACTCCAGCCGTGTCTCTGATTGGCTGAAAACCAATGAACGGCCCAATGCAGCTGGGAAGAAGGCTTGTAGTGCGATTCCTTGGGATTTTTTTAAAGAAATATTGCGGTGGTTGGGGTGGGCAGGGGTTACCTACCGTACCTCAAAAGGATTAACACTAGGTGCAACGTGGCTGAGGATGGGATCCTGAAGGTGTGTGTGTGTGTGGGGGGGGGGGGGGGTTACTGTGCATATTATAGCCCTTGTGCGGGACAAGAAAGCAGCAAGGACCGAATGCATCACGGCAGCTTGGACTGTTCAGTTTCCTGGACTAATAAGACATAGAAGGAGGAGTGGTAAGAAGGATCTAAAAGAAAGAGATGAATGGTGAACTGGTGGTTGAGACTTATATATTATAAGAAATGATGCATCCCTTTTATTGAACTATTAAGGTATTGTGTCACTTTGGCGTTCCCTGCCCTGCAGAAAAGCATTCGGTCAGTATCTTTGTGGTTGTCTTTTGTGTGATATAGTAGGTTTATATTAAACAGAAGGGATAATTTATCCTTTCTATTTACATAACAGCCATGAACATTCTGTATATGATATCCTTGTCAAAAGTTATAATCAGTGATTAGCCGAAACATGTATTGTAGATGATAATAAACAATTGTCCTTAAAATATGGGACTTCTATGTCTTTTGCAAAAAAAATAAACAATCTACGCGCTCTATATGAAGAACAAATGAAATGTCCACCCCAAAGAACTGGGGGCTAATGTAGGTTACCCCTACCCACCGTCAACCTCCAAATATTTCTTTAAAAAAAGCCCCAGATTTCAACTTAGAGATTCTCTCCCACAGCAATCCGATCAGGCTGCGAGTTTCAAGCAGGGGCCGGACTCCAGCCGTGTCTCTGATTGGCTGAAAACCAATTCACGGGAAATGCAGCTGGGAAGAAGGCTCTGTAGTTGCAGATCTTGGGATTTTTTTAAAGAAATTTGCGGGTTGGGGGGTGGGCAGGGGTTACCTACCTTACCTCAAAAGGATTTCACACTAGGTGCAACGATGGCTGAGGATGGATCCTGAGGTGTGTGTGTGTGTGTGGGGGGGGGGTACTGTGCATATTATAGCCCTTGTTGAGGACAAGAAAGCAGCAAGGACCGAATGCCTCACTGGCAGCTTGGACTGTTCAGTTTCCTGGACTTTAATAAGACATAGCAGGAGAACCATAAGGAGCAGAGATGTATGGTAAGGTTTATTTTAAAGTACAGAGTGGGTCCAGTATGGGGTTAAATCTTAGTTTGGGGGGTGACATGACCTTGATAGAATAAAATATAGAGATAATTGATTAAGTAGATCTTTTACCATTCTAGTTGATATTTATTCATGTGACTGGGCTTTGATCTCTTATTTATTTAGTTATATTTATGCTGAAATATTAGGAGTGGGGGACATATTACATAGGCTTTGTACTTGTATGGTCATGGAACACTTTGGTGACTTTAAATATCGGTGTATTCTACAGGAGGGGCATGTTATACAGGTTCAGAAACAATGGCTGATTCTATGTGGCAATAATGTCTTCTAAATAAACAACTTGTATTGCAGTGATAGCCGCAATGAATGAGAAGAAATATAATAGTGTGTGGTGTGTGTGTGTGGGGGGGGTGTTAAATTCTATCTGCTCAATGTATCTGTACACCAGAACATATTTCCAGTAGCCTGCGTCTATCTTCCTCTTGTCTCCGATTGTTCCCCACCCTGTGAAAAGGCGATAATGTAAGGAAACCCTACTGTATATAGGAAGGAAGGAAAGGAAAACAGATGGAAAGTGCTAAGAATTACAGCAAGTGCATTTTGAAACAATAAAACGGGCTCCTTTCTTCCAAATAACAGGCTCCACTGTGAAAATCTGTACACAATAATCCAGTAAAACAACATAACAAGATAACAGGGAAATAATCTGTGAACCTGAACGAAAGTACTTTCTGTGAAGGAAGATAATCAGGACAATCAGCACAAAGCCCCTGTGGTTGCCTACAAAAATATCTTGCCTTGGCAAAGCCTTTCAACCTAACCTATCTAATGAAATATATAGAAGCGGTGCCCCAATGTGAAGATGAATAAGATTGTTCCAGATAATTCCCACTGATTGTGCTCTCTATAGATCTTTTATTTGAGCCTCATATGCTCCAAAGGCAAGATATACACAAGATCAAATCCTTTTCACCTATGGTCCAAAATGCAAATTGCATTCTGGGAATACAGTTTAAAGCTTATGCTATGTGCTGGGAATTAGTATCATCACTGACTTGCCGCTATGTATGCTACATCCTATTTGTTTTCCATTAAGCCCTGTTTATTATTATATATATTAAGGGCATCTCCACCTTAAAACAAAAAACTGTCCGCTTGCCCCCAACTACCAATTGAAATATTCAGCACATTTTCAAATGATTAATAAGCAGATATTTAAGGTAATTATTGCCTCTATAAGACAGAGTAAGCTGCTCCTCCTTTATGCAGCCGATTATAGCTGTGACTGTTGACATCACATCCAATGACTGACTTGCAATTACTACTGCTGCCTCCTCTCTCATGATTAATATGATAAAAAGCTCTGTGAGCAGAGAGGAGGCAGATACTTTTCAACAACAGAAGAGAACTGATGATTACATTTCTGGTTACAAATGCATGTAATAAACTGGAAATAGCAGTTAGGGTAGCGGACAAGTCATCTATTTTTTGTTAAATAGTAAATTCTGAAACCATGTTATGTACAAATCATTTTCAATCCCAAGAAGGGTGTTGATTTGAAAATACAGTAACTTTATCTTTCTTAATTAGTGATCAGTTGTCTGTCGGTTGAAAAAAACCAAAACACTGCACATAATTCAGCACAACCATTCGTGTGACCTAAAATCACGCAAAATTTCC
Organism: Hymenochirus boettgeri; assembly: GCA_019447015.1. Classification (NCBI taxonomy): domain Eukaryota; kingdom Metazoa; phylum Chordata; class Amphibia; order Anura; family Pipidae; genus Hymenochirus; species Hymenochirus boettgeri. The sequence continues at coordinate 186,408,343 of CM033475.1, forward strand.
AGAATTTACACGAATGTCTTTCATCTGTTCAGCCTTTACCTGGGATTGCTCCATGATTTATCTTTAATCATTTTCCAAAACAATGAATGCACAATATTGCACTCTCATTATAGGCTAATTGACACATGCTGGCTATATTCAATTAAGATTTTGTTTCACTGTTCCTCCACACTTACCTCCAAACCCACACTCATCGAACACGTTGCAACTGGCGGGTAAGATGACCACGTATTCCCATGATTGTCCCAGAGAAGAAAAACCATTATGCAATTCAATACAGCATTTAAAGCTTGTAATTAAAGCTAATATATATTTTGCCGCCAGCAGGTGTGAGTTTATATATACAATATAAAACATTAAGCAGAGTACGATAGGTTCTTATCTATTTAGGTATTGAACTCAAACATCTTCTCTTAAGTTAAAAGCAAAACAGAGTATTAGTGTTCCTAACTCTAATCAAACAAGTCTTCCTTACAATATCTGTTCTGCATTGTCCAAGAAAAGGATGAAAAGCTTCATTATTTGTACCTTGCACAGACATTGGCTTTGGTAATTGTGATCTAATTGGTCTATGTCATAACAAGGAAACTTATGACCTGAGTACAGCTAAGTAATGGATAATGTATCTGTGTTTAAAAGTTCATAGGTCAATTTATAAAAACTGCAGCTTCCATGCATGTAATTGACCCTTAGGAGAGAGTCACAACAGCCTCATGGCCGTTCCATGAAATTGACATACAGGCTCATCGTTGGGGCCTCCCACCAGCGGATCATACAACAAACCATGCATGACCCAACGCGGCCATCAACAACTCCGTTCATACCGGATGCATGCAAAATTGCCGTGCTGATCAGCCTTTGGAATGAATTTAAAGATACATACAGCCTAAAGTAATTTGTCCACCTAGTTTGCTTAAAGGAAAGCTTAATGCCCACCCATGGTGCGTTGTACTTCAATAAAATGTACTCATTATTAGCGTTGCTGTTATAATTAATATTATTATAATTATGAGATATAATTTTTATATTATTTATATTAAATATTTTAATTATTTATTATATTACTAAAAAGTACATTATTTATACATCTTGATTAGAGATGGCCGAACTTTGAAGTTCGTTAGTTCCAAAGTTCACAGAAACCTATTAAAGTCATGGGAGGAAGTTTGGATAAAATACAGTAAATAACAATGGTAACTTACTGTAAATGGCGTGGCCCCTGGGAAAAGGTCTGGGGAACATGTTCATAGCACCAAAATGTAATAAATACTTCTTTCCCACGATTGGGTCTGTTTCCACTGTAAATTCAGGGTTATGGCCAATTTGAGAGTTAGCAAATGAACTTTGTGGGTTACAGAACAATACAATTGAGGATACCGAAATTGACCGCTAAATTGAGGGTTACCAAAATCCAGAATTCGGTAAATAAGTCTTGGGTAAACCAAGTTTTGATCGTTCGAGTTCATCTCATAAAGTTCGGCCCAAACTCGGTTTTGGGTCATCACTAATCTTGATCATTCTCATTTTTTAGTCAGTGAATGGCTTGTGCCTGACATTTGCTCCCACAGTCTATGATTTGATATACTGATCAAAAGTCTCGCCAGTTGAGAAGTGGATGCACCGAATTTCGACTTGACTAATTGCACAGTTTATTGAAGACTGCAGAACTGACAACTGTTTTTTTGGTATTAATTAATCAAGTCGGAATTTACAGAAAATATGTTTAATCAATTGGCTGCGTTGGTTTGATCACTTGTTCGCATCTATGACTTAACAAGCATGCACAATGGAGCATTGTTCCAGAATATCTTCCAGAAACTAGCGGCAGGTTTGGGAGTTGATTTCAAGTCCATATTTAGGGATGAACAACCAGGTTGGGACACAACTACAGTGCATTCCTACAGTATAAGCAATAAAGTTTGCATAGCAAAAATTGCACAGTTGTAAAGTTCCAATGAGCATTGATCTGACTCCTTAATAATAAAGATGTAATGTGGGTTGGAATAGAATCCAGTTTCAAATCGAATCTGAGGTTTCGAATTTTCTATTTTTATCGAAAGTAGACGATTATCGAAAATCGAAAGTAGAACGCTTATCGAAATCGAAAGTAGACAATTATCGAAAGTAATGATCGATTTCGGAAACTCTCGAAAATAGAATGCAGAAGCTTGAAAACACGCCGACGTGAGGAAAGTTTTAAATTAAGTTTTGGTTATATTTACGGGTCCCCAGACCATCCCCAGGTCTCTGTGTGATTTACAGTGACTATATTACTATTTGTCCTCAAAATGGACAGAAACTTTCAAATAATTTACTCCCATAGACTTCTATGGCTTCGTTTTCGAATCTCAATTTCGGAATTTTATTCAAAAACAGAACGAAACTCAACAGTTTTGAACATCTATTAATAATATTATATTTCTGTATTTCATTTGTAATTGCTATATCCCTGTAACTTACCGTGGGCTTACAAGTCATGTGGGCAGTGCTGGTGGTTTGGTGAACTACTCACCTTATTTTGTGCCTGTGTTTACAGTAAAAGCTCTTTTTGATCTGGAATAGCCTATTCATGATAGGAGACAGATTTATTTTAATTCAATTTAGTTATATCTCCAGAAATCAAGCCGCGCAAGCACAAATAGGATGTCATGCTGTAAAGATGTACTGAATTTAAATGGATAATGTTGTGACTCTTCCTGAATGTTAAATTGGATGAGGATACCTGATAATTCACATTTTCATTTTTAAGGAAATAAAATCAAGCAAAATGTGGTAGACACAGGGATCTAGGGAGACTTAAGCCAGCTCATTATCCATGCCAAATCCTAAGGAATACGATAAAGACATAAGTGATGTTGATACTGAAATTCTGAAAGGAAACATTTCTAAATGTTTTGAACTATACTGAACAGATTTGACCTTTTTGCTATAGGTAATCAAGACATTTCAGTGAAGAGAAATGTAAAAATGATATCTTTACTTTCTATCTCATCTCATATCCGTTGTCATAAAAATGTCCCAGTAAGGCTTTGTACACACAAGCCAACCGATCGTTAAGTCTTTGGTTGGGAATTACAATGGTTCATTAAAGACAGCAGGACTAATCACTTTCACTAACGGTTTTGCCTTAAAAAAAAAAAGGACCAATCGGTCATGGTGGGTAGTTATTACCGTGTGCACGCAGTAAAAGATTTAAACAAAAAGATTAAAACAAAAGATTTAAAGGGTAACTGTGGTCTCTATACAAGTGCTCTCTCTAACAGAGTTCTTCTGTAACTTCAAACAAGCCTAGGACAATGTCTCTAGCTTCTGGATCTTGTTAGGCTTGTAAAATTACAGTTCCCGGTCTGTCCTGTCTGTTGAGTCTCTGTGACAGTCACATGATGTTTGTGTAAGAAGCCCCACCCCAATAATCAATCTTTTCTAAAGCCATTTACAGACCTGCAACCATCCTCTTTCCTTATGTTGCTCGGTCCAGCAGTGGATGCTCCAACCTTAAACTTGGAGGCAGACACCAAAATTCTGGTGATGTCACAGACACAGTAGTAGCAAGAAAAAAAAAGCCTTTATACTGCTGTAACTTTGTATAGATGAAACTAGAAGCCTGATCCTGGGGTTATTTTAAAGGTAGGAGTTTATGCATAGTCAATATATTTATCTGCTTGAGAAGAAAACATTCTGCTTAAATCAAAAATGTGTTCAGGTAACCATAACAATGAAAGAAAACAGTTCTTGTCAGTGTGATTCAGCCAGGAATCATCAGAGGAATAATCCAAATAACCTACTTTGAATGATCCTGTGCTAAGAGAAATGGAGGGGTAAGAGTGGCTCCACCACAGGGTAGGGATGGATGTAATTCACCATAGTTGTTTCACAAAAAACTTTCAGTATTTACTGATTGTTAAAATTTGCAAACATTTGATACCAACAAACATTTCAGTACACACACTGCAGAACTGTAGCCTACATTGATAACATAAATCTTTGCAAGCACACCATTTTTTGAGAAAAGGAGGTTGTGTCTGGGGGTAGAACAGGCCAAATGACCATTAACCAGGCTGCAACCTTGTAAGCCTTTCAGCTTATGCAAACAGTAAATCCATTCAATGGGGTGCATGTCAAAAGATCAGTAGGTTCATGGCAACATTTCATGATCTGATAGTTATAGACCTAGATAGATTATCAAAATGGGCAGCAGAATGGCAGATGAGATTCAATGTTGATAAATGTAAGGTGATGCATTGGGATTTAATAATCCCTGTGCCACCTACACCATAAATAACTCTGTGTTAGGTGCATCTGAAATGGAAAGAGATTTGGGGGTTCTGGTAGATAACAGACTTAGCTGTAGCAAACAATGCCATGGTAGCAACGCTAGAGCTAGCAAGATATTGTCTTGTATAAAGAGGGGATAGATTCAAGAGAGAAAAATATTATTCTCCTCTTTACAAGGACTGGTAAGGCCTCATTTGGAATGCGGTGCAGTTTGGAATCCAGATACAAAAGGGACATCTTGAAATGGAAGCAGTCCAGAGAAGGGCAACTAAATTAATAAGGGGAATGGAGGGGCTTGAATATGCAGGCAGATTAGACAGTTAGGGCTGTTTACATTGGAGAAGCGGCGGTTGCGTGGGGACTGATAACCTTATACAAATATATTAATGGCCCATACAGTGAACTCTCTGGTGCATGTTCACTAATAGGTCATACAGGGACTCGTGGATCACCTTTAAGGTTGGAAGAAAAAAGTTTCATTCAAGTTAGGAGAGGTTTCTTTACAGTGAGAACGGTGAACTGTGGAACTGTCTCCAGCAGAGGTGGTAATGGCAAGTTCATTGAATAACTTTAAAAAAGGCCTGGATAAGTTTCTAAAACAAAAAATATTGAGTTACTGGTATTAATGCATAAGATCTGGTTGATCCAGGGATACTTTCGATTGCCGTTTGGAGTCAGGAAGGAATTTTCCCCCCCTTTTTTAGCTGGGGTTTTTTGCCTTCCTCTGGATCAACTGTTAGGTAGGGTTAAAAAAAAAAAAAAAAAAAAAAAAAAAAAAAAAAGTGAATAGGTTGGACTTGATGGACGATGTCTTTTTCAACCTTAATTACTATGTTACTATGTTACATGTACTAGTTACTATGATATCCACACTATGTGGATGTTCACATTAGCATCAGTGAAAAGAACCTCAGGGTTCATTTGAACACTTGATGGACTGGCAGGAGGTGAATGTGGGATTATTACCTTAATATTTTAGAATCTGAACATATTTTCAGTTATCTACCCAATCATCGGAACAGTTAGAGAGTTTGTGACTGCCGAGTTCCATTCCGAGATTGGATTTGAACTATATATATATACCTATTAAATGAAAGGTATAAATAACAATAGTAAGTTAGTTGTAAGTGGCTCTGGGACCTGGGAAATAGTTTCAGGAACAAATACAAATACCAAAAAAAAAAACTTTCTTTGAGGTTTTTTCGAGGTTCTGCATCATTTTCAAATATTCGAATTTGAGGGCTTTGTATTTATCCCATATTCCCAATCGAGGCTTTCCTTATTCAGAATCGAGGGGTTCACTTATTTGTATTTCTCATATTTGACATGCATATTCGATAATTTCCCAAAATCTTGTTTCCGAAAAACCATTATTTCTTGAATATTCGATTTTGAAAAGTCAATATTATCGTAAATTCAAAAAAGGTTTTCATGATCTGAAAAATTGGAAAATCCGGAGTTCTGCTGGAACTTCAGGACCATTACTACCGAGTCATCCCTGTTATAATCATTCAACCTTTTTGTGTATGTTACATTCAAGCAGTAGAGCATAGTGGTATCTTGACCTTATGAGCAGTATCTTGCCTGTGGTGTTATTGGAGTTAAAAAGGTGAGAACAGATATCTTACCCTGACCTCTCATGCAAACTCAATCACTAATGGAAACAGCAGATAAATTGCAATATTTTTTTCCTAATTGGGTTAACATTTAAGGAAACATAGTGGATATAAATGACCTCACTGTCTGTGTAGTTTAACACGTTTTCTTGATATGAATAAATAAAAGGGAGGTTTTGTCTAGCTTTTGGTATTGTTGGCCAAGAGTTCGAACACTTAATAAGGGCATATTTATTTCTATATTTCACAGAAAGCTATTTTAGATAAAAATCAAGGTCAAGCTAGAAGTCTGATATTTTGCTTCATCGTCCTACTTTACTGTGCCCCATCAGGGCTTTGTCATATATTTTCTTTCTAATAAAAAAAGGCAAAAAAATCCACTGGGCAATTAGCATGCAAGATCTAGTGGCAAGCGCCATGTGAATTATGAAGGCTGAGCACCATAACAGTACGCCGTATAAGTCAGCACTTTTCCAAAATAACATTTCATTTTTGATCCATTTAATTGAGTTGCAGTTAATGGGGGAAATACCTGTTTATTTGCAATATCAGGAAGAAATCGAGTAGAATTAAAGGTCATTTGTACACATATCATACAGTCTTGTGACATTTTACATTTTAGGCAATTTAAATAGAATCTCATTGTTAATATGGAATTCTGCCTTGCACCACAGACTCATGTCATGTGAAAACACAATGGGAATTGTGCCTTTATATGTATGTATGTTTAATTTTATTTAGAAGCGCCATTTGGTACGCAGCGATGTCCATCATAAAATACAGTGTACAAACAAGGAGATAAGTGCAAGCAATTATACAGTTGAATAAAATCTAAATATCATAAGGTATTGAGATAAAGATATAAAAAAACTAGTCACCCTAGTAGAGATAATAATTTAGTGATAAATCGGATGGATCGGATCCGAAACGAAACTCCTCGGTTTCAAAATCCAAATGAACCGTCTGAATCCGGATGGATTGTCAGGATTTTGGGACTTCGGAGCGCATTTCAATAATTTTCGAATGTACAGGGCAATTTTCATAATTTTCTAAAATAGCTCCATACATTTGAAATTATCGAAAATTCGTTCCGGTTTTGGATTTTCGGATCTTCGGGATTTTCCCCTGAAGACTAGTGAGTTTCGGCGATCTCTAGTGATAAAAGGGACAGGAATATCAAAATAAAACTTTTCCTTTTTTAAAAATTTTCTTATTCAGAACATCTCATCTTGCAAAAATATCCATTCTGTCATTGATTAAGAGTCTATAATAGCGTTATATTGACTAACAACTAGAGATGGGCAGTTCGCGGATTTGAACCCGGATTCGCTGCGTATCATGTGCATTTTCCGGAATTCTGTTTCCGAACTTTTTCCAACCCCGTTCTGAAATTTTAGAAAATCCTTGAATGTTTAAGGATTAACTGACGTTCGGTTATCCTCAATGTCAGAGGATTCTGAAGGGAAGAAAGTCTACAGCCAGATGTTTGGGTCCTGCGGCTCAACCCAGGACCCCCTCCCGGGTCCTTAGAAGGACCATTGTGCCCTTTGGGGCTTAAGGGTTCCCACAGCTTAAACCAGGACCCCCTCACAAGTACCTTTGTTGGGGGTTCTGCAGCTCATAACCAGGACCCTTATTGACTCTAAGAAGAGCCCTTGCGTTCGTGTTGTTTTCTTTTTTCCCAGCCAGCAACAGCAACTCCACTGATGTCGTCATCACTGGGTGATGTCACTGCCATCCGCCAGTGACAGTGTCGGCACTGGCGACATCAACGTCACCAGAAGTCATCACAGTGATGGCAGAAGAAAGAAGACACCAGCAACACGGCAACATTGATGTTGCCAGCACAAGTGGTGTCACTGGTGGACACAATGACATTGCCCTGTGTTGGCAACATCAGTGCAGTGGTGTCGCCAGCTAAGAATAAAGAAGACTTCAGATCAAGACGTCGGCAAACACCAGCACCATTGATGTTGCCAGTATTGGCGCTGTCACTGGTGACTACAGTGCCGTCGCCCTGGGAAGAAAGAAAACAGGCCCCAAGGGCTTCTAGGAGCCAATGGGGTCCAGTTTTGAGCTGCAGGACCCCCTACAAAGGCACTTGTCAGTGCTGCAAGGGCACTTCTAAGTGCCAGGGAGGGGGATGCCAGTACAAGCTGCGGTACCCGTTAAGCCCCAAAAGGCATTTGTCAGTGCCACAAGAGGCCTTCCAAGTAGGGGTGTCTCTAGTTTTTTTTGCCACATGAGCCATACTTTTGAATGCCACCCCTATGTATTACTGGACCTATGTTTCTTTTTCTTCTGCTCTGCTGCCACTTTTCTAAAAAAAAAGAAATTTAAAGTGAGCACTGCCTGCCGCCTCTTTGATATTTAGCAGGGGTGCTGCCCTGAGCATTTTGCTCATATTGCCTCATTAGAGAGACACCCCTGCTCAAGGGCCAAGGGCACTTAAAGGTGGAGAGGGAGGTCCCGGTTTTGAGATGCAGGACCCTTAAGCCCCAAAAGGCCCTTCTAAGGTCACAATGGTCTTCTAAGGACCTGGAAGTCCTTAGAAGGATCATTTGAGGGTTCGAATCGGCCATTCAAGGATTACTGAAAACAGCCTGCGGAAAAACGGAAATGTGCGTTAATTCCGTTTTTATGCTGTTCTTGATGAGGGACAGTTCCTCAGACCATTTCCCAGGTCTCAGAACCATTTACATTAAGTTACCACTGCTTTATTTTTTCCCCCGTTGACTTTAATGGTGGATTTCGAAAATCCGTGAATCCTTGAGCAGATTGGATTCGGCCATCTCTACTAACAACATTAAAACTAATTTTTCAGTAGAGATGACCAAATCATTTGGTTGAAACTGAAATTCTGTGTCAAAGCCACAATAATTTATTTTCACGGAAAATTTTGCTGATGGAATGAAACCATGAAAATTCTAGCAGAACTATATCAATTTGTTCAGGCAATTGGTAAAGTAAAAAAAAAAACATTCTAGACATTCTAGATCTATAGGAGCAATAATCTTCCTGCCTTGCACAGGACTTTCACCTCTATGCGCTGGTCTTATTTACACTATAATCAGCATTTCATATATTACATATTCCCAAGAATATTTAATGCCACACGTAACTGAAGCACAATTCACATCAGTTGGGAACAAAAGTTTATTCAATGGAGGGTATGTGGCTTCATTATTTTAAACCATATCTCTTGATGTATCATGTCTTCCAATTCTTAGTTTTTATATATATTTTTAAATAGTTTCTATAAAAGAAAAAAAGGTATAGAACTATATACATAAAGATTTAAAAAAACTGCAGCTCTGGAAAAAGTCCTATCACCACAATTCCTTTACCACAACCTTTAACGATATTGGCTTTTGTATCATATATTGGGGTAAAGGTTGTCTGCTTTTGACATTGTATTGCTAACTTTTTAACAATTATACTGATTTGACAATTTCCATTATGGCTGATCAAATATTTAGCGAGCCGGTGATGATGTAGATTCATATGTCATTTGTTTTACTAATGGGGGGATACTAATAAATAAGTCAAAAGCCTGCGAATCTCATCCATATAGCTCCCCCTACATTAGATTTGCAAATTACTGGCTCAAGGCATAAATTACTGCATAGCAAGGCAGACAATTGTAAAATGACAAGCTCCTAGGTGACTTTGCTTCGAAATATAGGCATTAACAATAGCTAAGAGAAATCAGAGCTGTACATCTTACTGATTCCAAAGCAGAAAAATAGTTGGATTAGCACTTTGGTTTTATATTCTTAAAAAAATCCACCAATATAACTGAAAAATAGTTTGTGCAAACCTAGGCAGGATTGCTAAAGGTAAATAGCTTTAATGATCGCAGCATGAACATTATACAACACACTGGGTAGAGAGATATTTAAGTGCACACCTATACAAGAACTAATCATTTATTCACCCTAGGAGAAAAATGGAAATGGCACAATATGAAGCTATAAAATGGATCATAAATATTGATCAATAAATAGACTTTCTGACAAGCCATAATTTAAAAAGTTCAATGATAAATATGAATATATACTGTTAATGAAAGGCAGAAGGGTATAAAAAAATAACAAAAGGAATATGGTATATTTACAGGGTGGTGCAATAAGGAAACACCCCTGTCTCTTTACCTTTCGGTTCCCACAATGCAGTGGTCACCAGGTATTTCATTGTGGGAGTGTGGAAGATAAGGCTGGGTACACACACCGATTCACCGATTCACAGCACTTTCGGTCGGTCGGCCAAAAATATTGGGTGGTGTGGGGCAGCTGGCCGCGACCGACCTCGATCGTTGATGATGATCATCATGATCAGACGTGTTGGAAAATGATGATCGATCGTTTCCCTATGGAAATGTTCGACCGATCGTTTGCAATTTGGCCGCGGCCTAATTGTCCGTGACTGACTGACATTTGTCACGGCTCGTTCGTAGCAAGCACACGGTCAGGACAAATAGTCCTCAGTGTGTACCCAGCCTTAGATGTTCCTCCCTCACCCTGGTTTAATATGTAGGTATCACAAGTCTATGATAACCCAATATTAAATGTGTTTTTTCACTGATATGTGCAATAGCGCACAAAATTGCTCTGTCAGTATAATTTCCACAAATTCTAGAGCTTCCTAATGATAACTGGAACTTTACAGTACCTGTTAGCAAACACTTAACCTAGAGATCGCCTATTAAAATCCCTGTTTGACAACCAGTTGCACCATCTCTTGGACTGTTCAGTTTCCTGGACTTTAATAAGACATAGCAGGAGAAGTAGGTAAGAAGGATCTAAAAGAAAGAGAATGAATGGTGAACTGCCTCAAACACATTTCCAGAGTACAAGTAAAACCAGCAGGAAGGTTTCCAAATAACTCAGCACTAAATGCCATATTATATTCCAGTAAAAGGCTAGTCAGCCGGCATCAAAATATTTTCACAGAAAAGCCTTTACAGCATAACTCGTTGTGCGTGAGGGTTTGAAGATAAATTCAGGCGTCCATAACCATAGAGCTCAATGCTCATTTTACTTTTCTGTCTGTACCCCAAAGTGATGCAGCTGGGTTTTCTTTAATATGAGCTTATACCCTTTTAATAAGATCAAGGGAAAACATACACTTCTATGTAATATAACCTAAGACAGAGTTACAGGTAAATATGGGAAATCTGTGGAAGTGTAATACATTTTTCCAAGATACCACATGATAATCCCACATCCAGAAACAAAATGATGGCACGTGTAAGTGATAAATGGATAATGCTGGGCCACACTGGCCCAATTTTTGATTAATTTGAAACAATGGCATTACAGGGTGTCTCTGGACATCATACTGACGATCCAGCTTGAATCATTCATTTGCCATGGACTTTGCATATAGTTGACAGCAAAATATTGGTCTTTCGACAGTCAAACTTTTGTGGGGACATTGGCTGTTATTCTAGTCATTATATGACACAATTTACTCAACATACATCCTACAGTTTTTATTAGACCACAAGATCAATTAGCCTAAATAATTGAAATTTTGCTTAAATTCCTGACTGACAACAATGGCTTTTCAATTTGTATTCTTTAGGTCAGAATAATGGCTGGCTATATGTGCTGCGATCTTTACCAAGCAATATCCTTAACTGGCATTATATCACGTGACCTTGTAGAATCCACGGCCATGTTCTTTTTAAGCTTTAAATCATAGCGCGGCTGAAAACTATCACCTATATTTTGACCCACCAATCAAAATATTGGAATATCGGAATAACGCAAAGTCGGAGATTCATAAAAGTTCTTATCGTTTAAAATGGTGCAATTTGCCAACCAATCAGATCTTATTTACACTTTGAAAGCTAACATCTGTTAGTTTAATGAGTGTTTTTTTTTCTTTCAAATTTCAGGTAAAATTCATTTGCCTGCGATCAGATCTGGTACCGGACTGGCAGCAGTTTAAAACAGCGTACATTTACTTTAAAGCGCATCAGCTGTTTAAAAACAGCTTACACTTGTCTTTGCTGGAAGTGAAGTGGGTTGTGTTAGGGGCCCGGACACTATATTGAATGGGGGCTGGGCCCTGCAGTTTTGCTATGTGGGCGTCATGTGTAGAATCAAACGTGTGTACGAGCCTTTACTTAGCATTCTACTGGATTCATTGCTATTCAACTCACTGCATTTCCCCTTTAGGCTCTGACAGTGCTGACGTTTATTAACACAGCAGATTAATAGCACAGGGAAAAGACATTTTCACAAACATGATAAATATTAATAATAATCAATAACACTTATATGTCCTGAATTGAGCTGCAGACAAACCCTGGGGAATGTGAGAAGAAAAAAAGACTACGCACGGGAAAAGAGGTTAAAAGACTGGGCGCTGTTATGTTTGAAATGCTGCTTATGTTTCCATATTCATAGGTAATGTAAAGTGAAGAGCCATATTCCACCGTGGTGATTAGTTTTCCTACCCACAATAGGAGGCAATCTTCTCGGAATACCATCTTATCTTAGGATAAAAAAATTCTAATGTAGACAGCGCATTAGGAGGGGATAATGGATTTAAACGAAACCTGATGGTTTATTCCCTGTACAGGGGTCTATGTCTCCAAATCCAGTTTGTCGTTGAATTATAATTCCTTTGGCAGAGATTTGTAGTTCAATTATGGCTCGAACAGTCCAAGATATACTATGTTGCCCTTTACAAATGCAAATGAAACCATTATTTTTTCACCGCAGAATATTGTCTTTACAGAGTTATTTCCATTTAAAGTCACATAAGACTTATTTCTTCTTAGAAATTGTATGTGTCCCTTAAATGGACCCGATCTGGTTTTATTTTACTTTAGTTATTATTATTGTGGATTTATATTGTGCCAACATCTTCCGTAGTTTTTTACAATTACATGTATACATTCACATCAGGCCCTGCCCCGAAGAGCTTACAATTTTAGCACATTTATTTGACACATACAACATCTTATGTCTTTATTATTGTGGGGGAACCGGAGTGCCCAGAGGAAACCCACGCAAGCACGGGAGAACATGCCAACTCCTTGCAGATGTGTCCAAGGTGGAATCGAACTCAGGACTTTATCGTTGCAAGGCGTCAGTGCTAACAACTGAGCCACCGTGTGAGTAGAACCAGGATCTCTGTCTTTTAAAGTAGAGATCAAAAACTGCATAAAATCTGAAAATTTGATTTTCTACATTTGCATTTTTAGAATATTAAATCAGAATTTTCTTGTAAAATGTAAAAAAAAAATTTTTTTTACAATTCGATCTTTTAATATTCGTTTAGAAATTTTAAAAAATTCTAGTAGATCCGTGGATTTTCAAAACTAATTCAAAATCAGGTTTGTTTTCAGAACCCCAACTCACCATTGGATAAACAAGCCAGTGCATGTTCTGTAGTTTTTAAATGTAACTTGTTGCTTTGAACCACATGGCAACTCCATTCTGATAGACAGGTCCTAATTTTATGGCAAATCCCCCAAAATTACAGCTAGAATCACCTGCATGGTCAATATATGCAATATCTAGAATAACACATTTACCATGAATATTAGCCATAAATGGTACTAATGACTCTCTCATTTGAAAGTCAATGGCAACATTTACCTTGTGATATTATTTGCTTAACCACCAGATGTCATCTAACTGCATGAATCCTGTATAAAGCTAACATCTAATTGGTTGCTGTAAATACATAATGGAAGCAAATGTGACTCTTATTGGAGTGTTGTAAACAATAACACTCCACTATAACAATCAAAATTGATGATCAAGCAACTTGGTTTGGAAATAAACCTCGTTTAAATTCGGAACCCACGGAGCTGACGGATTCCCTGAACTTTTAATTGGAAATGGAATATAGAAAATCTAAAATTCATATGAACATTCGAATTCCATACAATTGGGTTTGAATCGAATTTCCGAACTTCAATAGGTTCCGTAGAGCCGCAGTCGGAACGGAACTCACAGTTATATTCATCTCTACTAGAGTCACAGGCTGGTTACCCTGGTAGAAAATATTGGCCTGGAATCTGTATATAAGGCTATTTTTTTATGAATTGGCAAACATCGCACTGTGCTTCATCTATGCTGCTAACACTCAGCTTTCCTAGTGGGTTATGAGGTGTTGTAAACACCACCTTGTCCCCATTTATAGTCAATGCTGTATACCTGAATGGATTATTTCTATATAAAGAGCACATGGGACTCCATATTTTGTATTTCAGAGCTGCTGCATCCCTGCCATTTCCTCGCTGCCACACAGAGCCTGGGGCAGGCTGCTGAAATGACTTGTGATCCACTGTAATTTTTATCAGGGCTTGTTTCTGCTAAAGAGCCTCTTTTTGTTTCGCAGAAATGTGATTTGGCCTTTTTTCCCCTATCTCCTATTCCTTAGTTAATATACCACTTCCACTTGCCCTGGAGGTAGAAAGGTATTCCACGCAATGGCTCGCATCCCAATGTTTTTGCCTCGAAGCACAACGTACTTTTTCAAATGTAATTCAGGCTGGAATATACAGACAAGGCCTTTATTTAACTTTTAACCATCGATATTCCTGGTTTATTTTATAACCAAAAAGTAGACACATCTGCGCGATACAGCCATTTAGGTATATACTCACATGCTGATTGGTTGATTTTTTATATTCTGGAGGCATTAGCCCCAAGCATCTTGTATTGGCCTAGTTCTCCCTTACTTTGTCTGAAAGAATTAAGTACAGTTTTGCAATAAGTTAAATTATATAAGAAATGACAGGGTGTATGGCTTCTATGTATGTATGTATAATTTTATTTATAAAGCGCCACTTGGGTACGCAGCACTGTACATTAAAATACAGAGTATACAAACAGGGGATAAGTGCAAGCAATTATACAGTTAATAAAAATTAAATTAAATACAATTTCTATACAATCGGTTAAGAGCATATATATAAATTATGTATAAATTGATACAAGTGCAACAAGCCTTGGCACATTAGGATGAGAACCCTGCCCAAAGAGCTCTACAATCTACATGTGAGGACAACATAGTGTGGGGGGGATGAGTTCAAAGTGCTTAAAAGGCTAAGAATAATCATTTGTTGTGCTGATGCTCAGAAAGGTAGGAGGCGTCATCCCCAAGAGAGGGAGAGAGTTCCAAAGGTAGGGAGCACAAGAGAAGAACGGTTTAAGGTGGGAGGCGCAGTGTTTAGTTGGGGTCGTGGAGATTCCTATATGTTGTATAATGGAGGGTGATACTACTATATACTAGTAATAGGGTGATTTACTAGTATAACAATATATAGAAATGACAGGGTTATTACTAAAAGTTCCAAATGTACTAAGGCACACCGCTGTTGCTGTTGGCCAGACAAATTGGTAGGTGCAATCCTCTCACCCCTACTTCTCAGGGCTACATAACCAAGCAAGGTATCAGTAGAGGAGCACACTACTGTAGTGAAAACTTCTTGTGCAAAAACAGCATAGGGTGTATTACTACTATTACTAGTATAGGGTGTATTATTAGTATATACAATTTATATAGAAATGACGGGTGTATTACTACTATATACTAGTAATAGGGTGTATTACTAGTATATACAAATTATATAGAAATGACGAGGGTGTATTACTACTATATACTAGTAATAGGGTGTATTATTAGTATATACAAATATATAGAAATGACGGGTGTATTACTACTATATACTAGTAATAGGGTGTATTACTAGTATATACAAATTATATAGAATGAACTGGTGTATTACTACTATATACTAGTAATAGGGTGTATTACTAGTATATATCACAATTTATATAGAAATGAACGGGTGTTTACTACTATATAGTTAATAGGGTGTATTACTAGTATATACAAATTATATAGAAATGACGGGTATATTACTACTAATACTAGTAATAGGGTGTATTACTAGTATATACAAATTATATAGAAATGAACGGGTGTATTACTACTATATACTAGTAATAGGGTATTACTAGTATATACAAATTACATAGAAATGAACAGGTGTATTACTACTATATACTAGTAATAGGGTGTATTACTAGTATATACAAATTATATGAAATGAACGGTTATATTACTACTATATACTAGTAATAGGGTGTATTATTAGTATATACAAATTATATAGAATGAACGGGTATATTACTACTATATACTAGTATAGGGTGTATTATTAGTATATACAAATTATATAGAATGAACGGGTGTATTACTACTATATACTAGTAATAGGGTGTATTATCTTAGTTTATACAAATTATATAGAAATACAGGGTGTATATACTACTATACTAGTAATAGGGTGTATTTAGTATATTACAATTATATAGAAATGAACGGGTGTATTACTACTATATACTAGTAATAGGTGTGTATTACTAGTATATAACCAAATTATATAGAAATGAACTGGTGTATTACTACTATATACTAGTAATAGGGTGTATTATCTAGTATATACAATTATATAGAAATGAACGGTGTATTACTAGTTAATACAAAATTATATAAAATGAACGGGTGTATTACTACTATATACTAGTAATAGGGTGTATTACTAGTATATACAAATTATATAGAAATGAACGGTATATTACTACTAAATACTAGTATAGGTGTATTACTAGTATATACAAATTATATAGAAATGACGGGTGTATTACTACTATAATACTAGTAATAGGGTGTATTACTAGTATATACAATTACATAGAAATGAACAGGTGTTTACTACTATATACTAGTAATATGGTGTTATACTAGTATATACAAATTATATGAAATGACGGTATATTACTACTATATACTAGTAATAGGGTGTATTATTAGTATATAACAAATTATATAGAAATGAACGGGTATATTACTACTATATACTAGTAATAGGGTTGTATTATTAGTATATACAAAATTTATAGAAGAGACAGGGTGTATACTACTATATATATTAATAGGGTGTATTACTAGTAATACAAATTATATAGAATGAACTGGTGTATTACTACTATATACTAGTAATAGGTGTATTATTATATCAAAATTATATAGAAAATGACAGGGTGTATTACTACATATACTAGTTAATAGGGTGTATTACTAGTATATACAAATTATTAGAAATGAACTGGTGTATTACTACTATATACTAGTAATAGGGTGTATTACTAGTATATACAATTATATAAGAAATGAACGGGTATATTACTACTATATACTAGTAATAGGGTGGTATTACTAGTATATACCAAATTATATAGAAATGAACGGGTGTATTACTACTAATACTAGTAATAGGGTATATTACTAGTATATACAAATTATATAGAAAGAACTGGTGTATACTACTATATACTAGTAATAGGGTTATTACTAGTATATACAAATTTATAGAACAACGGGTATATTACTACTATATACTAGTAATAGGGTGTATTATTAGTATATACAAATTTATGAAATGAACGGGTATTTTACTACTATATACTAGTAAGGGTATATTACTATTATATACAAATATATAGAAATGAACTGGGTGTAATTACTACTATATACTAGTAATAGAGGTGTATTACTAGATCATATCCAAATTATATAGAAATGACGGGTATATTACTAAGAATATATCCTGGTATAATACAAATGATATAGATATGGGTATATGCTAGTATTTACAAATATATAAAAAGAGTATATTACTAGTATACACAACTTATATTATATAAACATCCGAGAATCAATAGCAAAATAAAAATTAGATTGGAATTTTTTTCCAAAATTGTAAATTATTTTAAAAATGTGCTCAAAAAGATTCCACAGAACTGCTGTCGGAAAACTTGCCAACTTCGCTTATCTTTAATATTTACAGATTATATAGAAAGGGCAGGGTTGTATACTAGTATTTAAATTTGGCATGTACAGTATGTAGAGAAGGAGCACTACACGGAAAGTGAACCTGCCACAATAAGTTCAGATATCAAGGCTCTATATGGCCAGGACAGACAGGTGTATTTATAGGGCATGTCCACACTGAAAACAAAAAACTGGTGACTTGACAGCTACCCGCCCACAACCGAACTGCAATTTTACCAATTTATTAAATGCATTTTAATTGGATATATAATGAAGTTCTATTCCTTCTGGCAAAGGTTTCTGCCTCTCCCTCTGCTCCAAGAGCTTTTATATGCTTGAGCATGTGCAGAGGAGGCAGCAGGTGAAACAGCAGTCAATCATTGGTTTGTGCAGTCAGTCAAGTTACAGACTTGATTGACTGCATAGGGAGAGGCCAGCTTACTCTGCCAGAATGGGGACAATAATAATCCTTAAAGAGATATCCACCCCTGTCTTCAAAAATGCATATATTGTAGAATACCCCTAAAACCTAAGTTTTGTTTAGAGAAAAGTTTTAAATCGCCTCACACACAGCTATTATACTTACATGCTCCTCGCTCCACCGACGATTCCAGGTTCCTCACTCAGTCTCCACTGTGGATGCTCTTTTCTTTTTGTGTTCTTGAGCAGCTGCAGTGGAGACTGCTCCGGGAATGGGCGTCAGTGATTGGCGACACTGAATGCCTTACCTGGAAGTGCAGAGCCGCGGCAGTGGATCATGGAGGAGCATGTAAGTAATAATAGCTCTGTGTGGGAGCCAATTTAAAACTTTTCTCTAAAACAACTCTAGGTTTTGGGGGGTATTCTACAATATATGCATTTTTGAAGAGAGGGGTGGACATTCCCTTTAAATATTTGGTTAGTAATGCAGGTAAAAAAAGTGCAAATTATGTCAGTGGGGATAGGGGGCATGTAACTGACAACTGACTTGTTTTAAAGGTGAACATTCCCTTTAAAAGAGACTATAAGCATGAAAATCAAAGGACCCAGGGCACCAGGAATACAAATGCCATTTGTGAAAATAACTGACTAAGTGTCTCAGCAGCCATTCTCTATCAACAATTGGAATAACAGCACCCCTAGTGGTCTGAGAATAAATTGATTTTTATTAATATTTAGTAAAAGAATGTGATACTTTTAATGGACAGTGCTCTACTTTTTCAACATATATTGGACTAATACAGCAAAACAATTATTATTTATATTTAGGAAGCAAGTCATTATTTCTAGTCAGTACACCATGCTCCAAGAACTTACAATCTAAGCCCTATCAAATACACACAGCCTATTATGTATCACTGGGATGGGAGACCCATAAGGCACCCCATACAAGCACAAGACCCATACATGCTGTATCAAAAAGGGGATTTGAGCCCAGAACTCCAGCATTGCCATGTACATGCTGACCAAGAGGAATTAGTACATTCTCTTTACAGTATTCGAAATGCAAACATGAAAGTAAGCACACAATGTAAGTAAGCCCTTGCTTCACCATCAGACATATATGTCAAGACTTTATATCTATTGTATAGCAAGGGATTCCATAGGATGGATATACAGTATTTTTTTATAATTCTAAATTATAGCTTAAATATGCAGAGCAGGACACATCTTTCTGGTGAATAGGTGTATATCACATGAAGTAACTCAATTCAGATGAAGTAGTTTAAGGAAAGCGATCCACAGTTGTATTGCCTTGCAAACCTAGACAAAACCCCTTGCAGATTAGTTAAGAGCCGTAATGGTATCTGGGTTGTTGTGTGTACTTATATATGAATAAGAAGTAACACTCTTTTATATATATTATATTTTACGCTGCAAAATGAATATTTAAAAAAACTGAGCAGAGCAGTTTAGGGATTTAATGAATTCAATACTAAGTCACGTTTCTTACAGTTACAGTGTTCCGGATGAATGAATAAATGCTAGCTAAAGCTCCAGATCAGTAATAACTCCATCTTACTTCCGTGCAGATTGCCATGTTTTCTTCCCGAGGCATAGAGCAAAGGGAAAAATTAAAGGACACAAATGTCCTGCAAAACCAACAATAAAAGGTCATCAGATCACATCTGGCTCAGGTTGGAAGTCAGCAAATGTCATTAGCATTTGACAGCTATGGTGGTCTCCATTAATCCCCTAAAGGATATGGGTCTGATTTGTAATGTTTTCAACAGGCGTTAATTATATTCATGGTTATGAGAATACAAATATGCCAAGAACTAACTTGTGGGAAAGAAGAATCTGCCATTTTTAATCTATGTCATTTTATTTAAAAACAAAATAAATAAACGGTATGCTGTTTGGTTTTCAAATCCTTACAGCGTGTGTAAAAGCTCGGCTTCCTTTACATATGGCGCTGTTTGTGACGATAGCTTCAGTCAAATGTGCATTTTCCTCAACTTTGAATACTTTCCAAGTAACCTTCAAACTTCTGTAATATCATTTACCAAAGCCAGGCCATGTATTATGTATGGCATAGGAAACCTAGCACATTATACTGCAAAGTTAGATAGAGATCTCTTGTTATGTGAAACAAATGCACTTTGAAGACACAGGAAGTGTGAAATATACAATAAAGAGTGATGTACAAATAACTCTCACAGTGCTTTGTTTATAAAATACCATATATTGAATATCACTCCGTACACTAGAGGAAAATACTACCAGATGTCAACAATAAAAATCCTGTTCACAAAAGATTATTATCCAGATGTGTGTGATACCTGAAAATTGCCAGCGGCCTATAACGTTCATAATATGGAGTTTTAATAAATCTGTGTATTTACCGTTTCTATCACACATATTCACATTCCCTTTTAATGTATATTATACCACTTCCTGGCACATCTTCTACAACTATGATCCTATAAAGGGCAATGTGCCAAGGGCTGCAATCACATTGGTACATAAAGGGGTTGTACCAATAGAAACCTCAATAGTTTTCCTTTTCTCCTTCCTTTATATTTTTTACATATTAAATAAAATAAGGCATTCTTATGGTCCATAACAGTAGAAGGGGTTAATCTTTAGTGAATATGGGGTGGACATGGTATCTCAGCCACTTTTAGCAAAATTATACCTTTTCACTTTTCTAATGACACAACACCCATTTGTACAGAAGCACACATGACATTTAGCGATCAGACAAGGCTTGCTGGCCAAGCGTTGACCTAGCTCTTTCAATATGAAATCACTCTATAACTGATATCCATTAAGCTGCCTAATCAATCTCAGTGGGACAAATAATTGGCTTTATAGTTCACCTGCAAATACAAGGGTTGTGACGTTCTCCCTGCTCTTTAGAACAAACTGACAACCAGAGGTGACCTTGGTGAAAAACAGTGTAGCGTTGATACATTATTATATTGCAAGCTTTAAATAAAAACTCTATTGTACCCCAAAAATACAGAAAACACTGCATCTGTTAGGGGCTCTGTTTGTTATTTAGTCAATTGTGTATTTCTCTTAATAGTAAAACATGGCATAAAGATAATAGAGTGTGACAAAAACCAGCCTATTATCATGCCTAAAAAATGACCTGCTAGATGTATTGTGTTTGTGTGTGTGTCTGTGGGGGAGTTGGAAGAACGTATTAGCGTGGTACGCAAGGGCAAATTTTTCAGCCCAAACTGCTATCGAGGGAACGGCCAAGCCAAAATAGAATTGGTCACTGCAACCATTGTGCAGCCCATAGGAGACTGCACGTTTGGCAGTGATTGGATGTATTTACCAACATTTCTATCTGTACCCAATAGAGTTTTGAGGGTACCAGCTGAAGAACAGAAAGTGGCCATACTCACAACAATACCAGTCGTGACCAAATATGGTTTATAAAATCTTACATATCCTTACTATCATTTTTTTTCATTTTTATTTAAATCCAAGACTATAAATAACTTTGTATTTGAAATTCTGATTCATCTGAAATACTGGGTCCTGCCTAGAAGCAATGCTCCTTTCTGTATAGGAGGCTGTACAGTATCAGCTGCTCCATTCAGAATTACCAATGACCAACTTGCTACTAAAGAAATGAAATGACCTATGTGCATTGTATTGTATCCCTAGTGAAAGACTTTTGCTAAATGTGAAGTTAAACATCTTTCGTTAAGCCTAAAGCAACCCCTGTGTACTAATCTCCAGATGGTAAGATACCATGGGACACTGTCAGTTATTTTTTCATATTTAGTCATCCCATGGCTATTAATAATTGACTTGACTAACATCTTACTTTCCATCTATCTGAGTTATTTTATACATGTAACCTTGTATATATTGAGATCACAGTTCATCCGTTTAACTGGGGATAATTAAATATTGCAGCTTTAGAAATGCAATCTAATTATTGCTTCACTGGAGCTTTTTAATTGAGAAGGGTCAATTACAATAGAGTAATGGACCAACTCTACTAAACCAAGGACTGGATCCCAGGTCTTTCCTTTCCTTGCTGGGCTTGTAATCAATCATTTTTCCAGTGGGTTAGCAAAATGTTGGGACAAAATATTTAGATTCTGTCAATGAAACATAAATCCCATCACAGAATGGTGGTTTCAATGACAAACCTTTCCCACTAAAACTGGAAATTAAATTGTGGAATTTTGATTTTGGTTTCTACAGTGAAATTTCATAATCTAAATCATTAATTACATCCTGTATTCATTTTTCTGATGAATTTACAACTCAACTCTACTTAAGGTTACTAAAGCTGGGTATAAATTGTTCCAATAAGGATGAGATCATTTCATACCAAAGGAAATCATACTTCTATCTGCTGCAACACATTACACCATCGGCCCTTGGATCCCTCAGCAATGACCGAAAATTACTATTGGCCCCTATACTCTAGTATAAGCAATAGTGGCAGCTTGCACGCAAACAATCTCCCTATACAAGTTAGGTAGGGAGGTTACTTGGAAGCTGTCTGTCATCTGCTGTACATCTTTACAGTGTGTACTCAGCTTTAGCCACCTTATGGCTAAACATTTTGGCCAACTCAGTCAAGTAATAAAGGAATAAATTGCATTTCCCTATATATGTTATTTTAAAAAAACTATTTATTAGTCAGCACTAAATGTGCTATATACCTTATTATATTATATTGCACTTTAGGAAATACACCATGACTCAGTTATTGAGGTCATAATATAATAACATGAAACATTAATTGAGATTTTCTACACATTGGACATTTCATGCTAGAATAGAATCCTTTTGTACCACTTTCTTTGTTAACGGTATATCGTAAGAGAATCTGCAGGCCGTTTAATTAATAGTGGGAAGTGGGATATATTTTCACAAGACACCGTTCTGCATCACTAAGCAAATTCCTTCAAATAGATTTACACATTACGTTTGCAGCAATTCCAGCCTCCCAATCAAATGCCTTAATTCGCTAATCCCGACTGTGTGTTCACTGACTCTATAACTTCATTTAGTTAGAAGGCCATAAGTGGCCACACGCACAACACAAAAAATTCATTAATTTTTATTAACAAGGAGAGCCATTTGTTCTCGGTGAAAATTTGACTTGTCGAAATGATTTTCACCTCTGCCACGAGGTGAACGATCCCCACATACATCACTCGATTACTCCTTGAGTGGTCAGAGTTGCAGTCATTAGCCATGTGAATTAACGACAATCCACAGTGCTATTAATCACAATGACAAAAGTGTTAGCTTGCCAGGCCTCGGTTTGGTGGCATAGGAGAAAAGGAAGCTGAGCAATGCCTTGGGCTGTTTGGAGACGTCTTTATAAACATTGCACAACTAATCAGGAAGATTGCTGCTGTTCTGTGCTATGTGGATAAAAATAAACAAAAGGTCCACTGCAGAATGATGTGTACCATTGCTTAGGTACCTATTTAGCCTTCGGAAGTATAAATCTGGCAACAAGAACATATGCAGCTCTCTACACATTTCATTGGTTACTAGTCAGTCGTTTATTTGAAAAATAAATAAATATTGAGATGAATTGTGATGATACTTACATTTGGAACAAATTATTAAAAAAACAATTGTTTGTTAAATGAATGCAGACATGCCACAAACTTTCAGTACAAATTCAGCATTCGTAGACCCTAGCACTGGTGTCCTCACTGTTCCCTACCCATCCCAATTTCCTTTTTACATTTCTTCCCACCCACCTCATTTTAAAAATGAATCCAGTCCTTATTGACACACCACCAAATAGGTTCAAACCCTAAGGCTGCCATACCCATGACCGATACCAGAAAAATCCCCTCAGCAAGGTGTGGGGGGCCATATAGACTGACCGTATATGCCAAGAAACTACTGCAATCAGCATCTCAGTTGGTTGGGACTGACAGAATATTTCTGTTGGACAGTACTGGCTCCCTTTACTTAAAGTATAATCAGCCCAAATAAGGTTCATCGTTAACAGACATGACACAGACACCATGTATGTGGTCCACATCATATTGGTATATGTAGGGCACAGTTATGTGTTTCACAGCATTTACAAAAACAAGCTAGGTGCAGCATGATTAAAAATAGTTAAAATGTAAATAAAATTGCTTGCTTACTTTGCAGCAAAATGCTAAATTATCTAGGCCTAGGTACACACGGACCATTAAAGCCTATTTATTTACTGACAGATTACAATATTGCCTTGGCGACTGTGGGTAAATCGCAAAAAGGGATTTAATCACAATGGGATTTTAATGCCTATTAGCTGTCGTTAAAATCCAGAGCTAAAAGTGCGCAAACATGATATTAAATTGCAAGTGTCGGATGTGCGGGTGTCTTTACGTACTTGCGCGTCCGGCCTAATATGGAGTTAAAGTTACGCTAACTGGTAGCGAACTGATTAGCTTGACTTTAACTCCATAAATTTCCTCAGTGCCTCTGGGTAAATTGGCCCCATAGACTGTTGGTAGAAAAAGCCACAATGCACAAATACACAATACCAGCCAAAAGTATCAATGTCTGATTAATGTGGTTGAAAATTAGTTCTGAAAAATTCAGCTTCAATTGGAATTGAGTTCAAAATCTAATACCGCCGACGGAAAAACTCACTAGTTTTTCTTCTAATGATGCTCCAGCAAAAAGACCTGTAGTATCCAATTGTTTCATTCTGCCCCTTGATTACAATATATGCTAATGAAATGCTTTCTAATGATCGAACCTTGGAATTAGAATTTAGTAATTATCATAAGTATGTTTATCTAGTGGTACAAATAATAACACATTTTACAGCTTTGACATTTAGAAAATGAAGATCTTGTGCTAAACTATTATACCACAGCTATAACACAATTGTGTCTATATTGTGCGCTATGCTTTTAACTTGAAAAAAACACATTAAAGAAGATTAAATGGCAATTATAACTTTCATTCCAGTGTTTGTCTTGAAATGGAAACCAGAATCCTTATACTTATAGGTTTTAAAAGTTTTTTTCCCATGGCCCTTTGTGGCTTCATGTCTATGGGAGTAGTGCCAAATTAATAGTCCCAGAGGAACATGAAAAAAGGTACAGCATCACATTCACAAATATTATCACAATTGTTACCCAGCTGTGTGTGATCATGGCCTGATCCAAGCCAAGTCCTGCTCAATTTGTTTAAATATTCATGGCATTTATAAAAGTGTGAATAGACATGTGTCTTAATGTATGTCTTTTTTGTTGTAAAAAAGCATAAAACCATACAAATTTGCTATGCTGCTTTTCTAGTGATATTTAATGTTGCACTTCATAATGTAGTTACACCTTATTTTTACATTGGTGTTTATAAAGAGCAAACTATATATTTTTAATAGACTTAAAGAGGTGTTATTTCTTTATTAAGAATTATTATAAAAAGTATAGTAATGTGTTTATTATCATAACACAGTAATGTGTTTTATTACCATAATTACAGCATGTTTTTATTATCATAATAACTACAGTATGTGTTTATTATCATACCTACAGTATTGCGTTTTATTATCATAACTGCAGTAATGTGTTTTATTATCATAACTACCGTAGTGATTATTATCATAACTACAGTAATATGTTTATTATTATAACTACAGTTATGTTTTTATTATCATGACTACATAATGTTGTTTTATTATTATACTACAGTAATGTGTTTTTTTTATTTTCATACTACAGTAATATGTTTGTTATCATGACTACAGTAATGTGTTTATTATCAAACTACAGTAATGTGTTTATTATCATAACTACAGTAATGTGTTTTATTATCATAACTACAGTATGTGTTCATTATCATAGTTGCAGTAATGTGTTTATAATCAATTATAACTCTAGTAATGTGTTTATAATCATAACTATAGGAATGTGTTTATTAGAATAACTACAGTAATGTGTTTATTATCATAACTACAGTAATGTGTTTATTATCATAACTAAAGTAATGAGTTTATTAGCATAAATACAGTAACATTTATTACCATAAGTACAGTAATTGTTTTATTATCATAACTACAGTAATGTGTTTGTTATCATTACTACAGTAATGTGTTATTATCATAACTACAGTAATGTGTTTATTATCATAACTACAGTAATTGTTTATTATTATAACTACAGTAATGTGTTTTATTGTCATAACTGCAGTAATGTGTTTATTATTATAACTACAGTAATCTGTTTATATTATATCTACAGTAATGTGTTTTATTATTATAACTATAGTAATGTGTTTATTATTTTCATAACTACAGTAATGTGTATATTAGTAAATCTGCGTAATGTGTTTATCATCATACCTATACAATTTGTTGGAGATCTCACAGTCAAAGGAAATCTCACCTGTTGTGTTGCCATATTTACTGAATATGTATACCGTTTTGTTTACGGGTAATCATGAAATTAACAGCAATCAGAAAATAAATAACAAGCCTACATTTAGGTGACTATTTGGAGACTATTCTACATATATTCAATGAAAATCACCATATCTTTGCTGTACAGTCTTTCTATTATTGTGCTGCATGGACGTCTATTCATTAACTTAGACTGTGGGATAAGTGTTTGTGCTAAGGTTCCTTACACTTCTTTATCCTTTCAATTGATGTTGCTATGATTTTACTTTCTTCCATGTGCTATTGCATAGCAATGTTTTTTGACAGATCCGTTCTTTAGCTTGGTGATGAGTGTCAACGTTGCACAGTATATGTGCCTATTTCCTTAACTCTGCCAGTGAAGTGCTGCCAGCCATCCTAATAACAGCCCGCTTTTCCATATTGTCTGTGTTTAGACCATTATTATTCTTCTTCTTGTCATCTAAAAGGACAGACCTTTTTGTTCCCGACTAAATGAGACATAGCAGCCACTTCACTAATAAGCAGAAAGGATCTTGATTTAGAAAAGGCAATTGAGCGATGAGGCAACCATGCTGGGTTAAACATGTCTATGATCATTGATTTGGATAAATCGAACAGATGGGACAGGGGCAAAAGTATACAATTGCTTATTGAGCAATATATAAAAACTATACTTTTATATATATATATATATATTAATATATATATATTAGTGGACAATAGTTTTCATTCTGTAGTAAAATCTTAAAATGCAACCAATATATCAGAATAAAATAATAAAATATCATGTTGACAGATCTATCAAGCAGAGACTATAGACTAATGAAGCTTTATAAGCAGTTTTATTACACAAGTGTCTGCTGCCTGTCCGATAAACAGACAATCAGGGAGATGCAATATCCTGTGCTAACGAAAAATAAGGGCTAAAATCACGCTAACTACTCATGTACTAAGGTGTTAGCGAAGGTTTTGCACTACCTGCGCCATGTCGCATTTTTATTTCTTTGCGCACTTTTTAGCGCTAGTTTTTTGTGCATCATATTAAGCCTCTTCAATGGTGTCGTATATGCAAAAAGGTCGCAACTTACCGCTAGCATTTTCGCTATGTATTAACGGTCGCAAAGTGGTTAATACATTGCGGAAACGAGTGCACGTGGTTGCGATAGCGAAATTATTGTATCTCTCTCAATATTTATAATTTAGCATTTAAGTGGTTTTAATTTTTCTTAAATTTAAATCAATGCACTTTTTCATTTATATATTTTTACTTTATACCTTAAATATAGAGAATGGGGCAACCATTAATATTGGCAATTACTGGGTAACAGTTCAAAGACCATAGTGCAGTCAATGGTTCTGTTGCTAATAACATATTGTCTGTTTTGCTTCTTTAATGATTTAATGTAACTAACTCAACATTTTACTGATTTTAACATCAATGTGCAAGTCCACCGTTGGGCACCTACATCAAATTAAAATTTCGCTTATCTCCCTAATGTTTCATTTCGAGAGTTAAGAAATCATGAGGTGACCAGAAATCCAATCCGATTTCATGTGCTTTAGATATAGCGTTCGATAACAGGCCAACGTCTAATTTACTCTGAATGAATAAATATCAAATAGATATGTTTTGGCACGGCCATTTTTCACCTAACCCATCATTTCCATCTAAGAAAATATTGATGATGAATTTGCAAATGCCTCAGTAATATGACAGAGTTTTTGTTCCCTTTCTTATTATTCCTCCCACTGAAGCTCTATTAGAGACTACAGTGACAAATGTGTGAATAAAATGCAAAGACAAATTGGATCCAGGGCTGTAAATCTCTCTTTACACATTATTAATTTAAGGAATCCATTACTCCTCATAGCTCCGAAAAAGGACAAGGCTGTATAAAAGAGATGATTTCCGATAGAAGAGAAGAGATAAAATGGTTTATGTATTTTTCCTTCTGTCTATTTGCATTTTTTTGGTTTTATCATTAAACTGTCCTTCACTTCTCCAGATGCTTGGGATTTCTAGTTACTAAAAACTTTCTTCAAGCATTGCGATTGGTTGGAGTTGTAGTTCCCACAACTGCAGAATAATGGTGGCTGCTTTCTTTTTACCTGGGTTTTTTTACATTGTTGGGTATTAAAGGGCAAGTCCAGCCACAAAATGAAAACTTACATACAGGTAAATCACCCCCCAAAACACTAAACGGTAATAGTTTGAAACCTGAAATATATAAGTCTAACCTGAAATCCTGCACAATGTCCTGTTTCCCCTGTTTCTGTTCCATAACTGTCAGTTATGGATTTGACAGTTGACATCACAGCCAATGACTGAATGTTAATCCCCTATCTGCCCTTCTGAGCATGCCCAGGTTTCTAAATTGCTCAGTTACCATGAGGCATCCATAAGCATAGCAGGCATACAGTAATGAATTTATAGGACAAAGTATGATATATTAACATATTTTAAAAAGGCCATTCTTTCTAAAAGATGTTCTTATGAGGGTGGAGTTGTCCTTTAACTAAGTAGTCATAAAAGGACTTTTTGGTATTCACACACAAAAAAATGTTCTTTTGGTTTTTAAAAATGTTTGCAGACTGGAAGTTATCCCCCCCCCCCCCCCCCGATAACTACAATTGTGAGCCACCCACACTGATATTTACTCAATAGTAGTTTCTCTCCCTACTGGTATCCGTCGGGTATCCCTACTACACACTCCAACACACGGGCAAAATTGAGCATTGCTCAAATATTTTGGGGCTTGACAATGCAAAATATAACCATGATTGGTGATTCCTTGGCGGTTGACTGGTGTTTTATTGTTATTTTTGTCAGGGATGATATTTTGCCCTGGCAATATATACTGGACTTTTATTATCGTATGGTTAAATATTAGTATAGTATATTATAGCATAGTATTAGTAAATATAGTATAGTATTGAATAGTATTAGTATAGTATAGTATCATATCTTATAGTTTAGTATCTTATAGTATATATATATATATATATATATAGTATTGTATCATACAGAATAGTATTTGAAATAGTATTTGAGGTTGAATAAAGACATATGTCCATCTAGTCCACACTAAAATTATTTTTCATCTTTTATATTTTTCTTGTTGCTAACTGCAGGCTTTATTTATTTTGCAATTAATCACCAACCATATCAGAACCATTACCACGCTATATCGTCATATAATATATGAATGATTTAAATTATAATCGAGCAAACTTGAAACATTTCCTTATAATTGTCACAAAGCTCCTTCACAACCTATTTTAAACTATCCAAGACCAATTAACCACAGACAAGAACTGAGTGAAGTAGGTAAGAAGGATCTAAAAGAAAGAGAATGAATGGTGAACTGGTGGTTGAGACTTATATATTATAAGAAATGATGCATCCCTTTTATTGAACTATTAAGGTATGTGTCACTTTGGCGTTCCCTGCCCTGCAGAAAAGCATTCGGTCAGTATCTTTGTGTGTTGTCTTTTGTGTGATATAGTAGGTTTATATTAAACAAAGGGATAATTTATCCTTTCTATTATACATAACAGCCATGAACATTCTGTATATGATATCCTTGTCAAAAGTTATAATCAGTGATTAGCCAAACATGTATTGTAGATGATAATAAACAATTGTCCTTAAAATATAGGGACATTCTATGTCTTTTGCAAAAAAAATAAACAATCTACAGCGCTATATGAAGAACAAATGAAATGTCCACCCCAAAAGAACTTTGGGGCTAATGTAGGTTACCCTCCCCACCGTCAACCTCCGAAATATTTCTTTAAAAAAAGCCCAAGATTTCAACTTAGAGAGCCTTCTCTCCCACAGCAATCCGATCAGCTGCAAGTTTCAAGCAGGGGCCGGACCTCCAGCCGTGTCTCTGATTGGCTGAAAACCAATTCACGGCAAATGCAGCTGGGAAGAAGGCTCTGTAGTTGCAGATCTTGGGATTTTTTTAAAGAAATATTGCGTTGGTTGGGTGGGCAGGGGTTACCTACCTTACCTCAAAAGGATTTCACACTAGGTGCAACGATGGCTGAGGATGGATCCTGAAGGTGTGTGTGTGTGTGGGGGGGGGGGGGGTACTGTGCATATTATAGCCCTTGTTGAGGACAAGAAAGCAGCAGAGACCGAATGCCTCACTGGCAGCTTGGACTGTTCAGTTTCCTGGACTTTAATAAGACATAGCAGAGAAGTGGTAAGAAGGATCTAAAAGAAAGAGAATGAATGGTGAACTGGTGGTTTGAGACTTATATATTATAAAAAGGATGCATCCTTTTATTGAACTATTAAGGTATTGTGTCACTTGGCGTTCCCTCCCTGCAGAAAAGCATTCGGTCAGTATCTTTGTGGTTGTCTTTTGTGTGATATGTAGGTTTATATTAAACAGAAGGGATAATTTATCCTTTCTATTATACATAACAGCCATGAACATTCTGTATATGATATCCTGGTCAAAAGTTTAATCAGTGATTAGCCGAAACATGTATTGTAGATGATAATAAACAATTGTCCTTAAAATATAGGACATTCTATGTCTTTTGCAAAAAAATAAACAATCTACAGCGCTATATGAAGAACAAATGAAATGTCCACCCCAAAGAACTTTGGGGCTAATGTAGGTTACCCCTACCCACCGTCAACCTCCAAAATATTTCTTTAAAAAAAGCCCCAGATTTCAACTTAGAGAGCCTTCTCTCCCACAGCAATCCGATCAGGCTGCGAGTTTCAAGCAGGGGCCGGACCTCCAGCCGTGTCTCTGATTGGCTGAAAACCAATTCACGGGAAATGCAGCTGGGAAGAAGGCTCTGTAGTTGCAGATCTTGGGATTTTTTTAAAGAATATTGCGGTGGTTGGGGTGGGCAGGGGTTACCTACCTTACCTCAAAAGGATTTCACACTAGGTGCAACGATGGCTGAGGATGGATCCTGAAGGTGTGTGTTTGTGTGTGGGGGGGGGGTACTGTGCATATTATAGCCCTTGTTGAGGACGAAAGCAGCAAGGACCGAAAATTTGCACCATCACTGGGGACAAGCTTCTTGGACTGTTCAGTTTCCTGGACTTTAATAAGACATAGCAGGAGAACCATAAGGAGCAGAGATGTATGGTAAGGTTTATTTTAAAGTACAGAGTGGGTCCAGTATGGGGTTAAATCTTAGTTTTGGGGGTGGACATGACCTTGATAGAATAAAAATATAGAGATATATGATTAAGTAGATCTTTTACCATTCTAGTTTGATATTTATTCATGTGACTGGGCTTTGATCTCTTATTTATTTAGTTATATTTATGCTGAAATATTAGGAGTGGGGGACATATTACATAGGCTTTGTACTTGTATTGGTCATGGAACACTTTGGTGACTTTAAATATCGTTGTATTCTACAGGAGGGGCATGTTAACAGGTTCCAGAAAACAATGGCTGATTCTATGTGGCAATATATGTCTTCTAAATAAACCAACTTGTATTGCAGTGATAGCCGCAATGAAATGAGAAGAAATATGTGTGTGTGTGTGTGTGTGTGGGGGGGGTGTTTAAATTCTATACTGCTCAATGTATCTGTACACCAGAACATATTTCCAGTAGCCTGCGTCTATCTTCCTCCTTGTCCTCCGATTGTTCCCCCACCCTGTGAAAAGGCGATAATGTAAGGAAACCCTACTTGTATCATAAGGAAGGAAAAGGAAAACAGATGGAAAGTGCTAAGAATTACAGCAAGTGCATTTTGAAACAATACAACGGGCTCCTTTCTTCCAAATAACAGGCTACCACTGTGAAAATCTGTACACAATAATCCAGTTAAACAAACATAACAAAGATAACAGGGAAATAATTCTGTGAACCTGAACGAAAAGTACTTTCTGTGAAGGAAGATAATCAGGACAATCAGCAAAGCCCCTGTGGTTGCCTACAAAAATATCTTGCCTTGGCAAAGCCTTTCAACCTAACCTATCTAATGAAATATCTAAGAAGCGGTGCCCCAATGTGAAGATGAATAAGATTGTTCCAGATAATTCTCCACTGATTGTGCTCTCTATAGATCTTTTATTTGAGCCTCATATGCTCCAAAGGCAAGATATACACAAGATCAAATCCTTTTCACCTATGGTCCAAAATGCAAATTGCATTCTGGGAATACAGTTTAAAGCTTATGCTATGTGCTGGGAATTAGTATCACTGACTTGCCGCTATGTATGCTACATCCTATTTGTTTTCCATTAAGCCCTGTTTTATTATATTATATATTAAAGGGCATCTCCACCCTTAAAACAAAAAACTGTCCGCTTGCCCCCAACTACCAATTGAAATATTCAGCACATTTTCAAATGTATTAATAAGCAGATATTTAAGGATAATTATTGCCTCTATACTGACAGAGTAAGCTTGCTCCTCCCTTTATGCAGCCGATTATAGCTGTGACTGTTGACATCACATCCAATGACTGACTTGCAATTACTACTGCTGCCTCCTCTGCTCATGATTAATATGATAAAAAGCTCTGTGAGCAGAGAGGAGGCAGATACATTTTCAACAACAGAAGAGAACTGATGATTACATTTCTGGTTACAAATGCATGTAATAAACTGGTAAAATAGCAGTTAGGGTAGCGGACAAGTCATCTATTTTTTGTTTAAATATGTAAATTCTGAAACCATGTTATGTACAAATCATTTTCAAATCCCAAGAAGGGTGGTTGGATTTGAAAAATCACAGTATACTTTATCTTTCTTAATTAAGTGATCAGTTGTCTGTCGGTTGAAAAAAACCCAAAACACTGCACATAATTCAGCACAACCATTCGTGTGACCTAAAATCACGCAAAATTTCCAGAATTTACAGACATGTCTTTCATCTGTTCAGCCTTTACCTGGGATTGCCCATGATTTATCTTTAATCATGTTTCCAAAACATTGAATGCACAATATTGCACTCTCATTAGTAGGCTAATGTGCAATGCTGCTCATATTCATTAAGATTTTGCATGTTCCTCACTATTACCCCAATACCACACATACGAACAGTTGGCATGGAGGTAAGATGACCACCGTATTCCCATGATTGTCCCAGAGAAGACACACCATTAATGCAATTACAGCATTTAAAGCTTGTATTTAAAGCTACTATATTTTGCTGCCAGCAGGTGTGAGTTTATATATACATATATAAACAATTAAGCAAGGTACGATAGGTTCTATATCTATTTTAGGTATTGAACTCAAACATTCTCTTTAAGTTAAAAGCAAAACAGAGTATTAGTGTTCCATACTCTAATCAAACAAGTCTTCCTTACAATATCTGTTCTGCATTGTCCAAGAAAAGGATGAAAAGCTTCATTATTTGCTACCTTGCACAGACATTGGCTTGGTAATTGTGATCTAATTGGTCTATGTCATAACAAGGAAACTTATGACCATGAGTACAGCTAAGTAATGGATAATGTATCTGTTGTTAAAAGTTCATTAGGTCAATTTATAAATAACTGCATGCCTTTACCTGCATGTAATTTGAGAGAGTCACAAACAAGCCCCTCATCATGGCCCGTTCCACATGATAATTGGACATACAGGCTCATCGTTGGTGGCCCTACCCAGCGGATCAACAAACCATGCATGACCAAGCGGCCATACAAACTCGTTCATTACCGGATGCATGCAAAATTGCCTGTCTGCATCAGCCTTTGGAATGAATTTAAAGATACATACAGCCTAAAGTAATTTGTCCCACCTAGTTTGCTTTAAAGGAAAGCTTAATGCCCACCCCATGGTTCGTTGTTACTTTAATAAATATATTTACTCAATTATTAGGCGTGCATTAAGTTATTATTATATTATAATATATTATAATATATATTATTATATTAAATATTTTAATATATTATATTATTACTAAAAAGTACATTTATTTATACATCTTGATTAGAGATGGCCGAACTTCCTGAAGTTCGTTTAGTTTCCAAAGTTCGGAAACAAACCTATTAAAGTCAATGGGAGGAAGTTTGGATAAAATACAGTTAAAATAACAATGGTAACTTACTGTAAATGGCTGTGGCCCCTGGGAAAAGGTCTGGGGAACATGTTCATAGCACCAAAATGTAATTAAATACTAACTTTCCTCACGATTGGGCTCTTGTTTCCACATGCTAAATTCAAGGGTTATGGCCAATTTGAGAGTTAGCAAATGATACTTTGTGGGTTACAGAACAATACAATTTGAGGATTACCGAAATTGACCGCTACATTTGAGGGTTACCAAAATCCAGAATTCGGTAAATAAGTCTTGGGTAAACCAAGATTTTGGATCGTTCGAGTTCATCTCATAAAGTTCGGCCCAAACTCGGTTTTGGGTCCATCACTAATCTTGATCATTCTCATTTTTTAGTCAGTGAATGGCCTTGTGCCTGACATTTGCTCCCACAGTTCTATGATTTGATATACTGATCAAAAGTCTGCCAGTTGAGAAGTGGATGCACCGAAATTTCAGCTTGACTAATTGCACAGTTTATTGAAGACTGCAGAACTGACAACTGTTTTTTTGGTATTAATTAATCAAGTCGGAATTTACAGAAAATATTGTTTAATCACTTGGTCTGCAGTTGGTTTGATCACTTGTTCTGCATCTATGTACTTAACAAGCATGCACACAATGGAGCATTGTTCCAGAATATCTTCCAGAAACTAGCGGCAGGTTTGGGAGTTGATTTCAAGTCCATATTTAGGGATGAACAACCAGGTTGGGACACAACTACAGTGCATTCCTACAGTATAAGCAATAAAGTTTGCATAGCAAAAATTGCACAGTTGTAAAGTTCCAATGAGCATTGATCTGACTCCTTAATAATAAAGATGTAATGTGGGTTGGAATAGAATCCAGTTTCAAATCGAATCTGAGGTTTTCGAATTTTCTATTTTTATCGAAAGTAGACGATTATCGAAAATCGAAAGTAGACGCTTATCGAAAATCGAAAGTAGACAATTATCGAAAGTAATGATCGATTTCGGAAACTCTCGAAAATAGAATGCAGAAGCTTGAAAACAGCCCGATCGTGAGGAAAGTTTTAAATTAAGTTTTGGTTATATTTACGGGTTCCCCAGACCATTCCCCAGGTCTCTGTGTGATTTACAGTGACCTACTATTACTATTTGTCCCTCAAAATGGACAGAAACTTTCAAATAATTTACTCCCATAGACTTCTATGGCTTCGTTTTCGAATCTTCAAATTTTCCGGAAAATTAAAAAATTCAAAAACAGAACGAAACTCAACAGTTTTGAACATCTCTATTTAATAATATTATATTTCTGTATTTCATTTGTAATTGCTATATCCCTGTAACTTACCAGTGGGCTTACAAGTCATGTGGGCAGTGCTGGTGGTTTGGTGAACTACTCACCTTATTCTTGTGCCTGTGTTTACAGTAATAAAGCTCTTTTGTCTGAGAATAGCTCTATTCATGATAGGAGACAGATTTATTTTAATTCAATTTAGTTATATCTCCAGAAATCAAGCCCAGCTGAAGCACAAATAGGAATGTCATGCTGTAAAGATGTACTGAATTTAAATGGATAATGTTGTGACTTTCCCTGAATGATTAAATTGGATGAGGATACCTGATAAGTTCACATTTCTTCATTTTTAAGGAAATAAAATCAAGCAAAAATGTGGTAGAACACAGGGATCTAGGGAGACTTAAGCCAGCTCATTATCCATGCCAAATCCTAAGGAATACGATAAAGACATAAGTGATGTTGATACTGAAATTCTGAAAGGAAACATTTCTAAAATGGTTTGTAACTACTGGAACAGATTTGACCTTTTTGCTATAGGTAATCAAGACCATTTCAGTGAAGAGAAATGTAAAAATGATATCTTTACTTTCTATCTCCATCTCATATCCTGTTGTCATAAAAATGTCCCATGTAAGGCTTTGTACACACAAGCCAAACCGATCGTTAAGTCTTTTGGTTGGGAATTACAATGGTTCATTAAAGACAGCAGGACTAATCACTTTCACTAACTGGTTTTGCCTTAAAAAAAAAAAGGACCAATCGGTCATGGTGGTAGTTATTACCGTGTGCACGCAGTAAAAAGATTTAAACAAAAAGATTAAAACAAAAAGATTTAAAGGGTAACTGTGGTCTCTATACAAGTGCTCTCTCTAACAGAGTTCTTCTGTAACTTTCAAACAAGCCTAGGACAATGTCTCTAGCTTCTCTGGATCTTGTTATAGGCTTGTAAAATTACAGTTCCTGGTCTGTCCTGTCTGTCTGAGTCTCTGTGACAGTCACATGATGTTCTGTGTAAGAAGCCCCACCCCAATAATCAATCTTTTCTAAAGCCATTTACAGACCTGCAACCATCCTCTTTCCTTATGTTGCTCGGTCTCAGCAGTGGGCATGCTCCAACCTTAAACTTGGAGGCAGACACCAAAATTCTGGTGATGTCACAGATCACAGTAGTAGCAAGAAAAAACAGCCTTTATACTGCTGTAACTTTGTATAGACTGAAACTAGAAGCCTGATCCTGGGGTTATTTTAAAGGTAGGAGTTTATGCATAGTCAACTATATTTATCTGCTTGAGAAGAAAACATTCTGCTTAAAATCAAAAATGTGTTCAGGTAACCATAACAATGAAAAGAAAACAGTTCTTGTCAGTGTGATTCAGCCAGGAATCATCAGAGGAATAATCCAAATAACCTACTTTGAATGATCCTGTGCTAAGAGGAAATGGAGGGGTAAGAGTGGCTCCAACCACAGGGTAGGGATGGATGTAATTCACCATAGTTGCTTTCACAAAAAACTTTCAGTATTTACTGATTGTTAAAATTTGCAAACATTTGATACCAACAAACATTTCAGTACACACTGCAGAACTGTAGCCTACATTGATAACATAAATCTTTGCAAGCACCATTTTTTGAGAAAAGGAGGTTGTGTCTGGTGGGTAGAACAGGCCAAATGACCATTAACCAGGCTGCAACCTTGTAAGCCTTTCAGCTTATGCAAACAGTAAATCCCATTCAATGGGGGTGCATGTCAAAATGCAGTAGTGTTCATGGCAACATTTCATGATCTAGATAGATTATCAGACCTAGATAGATTATCAAAATGGGCAGCAGAATGGCAGATGAGATTCAATGTTGATAAATGTAAGGTGATGCATTTGGGATTTAATAATCCCTGTGCCACCTACACCATAAATAACTCTGTGTTAGGTGCATCTGAAATGGAAAGAGATTTGGGGGTTCTGGTAGATAACAGACTTAGCTGTAGCAAACAATGCCAGGTAGCAACAGCTAGAGCTAGCAAGATATTGTCTTGTATAAAGAGGGGAATAGATTCAAGAGAGAAAAATATTATTCTCCCTCTTTACAAGGCACTGGTAAGGCCTCATTTGGAATATGCGGTGCAGTTTTGGAATCCCAGATACAAAAGGGACATCTTGGAAATGGAAGCAGTCCAGAGAAGGGCAACTAAATTAATAAGGGGAATGGAGGGGCTTGAATATGCAGGCAGATTAGACAAGTTAGGGCTGTTTACATTGGAGAAGCGGCGGTTGCGTGGGGACATGATAACCTTATACAAATATATTAATGGCCCATACAGTGAACTCTCTGGTGCATTGTTCACTAATAGGTCATATCAGAGGACTCGTGGACATCCTTTAAGGTTGGAAGAAAAGAAGTTTCATCTTCAAGTTAGGAGAGGTTTCTTTACAGTGAGAACGGTGAAACTGTGGAACTGTCTTCCAGCAGAGGTGGTAATGGCAAGTTCATTGAATAACTTTAAAAAAGGCCTGGATAAGTTTCTAAAACTAAAAAATATTGAGAATTACTGGTATTAATGCATATAGATCTGGTTGATCCAGGGATACTTTCCGATTGCCGTTTGGAGTCAGGAAGGAATTTTTCCCCCCCTTTTTTAGCTGGGGTTTTTTGCCTTCCTCTGGATCAACTGTTAGGTAGGGTTAAAAAAAAAAAAAAAAAAAAAAAAAAAGGGAATAGGTTGGACTTGATGGACGAATGTCTTTATTCAACCTTAATTACTATGTTACTATGTTACTATGTTACTATGTTACTATGATCTCACACTATTGTGGATGTTCACATTAGCATCAGTGAAAAGAACCTCAGGGTTCATTTGAACACTTGATGGACTGGCAGGAGGTGAATGCTGGGATATATTACCTTAATATTTTAGAATCTGAACATATTTTCAGTTATCTACCCAATCATCGGAACAGTTAGAGATGTTTGTGACTGCCGAGTTCCATTCCGAGATTGGATTTGAACTATATATATATACCTTTATTAAATGAAAGGTATAAATAACAATAGTAAGTTAGTGTAAGTGGCTCTGGGACCTGGGAAATAGTTTCAGGAACAAATACAAATTACCAAAACATAAAAAACTTTCTTTGAGGTTTTTTCGAGGTTCTGCATCATTTTCAAATATTCGAATTTGAGGGCTTTGATATTTATCCCATATTCCCAATCGAGGCTTTCCTTATTCAGAATCGAGGGGTTCACTTATTTGATATTTCTCATATTTGACATGCATATTCGATAATTTCCCAAAATCTTGTTTCCGAAAACCATTATTTCTTGAATATTCGATTTTGAAAAGTCAATAATTATCGTAAATTCAAAAAAGGTTTTCATGATCTGAAAAATTGGAAAATCCGAGAGTTCTGCTGGAACTTCAGGACCATTACTACCGAGTCATCCCTAGTTATAATCATTCAACCTTTTTTGTGTATGTTTACATTCACAGCAGTAGAGCATAGTGGTATCTTGACCTTATGAGCAGTATCTTGCCTGTGGTGTTATTGGAGTTAAAAAGGTGAGAACAGATATCTTACCCTGACCTCTCATGCAAACTCAATCACTAATGGAAACAGCCTAGATAAATTGCAATATTTTTTTCCTAATTGGGTTAACATTTAAGGAAACAATAGTGGATATAAATGACCTCACTGTCTGTGTAGTTTAACACGTTTTCTTGATATGAATAAAAAGGGAGGTTCTTGTCTAGCTTTTGGTTATTGTTGGCCAAGAGTTCGAACACTTAATAAGGGCATATTTATTTCTATATTTTCACAGAAAGCTATTTTAGATAAAAATCTAAGGTCAAGCTAGAAGTCTGATATTTTTGCTTCATCGTCCTACTTTACTGTGCCCCATCAGGGCTTTGTCATATATTTTATCCTTTCTAATAACAAAAGGCAAAAAAATCCACTGGGCAATTAGCATGCAAGATCTAGTGGCAAGCTGCCATGTGAATTATGAAAGGCTGAGCACCATAACAGTACGCCGTATAAGTCAGCACTTTTCCAAAATAACATTTCATTTTTGATCCATTTAATTGAGTTGCAGTTAATGGGGGAAATTACCTGTTTATTTGCAATATCAGGAAGAAATCGAGTAGAATTAAAGGTCATTTGTACACATATCATACAGTCTTGTGACATTTTACATTTTAGGCAATTTAAATAGAATCTCATTGTTAATCATGGAATTCTGCCTTGCACCACAGACTCATGTCATGTGAAAACCAAATCGGGAATTGTGCCTTTATATGTATGTATGTTTAATTTTATTTAGAAAGCGCCATTTGGATACGCAGCGATGTCCATCATAAAATACAGTGTACAAACAAGGAGATAAGTGCAAGCAATTATACAGTTGAATAAAAATCTAAATATCATGAAGGATATGAGATAAAGATATAAAAAACTAGTCACCCTAGTAGAGATAATAATTTAGTGATAAATCGAGATGGGATCCGGATCCGAAACGAAACTCCTCGGTTTCAAAATCCAAATGAACCGTCTGAATCCGGATGGATTGTCAGGATTTTGGGACTTCGGAGCGCATTTTCAATAATTTTCGAATGTACAGGGCAATTTTCAATAATTTTCTAAAATAGCTCCATACATTTGAAAATTATCGAAAATTCGTTCCGGTTTTGGATTTTCGGATCTTCGGGATTTTCCCCTGAAGACTAGTGAGTTTCGGCGATCTCTAGTGATAAAAGGGACAGGAATATCAAAATAAAACTTTCCTTTTTTAAAAATATTTCTTATTCAGAACATCTCATCTTGCAAAAATATCCATTCTGTCATTGATTAAGAGTCTATAATAGCGTTATATTGACTAACAACTAGAGATGGGCAGTTCGCGGATTTGAACCCGGATTCGCTGCGTATCATGTGCATTTTCCGGAATTCTGCTTTCCGAACTTTTTTCCAACCCCGTTCTGAAATTTTAGAAAATCCTTGAATGTTTAAGGATTAACTGACGTTCGGTTATCCTCAATGTCAGAGGATTCTCGAAAGGGCAGAAAGTCCTACAGCCAGATGTTTAGGGGTCCTGCGGCTCAACCCAGGACCCCCTCCCGGGTCCTTAGAAGGACCATTGTGGCCCTTTGGGGCTTAAGGGTTCCCACAGCTTAAACCAGGACCCCCTCACAAGTACCTTTGTTGGGGGTTCTGCAGCTCATAACCAGGACCCTTATTGACTCTAAGAAGAGCCCTTGCGGTGTGTTTTCTTTTTTCCCAGCCAGCAACAGCAACTCCACTGATGTCGTCATCACTGGGTGATGTCACTGCATCCGCCAGTGACAGTGTCGGCACTGGCGACATCAACGTCACCAGAAGTCATCACAGTGATGGCAGAAGAAAGAAGACACCAGCAACACCGGCAACATTGATGTTGCCAGCACAAGTGGTGTCACTGGTGGACACAATGACATTGCCCTGTGTTGGCAACATCAGTGCAGTTGGTGTCGCCAGCTAAGAATAAAGAAGACTTCAGATCAAGACGTCGGCAACACCAGCACCATTGATGTTGCCAGTATTGGCGCTGTCACTGGTGACTACAGTGCCGTCGCCCTGGGAAGAAAGAAAACAGGCCCCAAGGGCTCTTCTAGGAGCCAATGGGGTCCAGGTTTTGAGCTGCAGGACCCCCTACAAAGGCACTTGTCAGTGCTGCAAGGGCACTTCTAAGTGCCAGGGAGGGGGATGCCAGTACAAGCTGCGGTACCCGTTAAGCCCCAAAAGGCATTTGTCAGTGCCACAAGAGGCCTTCCAAGTAGGGGTGTCTCTAGTGTTTTTTGCCACATGAGCCATACTTTTGAATGCCACCCCTATGTACTTACTGGACACTATGTTTCTTTTTCTTCTGCTCTGCCTGCCACTTTTCTAAAAAAAAAAGAAATTTAAAGTGAGCACTGCCTGCCGCCTCTTTGATATTTAGCAGGGGTGCTGCCCTGAGCATTTTGCTCATATTGCCTCATTAGAGAGACACCCCTGCTTCCAAGGGCCACAAGGGCACTTATAAGTGCTGGAGAGGGAGGTCCCGGTTTTGAGATGCAGGACCCCTTAAGCCCCAAAAGGCCCTTCTAAGGTCCACAATGGTCCTTCTAAGGACCTGGAAGTCCTTAGAAGGATCATTTGAGGGTTCTCGAATTCGGCCATTCAAGGATTACTGAAAACAGCCTGCGGAAAAACGGAAATGTGCGTTAATTCCGTTTTTATGCTGTTCTTGATGCAGGGACATGTTCCTCAGACCATTTCCCAGGTCTCAGAACCATTTACATTAAGTTACCACTGCTTTATTTTTTCCCCCGTTGACTTTAATGGTGGATTTCGAAAATCCGTGAATCCTTGAGCAGATTGGATTCGGCCATCTCTACTAACAACATTAAAACTAATTTTTCAGTAGAGATGACCAAATCATTTGGTTGAAACTGAAATTCTGTGTCAAAGCCACAATAATTTATTTTCACGGCTAAAATTTTGCTGATGGAATGAAACCATGAAAATTCTAGCAGAACTATATCAATTTGTTCAGGCAATTGGTAAAAGTAAAAAAAAACATTCTAGACATTCTAGTTTATCTATAGGAGCAATAATCTTCCTGCCTTGCACAGGACTTTCACCTCTATGCGCTGGTCTTATTTACACTATCCAATCAGCATTTCATATATTTACATATTCCCAAGAATTATTTAATGCCACACGTAACTGAAGGACAATTCACTATCAGTTGGGAACAAAAGTTATATTCAATGGAGGGTATGTGGCTTCATTTATTTAAACCATATCTCTTGATGTATCATGTCTTCCAATTCTTAGTTTTTTATATATATTTTTAAATAGTTTCTATAAAAGAAAAAAAGGTATAGAACTATAATACATTAAAGAATTTAAAAAAACTGCACAGCTCTGGAAAAAGTCCATATACCACAATTCCTTTACCACAACCTTTAACGATATTGGCTTTTGTATCATATATTGGGGTAAAGGTTGTGTCTGCTTTTGACATTGTATTGCTAACTTATTATACAATTATACTGATTTGACAATTTCCATTATGGCTGATCAAATATTTAGCGAGCCCGGTGATGATGTTAGATTCATATGTCATTTGTTTTACTAATGGGGGGATACTTAATAAATAAGTCAAAAGCCTGCGAATCTCATCCATATAGCTCCCCCTACATTAGATTTGCAAATTACTGGCTCAAGGCATAAATTACTGCATAGCAAAGGCAGACAATTGCTAAAATGACAAGCTCCTAGGTGACTTGTGCTTCGAAATATAGGCATTAATCAAATAGCTAAGAGAAATCAGAGCTGTACATCTTACTGATTCCAAAGCAGAAAAATAGTTGGACTTAGCACATTTGGTTTTATATTCTTAAAAAAATCCACAACATATAACTGAAAAATAGTTTGTGCAAACATAGGCAGGATTGCTAAAGGTAAATAGCTTTAATGATCGCAGCATGAACATTATACAACACACTGGGTAGAGAGATATTTAAGTGCACACCTATACAAGAAACATAATCATTTATTCACCCTAGGGATAAAAATGGAAATGGCACAATATGAAGCTATAAAATGGATCATAAATATTGATCAATAAATAGACTTTCTGACAAGCCATAATTTAAAAAGTTCAATGATAAATATGAAATATACTGTTAAATGAAAGGCAGAAGGGTATAAAAAAAATAACAAAAGGAATATGGTATATTTACAGGGTGGTGCAATAAGGAACACCCCTGCTCTCTTTACCTTTCTGGTTCCCACAATGCAGTGGTCACCAGGTATTTCATTGTGGGAGTGTGGAAGATAAGGCTGGGTACACACCAGATTCACCGATTCACAGCACTTTCGGTCGGTCGGCCAAAAATATTGGGTGGTGTGGGGCAGCTGGCCGCGACCGACCTCGATCGTTGATGATGATCATCATGATCAGACGTGTTGGAAAATGATGATCGATCGTTTCCCTATGGAAATGTTCGACCGATCGTTTGCAATTTTGGCCGCGGCCTAATTTGCCGTGACTGACTGACATTTGTCACGGCTCGTTCGTAGCAAGCACACGGTCAGGACAAATAGTCCCTCAGTGTGTACCCAGCCTTAGATGTTCTCCTCACCCTGGTTTAATATTGTAGGTATCACAAGTCTATGATAACCCAATATTAAATGTGTTTTTTCACTGATATGTGCAATAGCGCACAAAATTGCTCTGTCAGTATAATTTCCACAAATTCTAGAGTTCCTAATGATAACTGGAACTTTACAGTACACTGTTAGCAAACACTTAACCTAGAGATGCCCTATTAAAATCCCTGTTTGACACAGTTAGCATCAACCTATATTCACTGACAGTTTTCCTATCTATGGGCTACTGTATTCATTAAGGTGTGTCTAGGATGAATGTTTAGGATTTCTAAATTAAAATAATATTACATTCTATGTAAACATTTATTTGCATTAAACACAGTATTCAGTATGATATTAGAGGACTATGGAATGCAGAATGTGCTTTCACGGCTTATGACAATCAAAATGAACTTAACCACTGTATGGTACAATAATGCATGAATGCATGTAATATGGGATAACTTGATCCTCCACATTTTCCCAAGACACGTCTAACAGAGACATATTTATAATAGTAATCAAATAGGACTTGGCCTGTGTTGGCATAGCCTTGGGAGGGAGGAAACCACCAACATTCAAGACAAAAACCCACAAAAAAAGAATCTTTACTGATGTGATTTCAACAAACGTCAAGCCAACTGTTTTTCCCCTGTCAAAGAGACAATCGGGAAGTGCTATTCATGTGCCTATAGATGGAATCATCTGTTCATTTAAAACAGGATTGTTTTAAATGTACAGGTAAAAGACAATCTATATTCTTTGTGTTGGCTGTTGGAAATACAAACATTGCTCTTTAACATTTATAGACTCTAAAAACTGCTTATCATAAAAATTCTTGCC
The DNA here is from genome assembly GCA_019447015.1 of Hymenochirus boettgeri. Taxonomy (NCBI): domain Eukaryota; kingdom Metazoa; phylum Chordata; class Amphibia; order Anura; family Pipidae; genus Hymenochirus; species Hymenochirus boettgeri. The sequence goes on from CM033475.1 coordinate 186,453,242, forward strand.
CAAGAACATGCTGTATCCTTCTGAAGTACAGACACCGGTTAGGTCTTGAATGCTGTAATGCTTGTTTAATATTTAAGAAATTAAATGAATACAACCAACATGAAAGTCTGAATTAGAATAATGTACTATTATAAAGTCACACCTTGTCAGTCTCCAAATCTTTCATCTTTCCCATAGAAGAAAAATCACAGCATGCATTTGTACAAACTAAACAATGCTCGGAGCTGACATATTCCTATTTGACTGGAAGACATAATTAAAGGGAAAGTGTTCTCTCTCAGAGGTCAGCGCTGTTCTTTCTTGAAGAAAATGCTGAAGGAGAGAAATGCACTGAATGAAGGAATGAAGAATGATTGTTGTCAAAAGTAGCAGACAGTAGACTTTCTAAAATAATGAATGTCCATCCAAGAGCTAAGAAAATCATGAAATATGCTTTCAAAATATTAAAGGAAATGTTCATGTGCTTTACTTAAACAATACTTTTCTGCTCGGACTTAGAATTGCCATACTCGGGCAGATTTCTGATCTGATTTCCGATTGACAAAAACGATTGGATATCCAATCAGAAGAACTGGTCAAAATTCCATACCTTGTGGCTGATTCGTTTTTCCGATAAACCGCTCGATATTGTCAAGTTGGGGATTGGAAAAACGCCATACACATTTTAGATATTTTGAGCTATTCGATGCAATTTGACTAATCACTCAAAATATCGATTCTGTGTTTAGGGGGCTTTAAATGGCACCCCAAAACTAAAATTTAACTCCATTCTGGCCCCACTGTGACCTTATCCTAAAAGTTTATTTTCAGGGTGGACATGACCTTAAAAGGATTTTTTTTTTGACATGGCAAAATGGTTACATGGATTAACACAAGATGTTTTATTCATGCTATGGCCTTGATTTACCAAATATTGCAAAGCTCTCTGTCAGTTTCTTCAGCTAGTTCAATGTAGAGATGGGATCCCCTAGGTTCCGAAATCTGAAAGGTCTGTCCGGGACTTCAGAATAAATTTTCAAAGATTTTCGAATGTACGGAGCTGTTTTTGAAGAAAATATCTTCGAACGTTTGAAAATCCTCGAAAATATGATCGGAGACCACTTTCGCGTTTCCGGTTGTATTTTTGAAGATCGAATGTTCAAGGCTATTTTCAATAATTTTCTAAAATAAACTCAAGCGTTCGAAAATCTTCGAAAATACGATTGGAAACTCCAAAGTGGTCTCCGATCATATTTTCGAGGATATTCGAACTTTCAAAGATATTTTCGAAAATACCTCCGTACATTCGAAAATCTTTGAAAAATCGTTACATTTTAGGATCTTCAGGTCTTCGAGATTTTTTTTGAGATCCGGGAATCCGAAAACAGAAGGAAACTATGTAGTTTCGGCCATCTCTAGTTCAATGGAGTCGCAAATGCCTATGCAAATGGGTTTTAAAAATCGAAAAACCTTCTAATACAAGGTGGTACCAATTGAAATAGTATCTGTAATTGACACTCCTTTTTAGAAAAATTCTTATTAGCAACCCCTAAATATACAATACTCAAATCCAGCTTTTCATTATATCTAATACAAAATGTATTATAACATCAAAAAAATGATAATGTTTGAATATCATAAAGCCCTATAATAATCTAACACAAATCTGTTTAGCAAAAACATGTGACTGGGATTGCTCTGGCAGCTCTAGATGGGAGGGCAACCATATGAACATAGGATCACTATACCTTAGATCGGAGGTTCAACATGTAAACTCCTGACCAAGATACAGTCTATGTAGTTATTCAAGTCCACAGTCCATACAAAAACAGGAGCGATCTCAATTCCAAATAAGACATAAGATAAGTCACTGTTCACAATGTCCAGCCCTCATACCCCTGTGATAACTGAATCAGAAGCATAATCTCAGGAGACAAGCTCAAACGGTGTTCCTGCAGCGTTATAGTGTAACTTAATGTTCCACACAGATATAACAATATGGTACACACTGTCTATCACAGGACTTATGTATGTATGCATGTATAATTTAATTTATAAAGTGCCAATTGGGTACACAGTGCTGTACATTATAAAATACAGAATATACAAAGAAGGGAATAAGTGCAAGCCATTATACATATAAAAAAAAATGAAATACAATTTTATACATAGGTTAGGAATACATATATATATAAATTATTGATAAATTGATTAAGTGCAGCAAGCCTTGACAGATTATGAATGAGATCTCTGCCCCTAAGAGTTTATAATCTAAGAGGGTGGGACAACATACAGATACAAGTGGGGGATGCGTACAAAGTGCGTGAGATGGCTAACAATTATTTGTTGTGCTGGTGCATGAAAAGGTAGGATAACTGTTTAGATGTGAAAGTATTAATGGATGTCACCTGGCAAAGCGAGAGAGGGAGATAGTTCCAAAGGTAGGGAGCAGCAAGAGAGAATGGCCAGGAGGAAGCAGTGTTCATTGTTTTGTTTTTTTTAGAAGATTGCTTTGCGAGGAGTGCAGGGCACGTGAAGGTTGCGTGTTCTCTTATGGAGGAGAGTAAGATGGTCCAAGCTGCCTAGTTTAAGATAGACTGGAGAGGAAAGAGATGACAGGCCGGAAGTCCAAGTAGCAGAATGTTACAGATTTATATGCCATATTGGTCTTATACTTCACCAGTCAGATACTGTGGTTCCCACTAGAAATCCATTTCACTGATGTCAACAGTCATACAGTTACATGCAGCTTGTAACGCAACACTCACTCAGACTATCTCCTTTCACAAGCGTCCATTACTGAAAGTTTCAACATCAAGGGCTCCATCACTGCCAGTTAGCACTCCCTCCCGGTCACACTACATGCCAGCACGCATTTTGTGCAATCTCCGTGCACTTCCTTTGTTGTATATTTAGGGATAAGACTTTCCACCTGCATATGGGTTGCTAATCAGCATTTTTTGAATAAGAGTGCCATTTACAGATACTTTTTCTATCTTTAAAACACCTTTATCTTTAGCTGTTTGTAGTGGTTATAAATTCACCTGGACATCTCTAAAAACATACTGGAAAAAATTGTGAAACACTGGGAGCTACATCTGCTTATTAGTAACTTTGCTGAAACAATAAATTAACCCAAATTCATGTTCAAGAATAAAAATGATGCTTGATTGAAAGCAAGAGGGAAAATATCTTAGTATCATAGAACATTAACTCACATACAGGGTCTAACATAAAAATAAACAAATTAAGGTGCACACCCTACTGCCAGGGATATCTACCTTCATTATTTTCTATTGGTATTTAAACAGTAAATAACTTACTTTCATAAATATGCCCCCACAGTGATTCATATTATAGATATTAAGTAAAACTTATGCAAAAATCGGAAATGGAGATTATCAATGCTTTAAGTCAGGGGTCCCAACCTGCCCCACGCTGGTGGCACCTCAGGCACTCACCAGGCCGCTTGGTAGACTCTGTCCTGAACCCCCCAGACTCCTCCAGAACTGCCCACCCCACAAGTCCACTCAAGCCCCACCCATAGCTTCACCCACTCACGGGCCCCGTAGGCTACAATTTTTTTGTGAAGAGGCTGTGGGTAGGGCATCACTTTTTTAAGAAGTAAGTCTGTATCTGTTTGTAGCACCCTGGATTGCTGCCTTGTTACATTTTTTCAAGTTCTTGAGGGACTTTTTAGGGGTTGACAGCAGGGAAAGCAGGACTTCCTTGTCCCTTTGTGACATCCCTTCTAGCATCTAGCTCAATGGGAAAAGAGTGACAAATGTATCTCTTTAAATTTTAAATTTTGCAAATTTTAGGGTAGCAATCCAGGGTGCTGGTTTACTGCCTTATTTTCCACAAAAGTAAGAAATTTAAGATGTGTTGACCTTTAAGTCATCCTAATTTAATTAATAAATACATCATTTATATGTCTTTGTAAGTGCAGGGAAGGGGATAACCTAAAGTTATTGTGCATTTTTGGATTTTGTCATGTGGTTGCATTGGCAGTACTGCCCAACTCAATGGGGGATTTTGTTCTGACATTTCTGGCTACCACAGAATATTCAACTTCAGAAAGATCACCCCAGAGTAAACCCAAGACATTGCTTCATAAATTCATTTTCTCAAGTTCAGAAAACCTCTTTGACAAGAAAATCTGTTTCATTACCAAACAAGGCAGAACTTTTAGGAGATTTATGCATATTCTCAGACACTGATTTTGATATTCTAAACTGTTTTTATAAGTTAAAATCTGATTTAATTTTTTAAATAGGTTGTGAGTGGTATGAAATCTCCAAAGCCAAAAAAGTTTAATAAATAAAGTTGTGTCACAGCAATAATTTATCTTAGTTTCTTGCTCTGTATAAAGATCAGCCCTACCTGGGTGGGTTAATATTTCATTGGCAGTGGATCCTTCTCTGTCTATCCAGAATATTAAATGCATGTTTTGTGTGCTTTTAGGATACTGTGATATCTAAATAAATAATCTTGCTCTGCCCCGTCCCTCAAAGTTCTGCCAGGACATGTCCACCCTTTAACAAAAACTGGTGACCGGTCAGTTATCTACCTGCAACCCCAACTACTTTCCCCCTCAGTTTATTATATGCATTTAGAACCAGTTATTTAATGATAAATTCTAGCAAAAATATCTGCCTCCTCCTTCTGCTCTAAGAGCTTTTTATATACTTGAGCATGTGCAGAGGAGGCAGCAGGTGAAACAACAGTCAATCATTGGTTGTAAAGTCAGCAATCACAGCCTTGATTGACTGCATGGAGGCAGGTGCCAGCTTACTCTGCCAGACTGGGGACAATAAAAATCTTTAATATTTGGTTAGTAATGCAAGTAATAAAGTGCAAAATATATCCGTTAGGGTTGGGGATAATTAGTTGACAATTGACCAGTTTTGAATCAGACCTAGTTTTGAGATAGAACTGTTTTAATGGCCAACATCCCCTAAACAGTTCTGTCTCAAAACTAGGTCTGATTCAAAACTGGAAATCACCACTAGGAAACTGCAGAAACCAATTGGATGTAATTTACCTGCAGCAAAAGGCTATCCATCTGATTGGTTGTTATCGCTTAACTGCACAGTAAAATATTTGCAGTAGAACGTAGTCCTTTGGACTCATATACAGTGACATAAACACTGAGATTTATTGGTTTTCTACTTTTTAATGTCATTACTATTTCACATTCTGGTTTTGGAATTAACTTGGTTTAGTAATAATAATTGTGTGGCCAATATTGAGACCTGTTTTTCATTTAAGTGCCTAGTGCCCTTGTTGATTGATTGTAGCAAGTAACTGAATCCCCCTGCTCCTTAGGCTGGGTACACACAAGCCGCTGGTGTGGGGTGGGCGGCCGTGACCGACATTGATTGTTTGTTCGTCTGGATCAGAGGAGCAATCGATTGGACGCGTCTGAAAATTCCAAACGATCGTTCGCAAATTTGGCCGCGGACGAATTTGCTGTGACCGATGAACATTTGTCCCTTGTCGGGACAAATAGTTGAGCCGTCTATACCCAGCCTTAGAGCCTTAGATTGTAATCTCCCTTCTCTGTATATCACTGTGTGCAAGTAGTTATGTATTACAATACAGACAATATCAATGTTCTTTATGGAATGGAAGATGCAGAATTAAAAGTGTAAGATAATTAACAGATACAATACCTTTTCCTGTAGCAATTTAAAGACAAATAACAGTGTTTGCGAATTTAAAATAAGTTTGTTAATTGTGAGTAAGATACATAATTGATAACAATAAAAATTGTTTAATGTATGGCTGGTTACACAATAGCAGATTTTTGGGACAATCAATCGATATTTTCATATATTGGTTGGATGGGCCGAAAAATTTGAGGTGATTTTACCGGCGGTCAACCTGTGGACCACATGATCAGTCGAGTTGACAATCGTGACCGACGGTGATTCGTCCTGGCCAACTGGTCACTAGTGGCGAATGGTCAGTCAGGAGGAAAAAACCATCTGTGTGTACCCTGCTTAAGTCTGTAGAATGTTTTGTTCTAATTTCCAAAAAACATTAAATAGAAATAATCCAAAATAAGATGATGATGAACTGGCACAGTGATATATATTTATCCCAGCTGAACTATATGTACACAATCCGAATTTTTGGAATCAAGAACAGATGTTTAGGTGGGTGTGGTTAGGATGTAGTCATGGTTTGCTGTGGGGTAAAACATAGATACATACTGCATGTTAGTGTCCTCACATTGGTTCTTTAAATATGCACAAACCTTTATTTTTTATGTTTGATGGTCCAAAACATACTGGTGTAATAAATACCTCTGTTATCCAATTGCACACTACATTATATTATAGCAATTTGATGAATAGCAAACTTTTGCATCTTTAATTGCATTAGCTCCTTTAATTCCAATCACTTATTAAAATAGGAATAAACATAAGGTGAGTAAAAACCTATGGCTTTAATAATAGTGATGCCTGCGACCACAGCACAACTCATGGTAACCCGCGTGAAATGTGCTTCAGCCAATATTACGTTATCAGAGCACATGCAATTCGCAAAAAAAATGGCCACCCACACTGTGTTAGCCTGGTAGCGTTTCTTCCGCTTTAACGGATCGTTAGTGCACACAAATTAATAAATATATATAAAAAATCCACTGTCCACATTATAAGGGAAAACGTCCATTATTTCATACGGATATGAATAAAAATCTTTCATTTGGATCTAAAAATATATCCAAAAGCAATATATATATATATACAAGATTCAATGATATAAGGCCAGGACACGGTTTCACAAAATACTAAATATAGTCCAAATCCTCCCAGTCTCCCCACACACTCATTTATTTTCCCCTGAGGACCTGATCAGAGCACAGAGAGTCCACCTGAACACTATCCGGCACCTAATAAAAATCCACAGATCTACTGAACTAAATTAATAACATTAGTGGGGTTTAGACACCTTTTGTATTCTCAACCACACAAACAAACAGCATTAACACATTTTACCATAAGGCTTGTATATCTCCATGTTAATAGTCTGTATGATGAATGAAATTAATGTTGCCTATTTTAAAACTGACTTTTTCTTTAAGCTAATGCCCTACAATTGTTTCTCATACAGATGATATATTGGCTAATTTGTCAATGGATATATATGTTATATGGAAAACGATCATTTACTGAACAATTTGCACTTGTGTTATGCATGGCATCTAGAAACGAAAGAGTTAAATCTTATAGGAAAAAGAACGTTAAATGTGCCAGCATTATTTCTGTCTATTTGGTTTGAGATACCAGACGTATTGTCCTTTCACTTGTCTGGCAGGCCCTTCTGTCCCCTGGATTTATCTTATACACATGATGCAGCTTTGCGGAAAGGGATCGGCAGAGACTTTACATTCCTCTTGCAGGATGATATGGGCTTGTATCTAAATCTGTTCCATATGACCCACCTCACATGGTTGTTGTCTGGACCAAGTAAATTGGAGGGTTAAGAAGGATTTGGGTCTTTGTGCATTCATTGATACAAATTGTATGTTATCTCTCAGGAGTGACTGGAGGATTGTAAAAAAATATATGTTAAAAAAACAATTAAAATGATAGATAGATAGATAGATAGATAGATAGATAGATAGATAGATAGATTGATTGATTCAAGAGTCAACCTGTTTGAAATCAATGAAACGTTTCACTCCAGAAAGCCTCCCTCCCCCTTTCACTTCTAACTTTACCCCCTTCTTCCTTTAGTATAGGAAGATACAAAGTTGCTAATCTAAGAATTCCTTTTTCCTGAATGAACTAGACTGAGCATGCCGGAGCTCAGCGAGCTGAGGAAAGGGCAGTAACTGCAGGGTTGTCTATGCTGTAAGATTTTACTGTGTATCATTGATTAGGGTTTACATAGAAATACAAGAGATAAATTGTTTTAATAAGCAGTTTCTGACCTGTAATTCAGGGAAAGGTGTGTTTTAGATTGGATTTCTCATTTAAGAGGTCCATCAATAATGGTACCAAAAGCCAAATTAAAATTGTCTGCAGCACTGTTGGAATGTATAAGCATATCTGTGCTTTCGCATATTTGAATGAATAAATTGCTCTGATTAACTACATTCATGTGTTTTTTACACAAATTTCTTATTACACAACACATTAATCCTTTCCCAAAGATGTAGAAATAAAGCGGACCATTGACATCCGACCAATTGACCCCTGGACCAGTGATCTGAATAATATTTAATTTGGCAGATCTGTTTGCACACTTATAAATCAGGTGTGGTGTTGATTGTTCTGATTTGCACTTTTGCTAGCAAGTCAAATCATTCAGTTGTATTGTATTTACTATCGGCTTCCTCTACTATAGAAGTAGAAACAGCAAACCTATCCCCATACAACAAATGGAGATCAGTCAAGGACATTAATACAGTTACAACCGCACATGTTCTAACAGAGTCCAATGGAATTTGGCTGTGCTCATGTGATTGTAATTGCATGTGTATAGGGCCTTTTACCCAAAGAGCTTCCAATCAAAATACTGTAGACTATCATCACCTAACAGAATTGGTTTTGGATACTGGTAGAAAACTGTAACATACATGCAGTGGAAATATCCAGACTCCTTGTTAATATAGGCTATGATAGATTTGAACCAATGACTGACTAATTAGTGGGTGTTGGTCATTGACAATAATGGCCTATTGATAATTTAAAAAATCTAAGAACAATGCAGATGAAATGCTGGTAAAACGTACTATAGACGTTCATGTGAACCTAAACTAAATGGATAATCTTATAAAGAAAAATTATTTATTAATAAATATATTTATATATAAAGAAGCGAAAGACAAGCATTAAAAATCATTTAGATTAAAAATATAAACAAATGAGAAGCAAATGTTCTCTACATATTTTTTTGGTAAATGGGAGGTTATTTTAAATACCATGTGTACGTTGGCTGCTATATTTCCTGCACCAGAACCTGAAATTAAACACACTATAGGAAACAGCATTCCAAGCAGTAGTTAGTAATAGTTAATGCAGCCAGCTTAAGCAATATAAAGGGTAGATAACACGGCTTAAAAATAACTTGGCCTTTTTTGATATTCAGGCAAGAAATAAAGTTGCATTAATATCAGTCGTTTGGACGGCTGGAATGTTTTATAAAAAAAAATCAACAAGTCATAAAGTTATTGGCCATTACGGTTTTGGGAAATGTTCATTTTGGCAGTGGTTTCAGTGTATTGCCTGGCTATGAGTAATGTTTTGGAAAGACGTAAAGGTACAGTAATGATATTACTATTTGCTGCTCTGTACAATGTTCCCCTTTCTCCTACTTTTATCAACATTTGTGTTTAGAGTTCCAATACAAGAGGCTTTCTAAGCACAGCATAACGAGGTGATATATTACCATAGGGAACAGGAATCGACAAACAATTGGTCCAGTTTTTTTAAAGGATTCTGTCCAATCAAAGTCTTAAACCGACCATACATTTGCGAAGGCTGCACAATAAAGTGCTTCCTGATCGCAACTTGATGGGAAAGTTCTGATCGAACTACACAAAATTGCCCCATCTTGAAATCCGCTAAATATAATGTGACCGTGGGTGGGATCATTGGAAAATTCTATTATTGCCAGGTAGAGATGTCCAAACTTTGCAAAATCCGGTCCGCTCGAGGATCCGCGAATTTTCTAAAAAATTTTAAAATTCTAAAATCCGCGAGCGGACCCATAAAAACCGGTTTTCTGCATTCGGAAGATGGAAAACCAGAAAATCTGCGATATCCGCCGTTCGCGAACTAGGTAAATCCGCCGCTGATTCGGGTTCGGATCCACGAACTGGACCATCACTATTGCCAGGCAGTCTATTGAAAAGACAGCCATAAATGTGTTGTTTTGATTGATCTTTATTGCTAGGCAATCTATTTTAAAGACAGCCATAAATGTGTTGTTTTTAAAGGTATTGTACATTGGAAAAAATATTCTGCAACAATCTATCTATAAAAAAATACATGTAATCAGCTCTAGTGCATCCTCGTTTTCAATGATCACCAAAGTAAGAAACAGCAGCACTAAGTAAATCAGCCACATATCAGAGAAAAACAATAACAAAACATGGATAATTCAAATGTGAATCACATGCATAACTGATGTTGAAATAATCTTATACAAATTGAGGAATGGATAGAGTACTGTTTTGTATTGGCATCTCTCCGTGTTTTGTTGATGAGCTATCCATTTCATTTTTATACAGTTCCAACACCAACAGCACAAAAGCAAAATAAAATGTTCATAAAACATGATTTCATCTGTCAAACTCAAGTTCAGCAATTGTCATTTTTGCAGATCCAGTACAAATCTGAGAACATTTTTTTCATTCCAATGGTTAAAACAATGCACAAGTTCCAACTAACCTAAAAATGAAATGACTTTTCAGGGTATCTCTCAAAAGGATGCTCATACTGTACTAGTCAATATCTTATTCTTTCTATTATTTGCCTTGCAAGGGATTATGCTGGTTGACACTATAATAATATTAATATTTGCCTGTAAGGCTTTTGGGAAGAAACTGATAAATAAATAATAGCTTTGAATAGAATCTGTGCCCTTTATTTTTTCTGTGCGACAGTAAATTGAAGAAAGCAGGATAAGACCTTTCTGTGAAAGAAGAAATCATTTCATGGCAAGATGAATCCATTTTCAAAACGTTTAAAGCCTATTATTTAGTATAACAAAATAAGGATTTGTCTATAATGCTCTTTCTTGGTACATGGTATTATAGTGTTATCTTCTATTACAGAGAGTTTGGAGACATCCTATTAATTCATTAATACTTCAATAGTTCTTTAAATCATTTAATTTAACATACAGATATATTTTAAGCTATACCACATGATTGATGCCAATAAACAATATTTAAAAAACAAGGTGAAAATACATTCTTTGCATATATCTCTTGAAAAAGCTCCTTGGTGGGTGGTCAATGTTTTGCTAGCAATTTTGACTTTTAATCCCCTTACTAATACTCTAAACTGATTTGTTTTACTGGAGATAGATATGTTGTATCACTGAGTCCCGCACACATTGTCTAGAAGCGACCTCTAAATCACTTGCCATGAAGTCTTATTGTTAAACAAAAGACTGTCTGTTTAGTTACCCTTCCTTTTACAGAAGCTTAAGAACATTTTTGTCATTTTTGACCAGCTAATATCTGGCAGTAGTGGTCTAATCCCTTGACACTGGTGATGATTATAATTTAGCCTAATTAAGTAAATATTATTCTTAATGGTGGGTAATATATTTTCCTCCCTCCCTTCAAATGTTCATGCATCTTTTTACAAAAAAAAGTTTTTCATACAGTATAATTCAAATAATCTAAAAATACTGATTACACATACAGAATCAATAGATTTTATTTAGTTGCTAGTGACAGTGAAAAGAATTGGTCCATGCATATTATTGCTTTGAGCTTGGAATAATACACATTTTACTGTAGTAACAGATTTTTGAGCTTTGGAACCTTTTAGGGATGATACAATTTTTTGTTACAGCTGACCGCTCACTAGCGGCCAAATTAGTAAATGTCCTTCTGTTTTTTATTGATTAAAAAATGGATGTAATTGGATAATCTTATTGTGATACAGTGATAAATATAGACAGAAGAAGTCCCCAAAGAGGATGGATACTATTTATGATTTCATTTTTACATTAAACCTGTGTTTTTCAGCCTTATCAACCTTTTGCAGTTATGTATGTATGTATATGTTTATTAGTTATGGGATGTGTTTGTATTAGGACTGAGTTTTTTTACTATTTGCAATATGGGTAAAAGTTTGTGTTGAGGGCTAAGAACATGTACTTGAGACTTAGTAGAGTGACAAATATAGTTTTCCTTATGGTTAAAAATGTTAATGAATTATAAAAGTGCCTAAAGTGTAACTTTGCTCTATTAATATTTCTTATTTCTCAGCTAATTCATTTTAAAGGGGAACTGTGGTCCAAAAATGACTTAAGGTAAATTGAGGTAAATTGCTAGGAATTGCTCTCCCTAAAATTTTTGCGATCTGTTTCCATTGTTTATTTTGCATAGTTTTGAAGATATTTACATTTTTGTGTGTGATATGGCAGCAGCATCACCAGGTCTCCTGCACTTCCTGCTCTGAAACTGTCAGTCAATCTGTCCTGTGTCTCATCCTCCCCTTTGCAGCCCCCCTGGTACCTCCCACTCATGGACCCCATATTTACTTCAGTTGCAGGCCACCCATGGCCCATTATCTTACAGCCCCATGTGGCTCTGCCCACTTGTGGGTGCCGTGGCCCTGCCCACTTGCGGGTGCCATGGCCCCACCCACTTGTGGTGCCTAAGCCCCACCCACTTGCAGGTGCCTAGGCCCCGCCCACCCATGGGTGCCTAAGCCCCACCCACTCACAGGAGCCGTGGGTTACTCAGACCCCCCCAGAAAACTCTGTGGAATCAGCCTGAGAAGGCTGCCCGAAAAGGCTATTTTCATACAGTGAAAGAGAAGGGCTGTAGATTCCCTTACCGTCTCTGTCAGGACACACAGCAAAGAGGAGGAGGGACTTCCTGTCTCCCTCACACACTGAGGGAGTCTGAGGCTATGCTCACTGGTGGCACTGTGCAGGAGAAGCCTCAGGAATGTCACAAGTCAGCCTCCCACCCATTAACTTTCTGGTCAGTCATTTCTGTATATCTTGGGCTGTTGAGCACGTAGAGAGGTTGATGGCTCGTTTTAAAGGTAGGAAACTGGCCTTTCATAAACTTAACTTGTTTGGAGACCACAGTTTCCCATTAAGGACTGTATTGTCTGGCGAGAATATTAGGCCTATGTTAAGTTGTTTTGTAACTTTTAATCTCTACTTGTATTATGTACGCATAAATACAAGTAGAATATCATTCATGGAAGAAAGATTATTGGTCCTTAGTAGGAAGAAATAAAGTAGCGAACCAAGTCCTGGAAACATTAGTGACTATATGGCCATGCATGTGCTAGTAAGTATTGCATAGTACATTTTTCAGGCCAAACTGATATTTCTGTGTACAGGTCTGTCAGGCCGAAAAATCTGTGCTGATTTCACAGGTGGCGGCAACTGAAATCGAGCACCCATTTGCCCAAATCGGTTATACTGTACATAGTCATGAGCACTCTCCCTATATTAAGTAAAGGGAGATCGCATTGTCAGCATCGTTTTGCGGGTAGATGTGTTACCGATAAAGGAGCAATCCCGATAATGTGTGTTCCCAGCTTAAGAAATTTTACCAAAACCGAGATTTTATCTGGGGACCCCTCCAGTGGAAAAATAGATAGACAGACAGACAGATAGATAGATAGATAGATAGACAGACAGACAGAGAGACAGATAGATAGGTAGATAGATAGATAGATAGATAGATAGATAGATAGATAGATAGATAGATAGATAGATAGACAGACATCATTTTTCTACATTTCACAAGCGAAAAACTAAAACATTCTAAAACAAATCCCTAGTAGTCACTCCCATGTAGAGTGAACATTTCGTTTTTGTTGAATATCATTAGCCACAATGGTCTTAATTGTTTCTATTTTACCAGTTATTTTACATAACATACCATTAAGTATTGTATGTTCAGATCATACAATAAGACACACAGAATTGCCCAAGTGTTACCATGTTTGATCAATGTACAATCAGGCAACTGCTTCTACTTTTTACAAGTCTTTAAGTAAAGATCAGCCACTCAAATTCTAATTCCTTTTGCTAATTAAGCAGCCTGTTAATTGCTCTTGGGGTCTCTAATGCCATGTCATTATGCAGTTTAACAGCCTGCTTGACATCAATAGGGCTGCAATCCCTACACAAACAAAAGGGGTAGCTAGCTTTTAATGAATTAGGTTAATGCTGTATCCTAACTGGTTACTGGTTCATCGCCTTTTGAAAAAAGGGCTCTATTATAATTTCATCATCCTCCCCTAAAAAAAAAGCAAGATACAAATGTTCAACACTTGCCATAACAAGATAGCTCAAGTACTGAGCCTAATATGGAGAGATGTGAATGATTTAAGCTGGTCTATAGGAGTTAATTGTTTGCCAAAACACAATGGCCTCATACTCTTGTTAAACACTGCTTGATTGTTAAGCTTCTTGACACGATCTGCCTAATTTAAGCCATTCATTATGTGTTTGAGTCTAGATACATGAAGCAACATGGTAACATAAGATCACATGACTTAAACAAAATCAACATTTTTATATTGATTCACATCCTTAATAAAAATGCTGAAAAAAGTTAAATACACAATTTCTAGGTAGTAGTAGTAAAAATATAGCAAAAACAGACCAAAACAGACTAAAAAATGAACTGTCCTTTTAATCCTTTAAGAAACACATAAGATCTTCAGTTGTACCATTCAGCTTATTTTGAGACAAAAAAGGTTTCAATGCTATCTGAAGCATATGTTAACCCAGTATTAGTTAACATCTGATTGGATATGCTTGTGAAGGTTCTCATTCATCCAGGTCATGGTATATCTGTTGTATTCAATTAGATCATCTGGACTTGAAATGTAGTTCTTGAAGACGTTTCGCTAGTCATCCGACTGGCTTTCTCAATTCAAGAAACCAAGCCTAAATAGAGGTGGGGGGGTTTGACGCCAACTGTCTGCCATGTATAATGCTGTTTTAACACCTTACTTTGGGCGTTCCTATAACACCTCTTAGCCACTATCTAATCACACCCTTAACACCTGGCTGTGATATGCTAATTGGGATTTTCCAGGGTACTTAATTGCCACAGATTCTTGTACAAGTCATTCTGAATTGAGAAAGCCAGTTGGATGACTAGCGAAACGTCTTCAAGAACTACATTTCAAGTCCAGATGATCTAATTGAATACAACAGATATTCCATGACCTGGATGAATGAGAACCTTCACAAGCATAAATCTGTAGCACACCGAAAATATATGTGTGTGATCTTCCATCTTGCTACAGATTGGATTCTATTAACCCTTTTGGTGAGGGTCGAAGAATGTCTGAACCCACATTTGTGAATTTGCATAGGGTCCTATGTCTTACAGAGAAAAGCAACTACACTAAGAGGAATGGAGAAGTTGTGTTATGAAAGTAAATTATTAAAGTTGTTGAAAAACAATATATAATGCACAATAAAATTCACAATATAGTTTCCCTTTAAATGTGTTTAATTAACTAAAAATATTTAATAAGGTTACATTTCATTAAAATTATTATTTCTAAAAGTTTTTATATTTATTATTATTTTGTAAAATGTATATTTGTGGTACAAACAATTTCTGTCTCCGATCATTCACTTTTGTTGATTTTAAGGATGGAATGGTTAACCATGGATTTGGAATTTTGTTGAACTTTCACTACTCTTCCTTCTGTAACTTGGGGATTTGTATATATGGATTTTATTGCTATTATAGCGCTACATATTGCACATTACTTTACAGTATTTAGATTCAACTCATCAAAATGTCTTTATGATTATAGTGGGAAAACATACAAATTCCTTGCAGATGTGTCAAAGGAGGATTTGAACCTGCAAGGCACAAGTGCTTACCATTGAGCCACCATTATAGGATCCCGTTTGATGCTATAGCAGGGTCCTGTTTTGTTTTTTTTGTTGTCATTTTTAAATCTAATTATTGGAGAATCAATCATTATGAAATGAATGAAGATAAGATGGCACAGCTGATGATTTGTGCTTTAGATTACACAGTTCACTTCCATTGCCCTTCATATTTCTAAAATGGATTTCAATAAGACGGACTTATAAACACACACTTATGTGTCCTATTTTTGCAGCAGCCCTTAAAATCCCTCATATTACAAAAGAAAAAATGTCTCGTAGTAGTTGGTGAAGTTGTCTAGGACAGCCCCGGGGCAACATACGCATATGTGACATACCTCCTGACATTTCCGCAACTTTCGGACAAACTTCTAGGACAATTCTTTTAGGATCAACATTTGATCTCAAAATTGTCCAGAGCAGAAAGGTAGGGGAAGGGGTGGAAGGGGAGGGGGTGGAAGGGTTGGGTTGGTTGGGGGGTTGTAATACCCCTATAAGCAAAAAAAGCCTGGTGCTCTAAATTCCGAGCACTCGTCAGGACAAATAGTCCCTTCGTGTGTACCCAGCCATAGAGACATAGGGCGTAGAGATGGACTAGAACTTGAACCCGAGTTGAGCCAAACTTATCAAGTTCGAATGGACTCGGACTTCTCGAACTATCCCGGACCCGGATTTTCGATAATTATCGAATTCGAAAATCGATCGAATGTTCGAATCGTTTATGGGATAATCATTGAACGCGGGAGCTCAAAAGTACCACGCGTGAGAATAAAAATAGTTTTTTTGAAAGCTTTGGATATTCAAGCGCGTTCCCCAGACCATTTCCCAGGTCCCAAAGCCATTTACATTAAGTTACCATTGATGTTTTAATTGCATTTCATTAGAACTTTTCGAACTATTTGACTCCCATTGACTTTAATGAACTTTCGAACTTTCCATATAGTTAGAAAGTTTGAAAACGGACGGAACTTTCGGAAGTTCACCCATATCTAGTAGGACTTTGCTTCTTATCTGACCGTGATTCCGCAATGCAGTAAATATTGCAAAGTTTACCTTGCATTGAGGGATCTCGGGCTGGTAAGTAAAGCCAGTGTGGAATAATGCATCTCCCCCTAACTGTGCTGCAGGGGGTGTCAGATGCCAATGTGCTGCAAATCAAAGTGGAAACAGTGGTGATTAAGTAGAGATAAACAGCCACCCCTGTACCTACAGACCATGGCAACAATTCAAATGCTATAAGCATACTGTTGTTGGGCCATAGGATTGCTGGTAAAGGGTTTAAAAACACATTAGAAGTTGTTACTCTAGAAACCAGAAATCATTCAGCATTTCTGGATAAAATAAAGACACTTCTCTAAGTTACATCTGTCTCCAGCTGAGATAGTTTCCTTTTTACGCTCTATTATATCGAAATAAATTCCACTGGGAAGCTGATGAGTGAGAAGCCTTGTCTGGTTGTCACCGATTTTGCTGTGACAAGGGTGGGACCATGAGCCACTTTCCAATATGCTAAGACTAAGAATTAAAAAGAAACCTTAGGCAAACAGATGAACATTTCCTCCTCCCATCCTGAAAGACGATTCTTAGAAGGCAAAATAGACAGTATCTGCAAACAAACTCTCATTTAGAAAAAACAATATTAATAAACTGTCTTCATTTTAAGAAAATACAGAAAGAAAATATTTTCTCTTTTCTGTTTAAAGAATAATGGATCTGAACTGTCAAACACTTTATGTAAATATTGCTGTTCCAGACAGTCCAAAGAAAGAAAATATCTTATATTTAAAGCTGCTTTCACTGTAATGTGCATAATAAAAAAGAGATTTCTGGGTAATTTCAATCTATCATTTGAACTCAAAAACCACTGGTGGGTATACACTTGACCGATAATTGGTCTTTGACCAATCGCCCTGCTTATGTTGACCATGGGATTGGCTGTTCCTGATTATTGCAATAAGCAATTTTATAGCCAGTGCTGAATCCTCTATCTGGTTTACATACTTTTCTGCTTAGGTGACAAATTAAAGGATAACTGTATTGCCTCAGTGCATTTTTTTTTTAATTTCTTTAAAAAGAGTAATGGTATGCAGCCCTCCCCATATATTTTTTTCCTGATTTTGAGCTTCTCTCCACCTTCAATTAGCCATGCTATGAAGGGGGCATAACAATTCTATCTGTTTGTTTGACTGTCAGAGGAGGGGAGAGGTTAAAACAGACATTCCCACCAGCGAATGACAAGTGATATGTTAATCATGGCCCTGGGCCGTCGAGGAGGCGGGCTTTTAGCACTCATCTTTGCTGTGTGATATCTAAGGGAGGGCAGCACAGCTGTGAATGTGAGTAATTGATTTCAGCTGCTGGAACTGTGGACATGTAATGGGGGGTGATGCTGTTTTTTTTTAAATTGTTGTCCTTTAACAAAATCTATAGAGATCCTCAATTTCTACTGCCTCCGTGGATACCTTATGTTTGGGTTCTAAATCAGTCCTTAAATTATCTTCTCGTTTTACTGTTAGCTGTAATATGTGTTCACTCCGTTTCTGTCTAGGTATTTTCGATGAATAAATTTATTATGAAATCAAAATACATTTTCCGTTTCAAAGGCTGGCACAAAACTCAGTTTGCTTCTTCAACAAACAGAATTGTTCTTGACAGATCGGAACCCCTTGAGATCCTACAAATGCAATAAAATCCATCGTTTTTTTCTTTTTTTGGAAAATGCACAAGAAACTTCCCAGCACTACTATTTTTGCATTACGGAAATATGAGCTTTTGTGATATTTAGCCAATAAAATTAATTTGCCTCCCAATCAAATTTTTTTAGCGTGTACGTGGTGTCCAAATGCAAGCAAGCATAACCCAACTATAATGTAGTGTCTGCATGATTGTTTTATTTCATACAGTGTTTATTTTAGATTTCAATAATCATATTGTTAGTATAGTTTGTTAAATACCAGTCTCAAGCTTCAAAAAAATAGAACAACCCATTTACTTGACATGCCTTGTGCTCTGTCTCAATTTTTGGCAGTTAAGATTCTCCATCTATTAGTTTAGGGCTCAAGAAACATAAACACAACTCAAGTGCCTGGAGTTTGGAGAAGATCATTAAAGCAGAAAAAAAAGAATTAAACAACTTGACCAAGACACTGCAGCAATTCAACTTTTCTTTAAACTTGCTTAAAGTCAGTTTCTTAAAACAATAAATAAATCAAAACCGAGTTTACTCAAGGAGTTATCAATTTTCACACAAATGCATATAAGATTAAAGGGAAACGTCATCAAAATTGTGTGGTTATTTTAATGACTTTAATTTGTATGCGGACGTTAACTAAATGAGCATAACATATAATTTAATAAATCCAAATAAAGAGGAGGGGCTCTTTCTACTCAAAACAAATGATTGTACACAGGAAAATCTAGAATGTAAGAAAGATGTTAATGAGGTTTAAATCACATTTAAGCTAGGTACACACCTAGCGATTTTTCCTCCTGACCGACCGTTCGATACTTACGAACGGTCGGCCAGGAGGAAGGACTGTCGGTCGCTGCAAAAGCAGCCGCGTCCGATAGTCACCGCGACCGATCGTGCGGTCCATAGAGGACCGCACGATCGGACGAGGTTTTCCACCCTGTCCGATCGTCCTTTCGTCCGATTCGGACGAACGGTCGATTGGACATGGGCACATTCGGATTTGATAATTTCGGTCCGATCGACCGATACACTGAACTATCGGTCGATCGGACCGAAATATCTAATCGTGTGTACCCAGCTTTAGACACAGGAAGGTTACATTTGCTTAGAATAATGTGGCTTCATTATTCTTTGGGACCAATCACTGTAAACCCCCTCCCCTTTTCCTTAAGTTTGGTTTAAATAAATCCTGCTCATCTTCACGATAACAGACAGGTGTAATTGGAGGGTAAATTCTTTTTTTGCTTATTCATTCTTTTTAAATTAAGATATATTGATAAAAAAGACATTTAAAAACTAAATCTTCAACTAGAAAGCTTAGAGCAGTAATGTTGAACCCTGGCACTCCAGATGTTTGGAAAATAGAATGCAACAAAGGCATTAAGAGAGTTGTAGTTTATTAATATCTTAAGTGCCAAGGTTCAATGTTAATGGCTTAGAGATTCTATTTGGGGCTAATGGAATACAGTATTTATACTGTGCTGTACTGTACAATAAAACATATTGTAGTGGGAAAAAATACTTATTAGATAATTAGCCTTTTTTTTTTTTTTTTTTTTTAAGAAAAACAGTTTAATAGTTACATTGTTGTTCAAAAAAGACATCAATCCATTCTTAAAGTTTAATTCTTTACCCTACTCAGAATTCCTATTAAACCAAAACAGTTTGCTCAAAAACAAGACATACTGTAGATTGGATTTGGTTTATTAAATTATACCTGTTACCTTTGTGACCTTCACAAAGGCAAGTTATCATTTTTTTGTATGTTTCAAATGATTATTTTCCCTTTACGCTTGCTTACAAAGCATTAGTGACCTGTCTTCGAAGCATTCTTTATGCTCCAGTGGCACCAATCTGGAAAATGGTTGTATAGGGATTTAAGGGCAAGTGTGCAGAAAATGTCCTTGTGAGCACTTCTGGATAAATAAATACATTTATAGTATAGGTCAAATAGTAAAATAACAAACTTGGGTGTTAGCCGCTATGTATTTACCAGAAAATTATTCACACTTTTAATTGATTCATAAAAATTTACAAAGTAAATAAACAAATATTTGTACGCTGTTTACACTATAAAACAAATTGGAACACATACAAGTCTGAATTAATTACCGAAGACTCAGAGTAAACAGGCTTTGGGTTTGTGTAGGCACTGCATCTTATACATTAAATTTTAAACGTCAGTATGTAGATTCTTTGCAGACTTGATTGCATTGTATATGTAAATTCTTATTAAATTCCATTTGTGTTATATGTATAACGAGAGAGTATGTAATAATCACAATACTTCTTTAGAAAGGTTTTGAATTAAAGGAATGTACAGTAAGTGTTTACAATACAGATGCCAAGCTTCTGTCTTAGCTACTGGTACCAATCATTTCTAATATTTAGTGTGATGCTTTTGATTTTATAGAATCTACAGGAAAACTAATTTTAACTTGTTTAGTGAGCTCCCTACATGGTGATATCATGGAGAAATCTTTCCAGGAACCAGAGTATCTTTCCAGAAACAAAAATATCTTGTAATGCATTTTGCAGGCTATTAATTTTTTTTGCAATGTGGACATACATATCCATTCAAACACATTGAAGCTACATTTTTGTCTATAAATGACTGATCCCAGGATTGATGAGGTTTTCTGGATAAGAGATGGCCGAAATTCCTGAAGTTCAGTTCATTTTCAAACTATAGAACTTAAAGTCAATGTGAGAAAATAGTTTGAAAAGTTCTAGTTAATTTAAAATAAAATAGAAATAGTACCGTATATACTCGAGTATAAACCGAGGTTTTCAGGCTTTAAAATTAGCCTGAAAACCGAACCTCGGTTTATACTCGGGTCAATCAGTTACTTTCTCAATCCAGAGGCTGCTTGCTCCTCTAAGTCCTGAGATCCACCGATACAAACCTCCCCTGTCTGGGCCGGGCTCCAAATTGATGTTGGGGCCGACACTTTTAGTCATGCACGGTTACGTGATGGCCCGTTTCCGCGCATGATGACGTTACTGCGTGTGTCGCACTAGTTACGCTGTGAGGTTAGAGCTGCTTCTGGCTGGGCTTCCTCAACATCTGCTGAATACGTGCGCACACTCTTTCATGTGTGCACTTGCAACCGGGTCTTCTGTCTGCATACGGTAATGCTTGGCTTCCTGGGGAGAGGGTGCCCCCTGATACTCTACGTGTCTTTGCCTATAATCACATACTTCAGTCTTTTTTCCTGGCTCTTCAGGGGGGACTTAGCAGGAAAAGTAAGTTATTTTTTTATCTAACTGTTTTTGTGACACATATATATTTACCAGTCAATGTGGGCATATATATCTTTATTTACCAGTCAATGTGGGCATATATATATCTATATTTACCAGTCAATGTGGGCATATATATCTACATTTTATATATATATCTATATATATATAGATATATATATCTGTATAATTATATATATCTATATAGATATAATTTGTACCTCTTTTGCATTCTTTTGCATTATTTACATCAATTTAAAAGTATATAACATACATCTGCAGGGGAATGGAATTGAGGGTTACTGTATGGAATTACTGTCCATTTAAATGGCAACTAATGCCTATTGTAAAAAAGATCGCCTTCTGATTCTGTATTATTTTGAGGCTTTAGTTGCCCTTTAAGTGAGCAGCAGAATTCCCACACAGTAGTCCCATACAGTAATAGCCATACTGGATTTGGCTATTACTGTATGGGACTATTGTATGGAAATTCTGCTGTCCATTTAAAGGGCAACTAAAGCCTCAAAACAAAACAGAATCAGAAGGCAGTAGTTGTCATAATTTCTACCCTCGGTTTATACTTGCGTCAATCAGTTTTTACTCATTATTAAGCTAAAAATAGGTGCCTCGGTTTATACTCGGTCGACTTATATTAGAGTATATACGGTAACTTACTGTAAATGGCAAAAATACATCCGCGAGTTAGGAAAACCCAAACTAGTTTGTGGTTTGTGAAGTTCTAAAAGTCTGAGTTTATCTGAACTATGAAAGCTCCATCTCTATTCTGGATATGATACTTGTGTATATCCAGCTGAAGTTTAACCCTCCTTTTAGGAAGCTCTGGTTTTAGGCCTTTTGTAATGAGAAAGGCAGAAAAAGATTTCCGAGCAAGGCTAATAAACTAATAACTGCATAGTCAGCATTTCTTCTGTAAGGATGCTCAAACTGGGCTGCTTTCTTTCCACTGGAACGGAAAGTCAAACAAGAATTCTGAATTCTCGGCCGAGCGCTCGGCCGGGACAAATGTCCGTTGGTCGATTCAAATCTGGCCACGGTCGAATTTGCAAATGATCATGCGGTCCCATAGGGAACCACACGATGATCGATCGAAATTTACCATCATTCGTTCGTCCGATCCGGCCGAAAATATCTGCTGGTGTGTATCCATCTTTACAGGTGACAGTTCACATTGAATGGATTTAAGTTGTCTATTTGGTTCTTAGTCTAAGTACAGATTGTTCGACCCTTTCAACCAGTCAGGCCAAAATGATTTCAGTCAACAGCAAAGAGACAACAAATGCAATTTACTGCCCTGTCCAATCGAGCGTTGGTCCGATTCGGACAAACCTTCGACCGGCATCTGTTTGTACCTACGATATTTCAGCAAAGATTTTGCCTGCGATGGTCAATCAGCCTGAAATATCTAATCATGTATACACAGCTTCACAATGTGAGTCAACTCTGTCTAAAAGTAAACACAGATATAAAATAGAAACAAAACACACTGAGATGTATTTAGTCCCACAGGAGAAAAGTGCTTTAAAATTGTTATAATAGTTGTTGAAACCAAAGATATCCTACAGTTCACTTATAAAGGTCAGGCAACATACTAATCAACGGGACAAGTCAATATCTATTTATTGGTGTTTTTCTCTGTAACCAGATCTAGTATTAAACATATAAGGCACAGCCTCAGGTAATTGCTCCATTTAACTCAGGGGTTGCAAAATTCTGTTTGTATATTTGTAGGCACTGATGGTTGACATATTAGAAACATCTTTATTTCTGGTTGGTTATAGAGATGTCTGAAACTCAGAAGTTTTGTTCTGTTTTCTGAGTTAAGAAACTCCTGAAAAACCGCAAAATTTTAAAATCCGAAAACGGAACGTACTTTAGAATAGAGATGGATAATTATTGAATGTTCGATCGTTCGAAGGAAATCGAATATGCAAGTAAAATGCCTATTATACCTATACGCGAGCATCGAATCCGCAAGTAAAATGTCCATTATACCTAGACAGAAGCATCAAATCAGAGAGTAAAATGTCCATTATAACCTATACGCGAGCATCGAATCAGCGAGTAAAATGTCCATTATACCTAGGCGCGAGCATCGAGTCCGCGAGTTAAATGTCCATTATAACCTATACGTGAGCATCGAATCCGCAAGTAAAATGTCCATTATACCTAGGTGTGAGCATCGAATCCGCAGGTAAAAAGTCTATTATACCTATACGCGAGCATAGAATGTTCGAACTCGAGACCTCGAAAGTAGCGCGCGTGAGAGTAAAATCGAGCAAGTCCTGGATTTCTACTTTAGAGGGTTCGGAACATATTTTTGAGTTACCGATTGTACAGGGTTATTTTCGGTAACCCTTGAAACTAACCTTGATAGTTCGATATTCCTCGAAAATACAACCAGAAACTACTTTCGAGTTTCCAATCGTATTTTCGAGGGTTACTGAATGTACAAGGTTATTTTCGGTAACCCTCGAAAATAACCTCAAATGTTTGGTAACCCTTGAAAATATCCTTGTACATTTGATAACCCTCGAATATACAATCGGAGACTGCTTTCGAGGTTTCCAATTGTATTTTCGAGGGTTACCAAAATGTCGGACCCGGATCCCATCTCTAGTTGGTTACAGAGTATTGTTTCAGATTCCACCTTTTTGGAAAGCCCTTCATAAAATTTCCCCACAATTAATTACATTTTGATTGCAATAAATTTGATTTCAATTGGATGTTTAAGACTTTGCCAGCTGTTACCGAATGATAATCCATTACTACACCATATAAATATTTTTTCTGGAAACCAGTAGTACAGCCAAAGAGGAAAATACTGCTCAGCTCAAACAAACTGCAGATGCATTTACTCTCTGTACAAGAATATTAAGTCACATCAGAACACATGGAGCAAATTTCTCTTGTTTTAGCTGCATTGCTAAATATTTATTTAACCTCTTACATCTGAAGGGAAAACACCTGGGTCAAAGAAACAGTTCAGCTAATGCAGAATATATAGGTATTCCTACTACCAACACCACTGAGGAAATTCACTCCATGTGTCAAGTACCCAGTGCACCTTAGTAACACTGATGACAACTTTAAACACATTTTCTTACTGTGAGGTTTCTGTGCATGGAAAATGGGCCAGAATAAAACATTGCAGTGTTGTGGTTGGATATAAACACAAAGAACATGGACTTAATTTACATCCCTTTCCTGGTGTAAAGCTAAAGGCAACCTATGTGTTAATCCATATCAAGGATACCTTACTAATAGGATCCATACTCCTGCACATAAAGATTTAATATATAAGAGATGGTTTTATAAAAGTATATACACATTTTCTATATTTCACTGAAAGGCTTTTGTTCTGGGCAGATTATATTGAGATTTGATTTCACTGGCTGTGATGTTACACTCATTCTATCAGAAACATTACCAGCACTTAATAAGCATCTTGCACACTTCCCAGCCTGCTAAATTTTTTGGCTGCTTCTATCAAGGGATCCACTTATTTGCCTTTAACATAGTTGTAATGGGCTGGTTTCTTTAGCGTGATATTTCGGTAATATACACTTTCATTCTGTGGGTGATTCCATTAAAGTTGGCATTGCAAATCCACAACTGTAATCGTAAGCTGTTCTTTCTTTACTGCTGCTGTGTTAATCCATGTGCCACAATAGTAGCCTATAAAGGGACATTCAGAAAAACAATGTTTATTATAATGATAAATGCCCAGTCTACAAGTATCTAATATTTCTCCTGAAATGATTCAGTGTAAGAATGTAGTTTGTACCTTGGATGAAGGTTCTCTACAGAGAACAAAGGACTAATGCTGCCCATGCAATAGGAACTCACTTTCCGGAGTTGCTACAACACAGTATCAGAAGAAGTGCCTGGCTTAATCTTTTAGAGATTGAATTCTGATTTCACAATGAACGAGACAGAATGGTGAACTATTGCGGGAATATCTGAGGGTAAAACCACCCACAAGTAAATTCTGTCAGCCTGACATTTCTTAGAATCAATGATCGGGCAACAAATTACGAAACTAGAGATGGACCCGAACCTGAACGCGAACTCTAATCCAAAGTGAATATCATGGATCCACTGGGCTTTGCGGATTTTTGACTTTTTCGGATTTTTCTGAGCCACAGAGTAGTACGGGGCTATTTTCGATAATTTTCGAAAATAGCCTGGAACGTTAGAAAATTATCGAAAATACTGTCGGAGACCATATTCGAGATTCTGATCGTATTTTCGAAAATCGAACGTTCGTGGCTATTTTCGATAATTTTCTAAAATAGCTTCGAACATTTGAAAATCTTCTAAAATACAATCGGAAACTCGAAAATGATCTCTAATCGTATTATTGAAAATTCGATCCGGTTTCGGTTTTTCGGAGAACACGGGAATCCGAAAACTGAACAAAAATAGTGAGTTTCGGCCATCTCTAGTGATAACCAAATGCGATTAACCTTATAGCACTCCCTCCTGGTTGAATTTACAATAAACTATAAGGATAATAAAACTCAATGAATTCCATGGCTATAATTATTATTATTTTTTAAATTATTATTGTGGATTTATATAGCGCCAATATCTTCCGTAGTTATTTACAATTACATGTATACATTCACATCAGGCCCTGCCCCGAAGAACTTACAATCTAAGCACATTTATTTGACACATACAACCTATCATACCAATCAGTATGTCTTTATTATTGTGGGGGAAACCGGAGTACCCGGAGGAAACCCACGCAAGCACGGGGAGAACATCCAAACTCCTTGCAGATGTGTCCAAGGGTGGAATCAAACTCAGTGCTGCAAGGCATCATTGTTAACCACTGAGCCACCGTGCTGTCCTATAATGTTTTTATTGAATAGAAAAGGGTTTTCTCTTTTAATCTATCTATCTATCTATCTATCTATCTATCTATCAATTTGATTAGAGCAGAGAGGATCCCTTGTGTATAAAACTAAAATCAGATTATACAGTTGTATACTCTGCAAACATAGTCCTATAGTAATTTACTATTTGGTATGACTGAAAAATGCATGAACATCTTCTTATCATTGTGTGCTAGCTTCCAGTCTAGCATTTTTGCCGTTGTTGTTCCTGGTGTTTGTATATCATTGGCTTATTTCTGTGCACCACCTTGTGATATCGATAGACCTATTTCATTGTTTATACAAATGAAGCAGATAATGCATTAAAATCTTGCGTTGTCATAAAAATCAGCAGAAATATATATCTGTGTTTATGGGAAATAAAATATTGTATTTGTTATATTTGATGCATTGAGATCTGCTAGCAATCTGTTAATTTTTCATTCAAATTATATATGAAATTTTATGTAAATGATAACCTACCCTAAATAAATATAAAAGGGCTTGCCGGTGCTATTGATCTGCAGAAACCAATCAGTTATCAATTTTGACCAATCAGTAAAAAGAGATATTCTGATTGGTTGTTTGTTGCAAATTAAAGGAATAGTTTACTCAAAAAGTGAACTATTCCTTCAATGTATTGATTGAAGAACTTACCTCCCGTTCTTCAATCAATTAACCAGGAACCATTTACAAAGAAAGAAGAAACTTACCTTACATATCATCCTCCACAGCGACAGTGGAAATTCCAGACCACTTCCTGTTCAGAGTAACTATAGCACACATTATCATGCATGCGCGCTATAGTTACTCTGAACCAGAAAGCGGTCAGGACCTGTCACTTCTGCAGAGGAGGATCACGTGTAAGGTAAGTTTCTTCTTTCTTCGTCTGTCGCTCCTGGTGAATTGATTGAAGAATGGGAGGTAAGGCATAGCTCCTTAATCTCCTGGTCTTCAATCAATACATTAAAGGAATAGTTCACTTTTTGAGTGAACTATTTCTTTAAGAGCACTGGTAAATGATGGTACTTTTTTTTAAGTAAACCCATAAGTCTCCAAAATGAGTTATCAGTCCAAAAAGCACTGAATAGCATTTTGAAATGATGGTAGTGCATGCATCTAATAACTAAATTACAAAGGCACAAGAACATGCCGTCCAATATATGTCATTGTATATTATCATACCGTGATTGCAGTGGGAATTAGTTTCCCTTTACAGGAAAATGGAATTAGGATTATAAAAATATCATAAAACCATTCCTTAAAAAGGAGTAAGAATGTTTCAGAATTGCAAGATTTGGTGTCATTTAATGACAAGTTAAACCACTTTTGGGAATCAGAATGCACGGCCATCTGGAAATGCTTTATTTGTGGGGAAAAAAGATAAAACGTTTACATTTATGACAATTTAGTTTGCAACCAATAGGAATGCATTAGCTTGCCCAAGTAAAATGTGATCTTCCAATTTTTTTATTTCATTCGAAGTACTAGATGACCACCTTAATGTCTGCGCTATCATGGTTATGCCATTGTTGGGAAAAATGCAGGATTTTTTTTTGATACCCGAAGTTACTAAATAAAGAAATTATATTTTAATACAAATTTACTTCTATCCACCATGTTTGGAGTGGGGTTGAGGTTACAAACGTCAATACTTCAATACTTATATTGAAAAATGCTGTTGTAATATATCTAAAACTAATGGTATGCATTTTTGAATTTAATACCTGTATGGGTTTTTTTTTTTGTATTGTTATATTGTACAGTAGAGATGTCCGAACTTCGCAAAATTCGGTCCCCTCGAGGATCCTGAATTTTCGGGAAAAATTCAAAAATCCGCGAGCGGAACCATTAAAATACATTAAAATGAAAAAATCCTCGAAAATCCTCCTAATTTCTGAAATTTTCGAAAATACTTTTTTCCCGCATTTTCGAAAATACGTGAAATTCTCGTAATTTCGAAAATTTTCGAAAACACGGTTCGGAAACGTTCGGAAGGCGGAAAACCAGAAAATCCGCGATATCCGCAGTTCGCGAACGAGGTAAATCTGCCGCGGATTTGGGTTCGGATCCGCGAACTGGGCCATCACTATTGTAGAGTGAGGCAATTCCTCGGTTGGCTATATGAGGCAAGGTACACATACATACATGCACACATACATGCAAACATATTTACATACATACATACAAATTACAAGCAAGTATACAGAATAAGAAAATCAGAGAATCCCCTTTATGCACTAAATAGTGCTAAAACAGATTGCAAAATGAAATAATGAAATGAACGTTTATCAAAATTTAGACCCACTTAACAAGTCAGGTGATCCGGGTGCACATGCCCCGGACCCATCTCTAAGCACAATATCCTTGGAGTGCCTCTGAAAATCAAATGTAGGTATATCACATCCAACTCACCCGTGTTCCTGGGTGGCCCAGTTGCAGCACGCCCTGGACCCCTCGCTACATCAAAACTTCAAACACAGACAAAATATCGAGCAGCGCACACCGGTATATCAAAAGCTGCAGCCGTTGTAGTTAGTTTAAAATTCCAAATTTATTCGAACATCATTAAAAAGGCATGTACATAGTAAAGAGCGTGGCCTTACGCGTTTTTAGCCGTTTGTTACATACAAACATATTTCCATACACACATGCAAATTAAGTAACTTTGCATCTGTATCTATAATTCACAGGGAGGTTATATTGTTTATTACTCCCGGTGAATAATAGAAGGCCTGGTTCACACAGATAAACTTACCTACTGGCACTCCACTTACAGCTTCTCACCACCAGATGGCACTGTCTCGACTGCTCTTATCTTTTGTGCCCGCACACCTAGATAGGAGAGTAATAAGGACAACTTGCTCATCAGCTGGTGAGAAGCAGCTAGTGGAGTGCCGCTAGGTAAGTTAATCTGATGTATATGTGATCTTACATCCCTGTGAATAAAAGAGCTACATGATTTCATCAGTTTGGTGTCCCTTTAATCACGTGATGTTAAACACTGACCTAGTGTTTTAAATATATTTTATAATAATAACTTTTAAAATGCAAACACACATATTTTTCCATCAAGTTTGCAGTTAGTTGATGGAATTTCATGCAGATAGGGCCGCACGATCGCAGATCGGATGTCTTACTATAGTCTCCTAAACTATAATTACAGAATTGAATGGGGCATCTTCACATTTATTATAGTTCTGATTGGCTGGATATTTATCAAGAGCTAAGTAATGTTGTCTGAAAAATAAATCCCCAAAAGAGATTGAGAGGGAGATACTGACA
The DNA here is from genome assembly GCA_019447015.1 of Hymenochirus boettgeri. Lineage (NCBI taxonomy): Eukaryota > Metazoa > Chordata > Amphibia > Anura > Pipidae > Hymenochirus > Hymenochirus boettgeri. The sequence goes on from CM033475.1 coordinate 186,482,930, forward strand.
TTCTGAAGGTTCGTACACACGCTCAATATGCACCCGAGCCACGACCCCTGACATGTGACGAACGGGCGTTTCGGCCAAGTAACATCCGTGTGTATGTGTTCAGTTGGGGGTCGTTTGTTGATCTGCTGGGGGATCAACGAACGACCCCCTACCGAACGCATACACACGGACGATTGTCACCCAAAACGGCCGTGTGTCATGTGTAGCTGTCGGTGTCAAGAGTCGTGGCTCGGGACGCACACCGTGCGTGTATATGAGCCTTTACAGCATGTACTGTAGGTATACTAAACATGTAATACTTTAATATGATATGTTGGATTAGAATCCTTTATAGTAGTATAAAGTACCCCTTTAAAAGATTATATTAAAGTTAGCCATCAGAACTCAGAAGAAACAATTTCATTGGTCAAAAAAGTGGCCTTTCAAACACAAATGTATTTACCAGTAATTGCCTCCGTTTTCCATTTTTTATGTGGCCTTTTACGACTTAGCCTAAATAGGTACAAAAACTAAATTATCTCAAAAAAACATGTTTGATGGTCAGTACTGATGACATCAGCAACTATTACTGAATAAATACACAGTTGTGCTCATAGTTTCAGCAATACAATTCATTCACAAAATAATTTACAGGTCTTAGTAAATAGGGCCAGATATCATTTGGAAAGCAATCCTGTCCATCTGCCTTAATAAAATAGGCCAAACCATGGAATCTTGCAAATAGAAGAGTAGTAAACTGGCCTTTGTTTATGTAGCATTTAATATGCTGCACAGTCAACATTAATCCTTATTTTCCCTGTGAAATGATTTCACATCTGTTTCTCTGTATGTGCACTCTCAGTATCGCTCTTTGCCCTGTACTCATTGACTCTTGCCAAGGGCTTCATTACACATATTTAATAAGCATGAGATAGAGCCAAACAGAGAAGGGCGACTTCAGCCCAAGCCAAGCCTTTTGCCATAAGTTTGATGATATTTTCTTCTCTTTAACAAAACTTTCTGCTTCTTCTGTTTATTTTTTTATTATTAAGATGGAAAACTTGTTACATAATCTATCCAGAATGTCTTCATGTTGGTTAGGACTGGAGTCAGCGCAGTCATTTTTTTTAAAAGAAATGTCAGTAACTAAACTGTTTTTTTATGAGCACACTCGTTCTCTTTTAAAAAAAATGTACTTTTTAATTTTACCAGTATTTACTTAGTATTATTTTACAGGTCCGCCTTGGTAGCCATTATACTGGTTCATGTATCAGTAATATTTTATTTGCTTCCTTCCTTTGTCCCACCCATTTTATTTCATTCATTTACCCTGAGATGTAAATTGGCTTACATTACTATATATGCACAGGGGCTGGAATTTCATTTCAGAACTTTTAACTAGAATAGTCAGTGTTTGGCACCTCGATCGCTGAGTGGTGTGATGGGTGGACCCTGTCAGTTGTAAGAACTGAATACCCTATGTCATAAGGATCGTAAAACTGTTTATTGACATTCCTAATCAAATTTGGTGACTAAGTATAACATGTTTGTGTTACATGTCCTATGTGTCACTATCTACTTAAAAAATTGTCAGTCATCTTTTGCAGTATCCTCTATGGCAACTGCATGAGGTCAGTCAAGTCCCTTTTAAGGGTCTAAGAACCACTGTTCATACCCTGTGTTTAATCTCTCATATGTAATGTTCCAATCACTTTACCAGCCTGTCAGTGCTCATATAGTGAATTTAGAGTAAGTAAATTAAAAAGAAATGTGAAAAGATCTCTAACCACATTTACATTGGAAGCCAAACAAACATCTTCTTTACCAGCCCTGTTTACATCTTCACTGGAGGGTCTGATTTATTTAGTCCTACATTTCCTCAAGAGGAAAGTCATTAATCGCGGCTCTTACTAAAGAGAAAATGTTACAGCAACATGTGCCCACATACTGTACATCCCAACACAAGATTTTGGCATTTTAATACATTTTAAATACGTTAATGCTTTCTGTCCCGTGTGTCTTTCTGAAAGGATTAGCACAAGGGGTGAATATGATGCACATTTTAAAATTTAGCCATCGTCTTATTTTTTTTTTGCAAACAAACAGTTTGTGTAGAGAAGATATACTAGAAGCAGGACCTTAAAATAACTAAAAAATACTGTGGTATTCCAGTACTGTAAAGCCTGCCATTCACATGGCCGATATTACACAAATCCCATCAGGTTTTGCCTTATATTGGGAAGGTGGGGAGTGCTGAAAATAACTGACCACAATGCTGACAAACTACTATAGGCATCACAGTCAGTTGGGACTGACTGAAAATTTCTGTTGGCCAATAATGGCTCCCTTTACTTTCAGTAGCGGGAGGCGACGTGATTGGGCCATGTATGCCCACAGCACATGTACTGTATGGCTACAATTAGTTACAGCATTTTTAGTCAACATGCAAGGAGGTTAATTTCCTCATGCTGAATTAGAATATGCACAATGATTAGGAAAATTAAACTCACCCCCCCATGTATATATTCTTATAATATTGTTCATAAGACCAGATATAATATTATAAATATAATATAAATGTAATTCATTCTCATTAATATAAAGGCAAGAAAAATATAAACAAAGGGATCAAGTGCAACCATTTAGAAATGTAATGTACACAAATAATTTTCTGTTGTACATCTTTACGCTAGCCACTACCATGCTGTCCTAGATAATAGATTCGGCACAGTAACCTCCCATAGTGGTGCAGTAGAAACACTTGGTTGCCATGCTTCCCTAGGTAATAGATTTGTCACAGTAACCTCCAATAGCAGTGCAGTAGAAACACTGTATCGCCATGCTGCCCTAGATAATAGATTCGGCACAGTAACCTCCCATAGTGGTGCTATAGAAACACTGGGTCGCCATGCAGCCCTAGATAATAGATTCGGCACCGTCGTAAACCTCCATAGTGGTGCAGTAGAAACACTGGGTCGCCATGTGCCCTAGATAATAGATTTGTCACAGTAACCTCCAATAGCGGTGCTAGTAGCAAAAACTGGGTCGCCATGCTGCCTAGATAATAGATTGGGCACAGTAACCTCCCATAGTGGTGCAGTAGAAACACTGGGTCACCATGCTGCCCTAGATAATAGATTTGTCACAGTAACCTCCAATAGCGGTGCAGTAAAAACACTGGGTTGCCATGCTGCCCTAGATAATAGATCGGCACGTAACCTCCCATAGTGGTGCGTAGATAGAAACACTGGGTCGCCATGCTGCCCTAGATAATAGATTCGGCACAGTAACCTCCCACGTGGGTGAAGAAAACACTGGGTCCCATGCTGCCCTAGATAAGAGATTCGGCACAGTAACCTCCCATAGTTTTGCAGTAGAAACACTGGGTCGCGATGCTGCCCTAGATAATAGATTCAGCACAGTAACCTCCATACGGTACAGTAGAAACACTGGGTCGCCATGCTGCCCTAGATAATAGATTCGGCACAGAAACCTCCCATAGCGGTGCAGTATAAACACTGGGTCGCCATGCTGCCCTAGATAATAGATTCGGCACAGTAACCTTCCATAGCAGTCAGTATAAACTCTGGGTCGCCATGCTGCCCTAGATAAAGATTCGGCACAGAACCTCCATAGTGTGTATAGAAACACTGGGTCGCCATGCTGCTCTTATATATAGATTCGCACAGTAACTCCCATAGTGGTGCTATGAAACACCGGGTCGCCATGCTGCCCTAGATAATAGATTCGGCACAGTAACCTCCCATAGCGGTGCAGTAGAAACACTGGGTCGCCATGCTGCCCTAGATAATAGATTCGGCACAGTAACCTCCCAAGTGGCTGCTAAGAAACACTGGGTCGCCATGCTGCCCTAGATAATAGATTTGTCACAGTAACCTCCAATAGCGGTGCAGTAGCAAAAACTGGGTCGCCATGCTGCCCTAGATAATAGATTGGGCACAGTAACCTCCCATAGTGGTGCAGTAGAAACACTGGGTCACCATGCTGCCCTAGATAATAGATTTGTCACAGTAACCTCCAATAGCGGTGCAGTAAAAACACTGGGTTGCCATGCTGCCCTAGATAATAGATTCGGCACCGTAACCTCCCATAGTGGTGCAGTAGAAACACTGGGTCGCCATGCTGCCCTAGATAATCGATTCGCACAGTAAACCTCCCATAGCGTACAGTAGAAACACTGGTCGCCATGCTGCCCTAGATAATAGATTCGGCACAGAACCTCCCATAGCGGTGCAGTATAAACACTGGGTCGCCATGCTGCCCTAGATAATAGATTCGGCACAGTAACCTTCCATAGCAGTGCAGTATAAACTCTGGGTCGCCATGCTGCCCTAGATAATAGATTCGGCACAGTAACCTCCCATAGTTGTGCTATAGAAACACTGGGTCGCCATGCTGCTCTATATAATAGATTCGCACAGTAATCTCCCATAGTGGTGCTATAGAAACACCGGGTCGCCATGCTGCCCTAGATAATAGATTCGGCACAGTAACCTCCCATAGCGGTGCAGTAGAAACACTGGGTCGCCATGCTGCCCTAGATAATAGATTCGGCACAGTAACCTCCCATAGTGGTGAAGTAGAAACACTGGGTCGCCATGCTGCCCTAGATAATAGATTCAGCACAGTAACCTCCCATAGTGGTAAAGTAGAAACACTGGGTTGCCGTGCTGCCCTAGATAATAGATTTGGCACAGTAACCTCCCATAATGGTGACATAGAAACACTGGGTCGCCATGCTGCCCTAGATAATACATTCGGCACAGTAACAACCTCCCATATATGGTCAGTAGAAACACTGGGTCGCCATGCTGCCCTAGATAATAGATTCGGCACAGTAACCTCCCATAGTAGTGCAGTAGAAACACTGGGTCGCCATGCTGCCCTAGATAATAGATTCAGCACAGTAACCTCCCATAGCGGTACAGTAGAAACACTGGTCGCCATGCTGCCCTAGATAATAGATTCGGCACAGAACCTCCCATAGCGGTGCAGTATAAACACTGGGTCGCCATGCTGCCCTAGATAATAGATTCGGCACAGTAACCTTCCATAGCAGTGCAGTATAAACTCTGGGTCGCCATGCTGCCCTAGATAATAGATTCGGCACAGTAACCTCCCATAGTTGTGCTATAGAAACACTGGGTCGCCATGCTGCTCTATATAATAGATTCGCACAGTAATCTCCATAGTGGTGCTATAGAAACACCGGGTCGCCATGCTGCCCTAGATAATAGATTCGGCACAGTAACCTCCCATAGCGTGTCAGTAGAAACACTGGGTCGCCATGCTGCCCTAGATAATAGATTCGGCACAGTAACCTCCCATAGTGGTGCTATAGAAACACTGGGTCGCCATGCTGCCCTAGATAATAGATTCAGCACAGTAACCTCCCATAGTGGTAAAGTAGAAACACTGGGTTGCCGTGCTGCCCTAGATAATAGATTTGGCACAGTAACCTCCCATAATGGTGACATAGAAACACTGGGTCGCCATGCTGCCCTAATAATAATTCGGCACAGTAACACCTCCCATAGTAGGTCAGTAGAAACACTGGGTCGCCATGCTGCCCTAATAATAGATTCGGCACAGTAACCTCCCATAGTAGTGCAGTATAAACTCGGGGTCGCCATGCTGCCCTAGATAATAGATTCGGCACAGTAACCTCCCATAGTAGTGCAGTAGAAACACTGGGTCGCCATGCTGCCCTAGATAATAGATTCGGCACAGTAACCTCCCATAGTAGTGCAGTAGAAACACTGGGTCGCCATGCTGCCCTAGATAATGGATTCAGCACAGTAACCTCCCATAGAAATACTTAAATTCTGTAAATTGAAGTGAAAAACTTTATCATTTTAACAAAAAGTCTGTTGTTATGATACACAACATGCAAAATACTTTATTCTATATCTTTAAAAATTGAAGAATTTTACCAATGACTTAGCCAACTAGAATAGAAAATGCGTTATGTTTATTCTGGTTTTAATTCACAATCAGCAAAAATGAAATAAGCCATTGGTATTCTTGGTGCAGCAGATTTTAATTTATGATGAAACAGCTCAACCCTTTCTTCTTATTGACGTGTATGCTGTCTTCAATCAGTCTACCTAGACTCTGCAAGCTAAAAGTAGTTTAATTGCTGAGAGAATTGGGAAGGTTGTCTAAGTTATTTACATTTGGCCTATTTTCCAGCGATGGAAGACCACAAGTCAATGTAAAGCAGCAAAGACATTAATAAAGATTTCTAAGAGTAAATGTAGTTTATATATAGGACTTCTGGAGTCAGTTAAGGTTGAAAAACCTTCACCTCGCTCCTGGGTCTGATGGGAAATTTCATCTTAACCTAATTCATGATTCCTAGAGCTTTGTATTGTACGTTGTATAATTGTTCACCTAAGTGTGCATATATTCAGTATGAATTGGAAGGCTGTACAGGGAGACACAGAGTAAGGGTCTACATTTATATATGTTAAGGTTCTCTATGACTTACTTAATATATTTTGTTGCACGCTATGTTTCATGTAAATCTAGTACCTACGTATTGTATAATTATGTTTTTAGAATTCATTTTATTGTAAAATAAAGATTATTTTCCCCAAATTGTACAATCTGTTATCAGTATTCACATACATGATTTTGTTTTACCTACTAACAAAATGTTTTAGTCTAATAAATATGGATGCCACTTGTTAGAAATGATGGAATAGACCATCACCCTTTATTTTTAATAAACTAGTATAGTATATTTAGCAAAAACGAAATGACCGTGAGCCTTTTCGAACCTGAATACCAAAGGTGGTGTTCGTTTTATTTTATGACCTGGGCTACGTTTGCACAATAGATTAAACATCACTTTAATAACCTGACGATTTCTCTACAGGTCTAATTTTCACAAACCATAAAAATGCATTTAACGTAATAATATGCTTAAGGAATTTTGCTGAAATTGAGGGCAATTGCTTAACTGTTCTGAGATTTGTTTTATTTTGAACTGTAAGTCTTGCTTTCCGTACACTGATACATGCGAATGGCATGGGGGTAGGCTATTAAGAAGGAACATTTGACTCCAAGTTAATAGAATACTAGACCCTATGTATTGTCATACAATTAATGACAGCTGCATATAACAGAATATGAATATCTGATCTTGCTCTTTATCTGCAATTGCGTTGGAGGTCTGCTCATTTGCAACTCATTTTCCAGTGCACTGGGGTGAGAGCTCACTGAAGACTATTCTGTATCTTTTCTTGAGAAACAATAACCAGCACTTCCCATACAGAATCATAAGGGAGACCATACCCCTACGGCTGACATGCACAGCAAGTGACTGTTCGTAAAAGGATAACAGCAAGCGTTCTCTATAGACAAAAAGACAATGCCCCACTTCATCACAGCATGCTATCCATTTCATTTTCAGATGACTTTATGAGAGATGTTGCTGTAAAAGCTAATGCACAATTTGCACATTGATAAAATATCAGCCATCAACCCCTGCCAAAAAGCACTAACGAACTCTATTGTAGGGATGACTGCTACACTGGCAAGCTTTAGCAGGGCATATCTAAGATAGGTATATTGTAGCAACGACATAGATATTACTAAGAAATACCATGTAAACATATTAAAGTTCATCAATACTAAAATCCTGCATTGTTTGCCTACTTTCACATTTCAGTATTGGAGATTAGAATAAGGAAATATATTGTTACAATCTGGGGGGGCACATTTTAAAGGGGAACTAAAACTGAACAATAAATTTAAAAGTGAAACATTTGATTTTAATTTATTATTGTGCTTTCATTTTCCTTTAGGGTTGGCCTGACACTCCAAAACCCAAATCAAGCTGTCTATGTAAAGCTATATATGCAAAGCTATAACCATAAAGAGATCAAAATACATAGGATATAAAGGCAACCACCTAGTTCATAGTACAGCCACGACAATCAGTCAACTAAAGACAAAATAAGAAAAACCCTACCACGGATAATATAGCAATGTATAAAAATCCCTAAATTTATACAAATGGGATAGCACAAAAAGATCTGCTAGTGCTTCAGGAAATACATAACATATAGGTACAGGTTCTTACAGGAAGATGTTATAGTTACCTAGGTGCCCTGTTTACCTTCCGGGTTCCCATGATGCAGTAATCACATAGCAAGATGTACTGTACTGTATTGTATTGTAAGTTGGGCAAGCATAATGCCTCCATTCACTAGTTGTTGGTATTCACACTACAGTTTTTTTTTTGCATCAGGTGCCTGCCGTCATTCTTGTAAACAGCGCAGGCCCTGCAATGTTATGCTAACCAGATATTACTGAGTGTATTGAGTGGATTGAACTGTTTTTTGGCTGTTGGCCTTGATTACATCTCTCATGCAAGAAGTGTTTTCAGTCCTGATTCCGTCTGCTGGACACGTTTCGTCTTCATTTACACTTCGTCGGTGTGTTTAGTTGACAAGGTACCCTATCAAATGGACTAGCAGTAACTTGAACACACCAATTACTGTTGATCTATATTCCTCAACCCAATCATGGTCATCCAGGAGCCGCACATATCTGTGGATTGTGTAATGCAAGATCATTTAGACTTTGATTTGCTTTAATTTGCAGCCCAACTGAAAATCATTTGGTTCCCATATAAAGAAACTTTTTTGGATCAGAATTGGAGCACATGTATTATGGTTTTCTTGTAAAATGCTGAAAGACCATAACATATTTAGTTAAAAAAAATGTTTCCATAGATTTGAAGCTCTGTCTGTCATTGTCAAACTTTTTTTTATGCAGACAAGTTTATTGGGCTTTTCAAAGCTGCAAGAATCTGCTGTCTGGCTGTTGACTTTTTTTTAAAAAAAAATGATTCTCTTTAAATGCTGGCAGACATTCCAACCCCCCAAAAAAATGGGTATCTGGTATATTCATTGTTGAGTGTGCACCTATAACTTTGTCAGAAGGGCGTGGGACAATGGAAAGAGATGGAAAAGGTAACACAATCTTTTTTATTGGGCCAAGTTTCGCTTTCATTTTTTAGAACCGTAAATTCCTGTTAAATGTCTTATACTTATTTTAAAGTCAGAGTCTGTAATGGAGAGTTGAAACCTGAGGATTTGAAATAACTGTTTGATATGGAAACCTAAAGAGACTGGTCCAAGGTAGAGAAGGACAAAGATAAAACTAGTTTATACTGTATGTCCCCAAATACAGTGGGGAAGATGCAATTATGAGTGGTATCCCCCAATTAAACATTAACTCATGTTATCTCACCTGGTGTAATATCAGTGTAGTTTGGGGTTTACAAATAACTAGTAGAGATAAACAGGACAGTTTATCACAAAATCGGATTTTCAAAAAGTTTCCAAAATTTGGAAACAAACCCAAAGAAGTCAATGGGAAGTCAAGTTCAGAAAATGTAAAAGATTAATTATTTTTTATCTAATATCAATATTAGCTTTGTACAAATGTCATAGGGAAATGGTTTGGAGAAGATGTATCAATGCCTACAGCCTTTAACAAAATCAACCTGTTTTTAGATATTTGCATCATATTGTGCCCATACTCAAGACGATTATTGGCCCAAACAGCCCCTGCAATAGCATGTGTGTACAAACCTTAACATTAATAATATAAGACACATATATATAGATATATTTATACCCATTTACCACAGCTATAATGGCTATTTGTAATGTTACAAATCTTTTATCTACAATATTAAAGGGTGAAAAAGCTGTATCTCATAAAAACCTGACAAGATTTACAGTTGCATAAAATCTGTGCTATTGACTGGGCCATGCATCGACACATTAAAGGGGAAAAACTGGACCTGGCAGCTACTAAGAGTTTCCTTGTTGTGAAGTACCTTAAAGATAGCAAACTTTTACCAAAGGGAATTATATACCCCAAACTGAGTTGTTTTACTCCAATAAAAGCTCAGATACGTCAGGGAAATTATTGGAACTTTATGCTCAATGAAATCTCCCCCTAAACCTAAACTACATTTTGTTGATCACATCTTCCCATTCGTCAGGCCCCAGAGTAAGCGAGAGGATGGGGCTAGACTGGGCACCACTTTAAAGCATCAGTAGAGAGGTTAAGGTCCATACCCTGGGTACTTTACTTGGTAAAGGGGGAGGGTTGACTTTTCTTTTTAAAATATAATTTCTTTAATGTTCTGTAAGGGAGAATAACATACCAGTCTTGAAAACAACAAGCCAAAATCCGTGAAGATATGACTTGATTTTGTGAATAACTTTGTTAACACTTCTGGCAAATTGCTGCCTAATCTCAGGGGCTGTTTTGTCATCTACAAATTTGCTGCTTAATAACTGGACCTTAAAACTTTGCCAAAAAAAAAAAAATCTCCCCTTTTGATATGTTCGGTTCAATGGTATCAAACAAGACTTTATTAGAAGAGGATCTTCTGGTTTTATTGTCTTTTAAAGAACAGACTGTCATTCTATACCTTGTGAATCTGTTTGCACCTGCTCTCTCTGCGATTAAGATTCCAATAAAGACAAATGACTGCATTAGATTCAATGCATTTTTCTTTGTTGAATATAATACAAGCACATTCCTTCATGTGCCCAATTCGTAAGAGGTAAACTACCTGGCAATAGCTGGCTAAATCATTTCCTGTCGTTTCACTTTGGTTTGTTGTTAATCCATACACAATAAATATTTTTCAGGAGACTTTCTTTTAAATTTCGTTAAATCGAAAAGACAACAGGCTTAATTGCAATAAAGTAATCAATTAACATGTCTTTAAACATTCAGATTTAATGAATTAAAGCTATTTAATTTATTATTAAGTTCTTATAAAGGAGTAGAGATAGGATCCGGGTCCAACTCTGACACGGAACCCTCGGTTCCGAAAAACGGATCGTCCGGATTTCAGGAATTCGGAACCTATTTTCTCTAATTGTCGAACGTTCGAGGATAAAATAGCCTTGAACATTCAATAATCCTCGAAAATATGATTGGAAACTCATAAGTAGACTCCTATCGTATCAGATAATCCTCGAAAAAAAGCATTGAACATTCAATAATTATCTGAAATTCGTTCCATTTTCGGATCTTTGTGATTTTCCGGGAATCCGAAAATGGAACTAAACTGGTGAGTTTTGGCCATGTCTAATAAGGAGTAGTAGTTAAACTGGCCATACGTCAGTAAATGGCTGCAAGATGGGGTAGCCAACAGAAAGTATCGCTGTTACTGCACCACCTTGCACCACCTATTTTTTATCTTGAATGATTGCCCATATTACCAAGCAGCCTATCGACTAAGCCACACACTACCGTGGATTTTTTCAGGCTGATTCAATTGTATAGGTCGTAACAGAGGGAAAACTTGACCCATGTATGACCGCCCTTACACTGCCTTGTTTCAATCTGAAACAATCTGCAAAATCCTGTCTGTCATCTTTTAAAGATCTGCATACACACAGTCCAGAGCGTTCTCCCTATACTCATCATAGGGAGAACGCACTGGACTGTGTGTTTCCCTCGGCCTGTGGCAGACTTCTCTATAGGGAGTCTACCGCAGCCGAGGGAAATTTTCCCTCTTTTCCGAACAAGCATTCGGCCAACCTGATCGTTCAGTGGCCACGTGCTTGTTCGGAAAAGTAAGGTACACACAGTACTGATAAAGCCCCAATACCGTCTGATCCAATGATATCGGTGCTTTATTGGTACTGTATGTACGCAGCTTAAAACTTGTACGAACTATATATCAAAGATAACATGTGTTGCTGTTCTCTGTCACTTTGTTTAACTTCAGGTTTCTTTTTTTAGCTGTGTATGCACTAAGTATCAGTGGTGATCTTTCTTTTGTCCACACAAATACTATTCACAAGGTCTCAAGCTCTCCTGTATGATAGAATATTGATCCCCTGGGGAGCAAAGTCCAGCGTACCATTAGCCAAATCTGTTTTCAAGCTGACACAATCCCATCATTTGTCATCTTTTCCTGTCCCGCTGTGTTTGTTTAGGAGCAGGATATTTGCTTTATCTGTCACTTTCCAATCTTCACTGTATTCTTTTCCTAATATGGGGTTTATTGGTTCCACCGTTTTTTGTACAGCTGTGAATAAGAGAGATTATGATTTGCGGAAAGGATTACTAGGGCCATGTTTACAGATTGCATGTCAAGTTTTTTTTCATGCTGGATAGAAAGTATTTCTATTTAACTACAGAACTTCTCTAGTAAAAAACTGGTGTTTTACTTTATTTATGTGCCAGGGGGCTGGTTATGTTATTCACAGGGAATTTTTTCTAAATTGTAAGTAATGAGTGACCATTAGTTGTACAGCCTGTGGTTTCTAAAGAAATGGGGGATGCACCTTAAAGCTTTTCATCTCAAAACTCTTCTTTTTTGCATTTGCAGCTCTAAAAGAAAGTCTATAGGGGGCGACGTACCGAGAATTAACACTGGAATAGCGGGACTTTTTAAATGCCAGTAGATAACAGCTCTTAATTTCAAAATTGGCAAATTTAAATTTGTGGCATAATTTTCAGACTTTTAAAAGTTTGAAAGTTTGAAAATCACAGTTGAAAAGTTCAGAAATCATGTCTGGAAGGTTTTGAAACTTTTGAATAAGCCAGTTTCATTTATCAATAGTCTTTACACATGCAAATGATAAGATGGAAACCAGTATGTATTATAAAGAGCAAATTAATAAGTAGAGTATAGTATAGTATTTGAGGTTGAATAAAGACATACCGTATATACTCGAGTATAAGTCGATCCGAGTATAAGTCGAGGTACCTAGTTTTACCTGAAAATTTGTAAAAAATTTTGACTCGAGTATAAGTCGAGGGTAGAAATTATCACCACTACTGCCTGCTGATTCTGTGTTGTTTTTCGGCTTAAGTTGCCCTTTAAATGGACAGCAGAAAACCCCCAGAATTATGATGGGGGAAAAAATCCTTCCAGACTCCAGTGGCAATCAGAAATATCCCTGGATCAACTCTACTTTATGTATCAATACCAGTAACATGCAGCATTACTTGTTGTTGCACCTGTATAACAGGGGCACTTGAGCATTTGTGGCTCTCAGTGTATCTCCTTTCTTTTCTCAGTGCTTGCAATCATCACATTTTTGAGTAAAATCTTTCGTATTTTTCATAAATTGTCTATCCAAAAACAAAATGCATTATAGGTCAATATAACTTAAATTCCCCGTTCAGGGATGCCTTGAGTTGTAGGATTGAATCTTACGCTGATGATTTTCAAAAATTTGTTGTCAAGCTATGATTTCCTTATTTGGGGTAAAAAAAATATCAGCAATCAGTTTTCATTGTAAAAATCTTTTTCAAAGTTTAGTTAATGTTTTGACCTTAAAATGCAGCCTAAGAACCACATTTTATGTATATGCATGGGGGAAATTTAACTTGGAATATAATATGATCTCTGTAGTTTTTGGTTTTAATAGCATGCATATAATCAGGCCAGGGTTTAGAATAGTGTGTCTGAATATCTGGCCGTAAAAGTATAGAGGGGGATACAATTAGAGGTACTAATGGCAGAGATTATCTACAGGGCAAATTAGGCTCCTGTCTAGGGCCCAGGAAACGTCAAGAGAAATGTCAACAGAAGGAACAGCAAGAGAGCCTCTAAAGTACACTTATAGCAAAAACCACTGCCCTGTCTTAAGCCAACTCTGCTAATGAGCTATTTTATCATCTTTAAATGAATGAAACCACATTTTTTACCTTTAATGTGAAAGCATTTCTCCACAGAACACTTATACATTGTAAGCCACTTCCCTAGAAAGTTGCATTTATGTACATGTAAAGATTCTGTAAATGATAAGGCTTCCAGAATTTGGTCATTAAAACTCACAGCCCATGTGGTCTTATGAGCATTTGCACCTATTGGCCACGCCCCCTGACCCCAGTATTTACAGTCCCTATGCACATATTTTCTATTCAGATGTCTTCACACCAATAAAGAAGTCTCTGATAAGACTTGGAAAGCAATTGTAACCATCTCAATTAATTTTCAAGCTAGCATGAATTACGGACAGCCTACCAGATACAATACAAAATAGTTAGCTGATTTTATTGCCTTTTTACACTTTTTGCTTCCATTTTGTTTCATGCAAAAGAAGTTTCTAGATGTATCTGCTCTCATTGTGTTAGCTCTGGTGGGTTAGTAGACAAACAGGGAGATTCAATAAATGTTCTTATCGTTTAAAATGGTGGTAATTTTGCCCCAACCAATCAGATGTTAGCTTTCAAATGTTAAAAAAGGTCTGATTGGTTGGGGCAAAATTTGCACCATTTTAAACGATAAGAACATTTATTGAATAACCCTGTTTGTCTTGAACTTTTATTGAATAACCCTGTAATATTCCACTTTTAGAAACACACGGCTTATAAGGTTCCATTCCCCAACATTTTTTCTTTCTGCATTGATGTTGGATAGGAAACCTTTAAAGATTACCCCTATTTTTTGTATGAAATGCAAAGTAGTATGTGGAGGAAATAGATTGTTAGCAAAAAAACTGTACACTGTTTAATCTATTTTCTGTGTCTGACAAATCTGCTGTAACATTATAGATCTGTTCTGATCTGCATTTTACTAGAGAGCATGTTAGTTCCCCTTTAAGTATCATTTTATGTATGCATTTCATCTGTTTTGACCACAAAGTTTGTAATCAATAAGATTGTCCAGATTAAAAGAATCAAGACTGCTAACCAGTCAGGCGGAGCTTATGGTGCTGTGTTATGTCCTACTTCCCAGCTTATGTCAGTCATATTTACAGTGTCTTTATGCAGTCAATGCCCAGGTCATAGATTGTTCACACAGCTGATCGGTATAATCGACTGTTAGAACTTTGCGCTCAGGTTCAGACAGATACAATTTTCTCATGGCATGAAAGTTTAAGGATTTAAGGTACTCACACATCATTGTTTTTGCGTAAAAAGATAAAAGCAATGACTTAAGGTCTTGTGATTGAAGTATCCATCCTATAATCTTTCTACTATCCTCTCTGATTAATGAGACAAAGGCAGAGCTGTGACGGATTCAACTATTAAGATGTTAAGATTCAGAGTGAGACATGTCTTTTCAGTTTGTAAAACTTGAACCAAAGTAAGTGATATAACAGATTCAGGGAAATTCAATAAATGTTCTTATTGTTTAAAATGGTGCTAATTTTGCCCCAACCAATCAGAACTTATGTAACATTTGAAAGCTAACATCTGATTGGTTGGGGCAAAATTAGCACCATTTTAAACGATAAGAACTTTTATTGAATAACCCCCTTTATTTTTTAACCCAAGACTAGAAAATGCATATCTATGGTTACTATCTATGGTTACCATCTTTCATCTACCAGCAAAGGTACAGGGAGTACAGGGTACAGGGAGGTGTGTCATGATTGCTGCCCCCCAGGTTTATTCTGATTGGCTGGTTTTAACAAACAGTTACCGTAGGATGAACAGAGTAAGTTTCCATGTTTTAACTTTTGATGCTTCAAAATTTCAGTAGTTCTGCCTTGAAATTCTGTCTGTAAATTTGACCAGCATAATAGCAGAATGATCTACAGGCAAATAGAATCAACAAGGATCTTGGTTGCAAAATAGTTAGTGCTAGATTGTGTATTAAAGGGGAACAATAAATGCAGGTACAACAGTTGTGCAACAAGCAAACTCTTTACTAGTGAGAAGGGTTAGTCAAGTGCTTTTAAGTAGGGATGTACAAGTGTTTTATTTTATTATCTTATATGTGTGCATCTAAATAAATTGGGCACTAAATTTTAGCTTCCAAATTACTACGGTAGATTAAAAAAAATTTTTATGATATATTTGAACCAAGACTCAACATGACAGAAAAATTGGGATCAATGTATGAGAGATCAGAAAGATTTAATCTCTTACACAAGTCAAAATGGGACTTGCATGTACTCTACGCTGAGATGAACACGTCTTTTTTCCAATGAGATTGTCTGCTTAACATGCTGCCCTAATAAGCAAATGTGTACATCATGTGACTGTACAAAGGAATTCTGCTTTCCTATTTGGGATTCCACCACAAGCTATGCTCAATTATCTGCATACAAAGTTTTGAAAAAGGACATTTTTTTTCTGTATAGACTTCCTTATCCTCCTTTCTCTCTGTCACCATTGTAGGGGGGAAGAAATCTAGGCTTCTCTCAGGGGATTTTTAATCCCTTTAAACGACACGATGAATACAACTTTTTTCCCCTTCAGCGAAGGCCTTTCTGGTATTTCTTTTTTTTTTTTTCCCCTCTGACTAAATAAAAAATACATTTCACAAGTTCATAAGCATGGATCCCTGGGTTGGACTTTTATTAAGTCCTTTCTATTTACTTCCAACCTAGATAAGATCTTAATCATAGCCCTCAAATTATCCGTATTGACATTTATCAACTCTAGTCATCTTTTCTATAGCATGCTCCGCCTGACAAGTCTGCCTTTCTTCCACCCCTTCTGTTCAATGGAAGTTAATTTCGAGTACATGATTTATCTTGCTGAGCTAACAGCACTGAGGCCGTCCACCTTTTCAATGGGCTGGCCAGGGAGTGAATTATTGCTGAGTTGTCCGGTGATTGCGTTCAACAGTGAATGAGAATAGGCAGTCAGTGTGATGCCCCGATGTGGCGCTGGGACCTTTTCAATGCGCGAAGAAAAAAAGATTAGGCCTCTGACCGTGGGGCTGACAGGCGAGCGTTATATCAGCAGACAAAAGCCTGAATACCTGAAAGGATCAGAACTGCGTGCACTCTGAACTGTGATGTTGTTTATAGCACCGTACGATGACCATTTCTTACATTTGCATAATATCTTTCCTGAGCATTGACTTTTGGCAATGCTGATAAATCAGAATATTTTGCTACTGATACAAGTAAAGCTGGTTTAGCACTGATGCCGTACAAAGTATAAGGAACATACTTTTAAAACAGAATTCAAAAGGGTTCTAAACATTTCATAAATATCACCTTTATAACACCAATAAATGATTATAAGGGAAATATTCCATAGTTATGTGTATGAATGTTCATTCCATTGCTTCACTGCACATATGCATCTATTTATGTATCTCTCTGTCTAGGGCTGGATACACACATGCACATTTTTCAGCCAAATCTACTGATACTTTCATGTATCTGTGCTGGTTTCAGCCACGGGTGCGACCTATGCCAGTTGCCTGTTCGTCTGGAGCAGATGAACAGGCATTCGGACCTGTTGGTAAATCCTATGGGACCGCACAATCGATCACGCAAACTGTCGGCTGCAGAAACTATTGCCACGACTGACAGTCATTTGTCCTGGCCGAGTGCTCGCAAGTAGTGAAGGCTCGGACGGGACAAAAAGCCCCCTTGTGTGTACCCACCTTAACTATCATATATATGTCTGTCTGTTTGTCTATTAATGAGTATCACTTATACATACATTATACACTTTAGTTGATTTAACTGCATCATTCTAAATGGATAGAACCAGATCTGTCTGTTTAAGTCCAAATTGTTGTCTAAGGCTGGATGCACATGATACAATTCTTTGTCCTGGCAGAACGCTCACCACTAGTGAGCGGTCGGGGCAAATACCTTTCGTTCATGCCAAAGTAGCTGCAGGGGAAAGCTTGCTGTGACAAATCATGCAGTCCGTCAGGGACTGTACAATTGGCCGTGATTTACTGCAGTGTCGCCCGTTCATCCGATATGAATGCAGAAATATCGGCAGGTCAGTCAGTGAAGAAAATCTGCTGGTGTGTACCCATCCTAAGGGGTTTAAATATGTAGGGGATAATTTTAGAAAATTGTTGGCCAAACCTGGTAACCCAATGCTTCTCTACCTGTTGGCCAGTGGTCTTAGCTGTTGGGTGGTGGTCTTAACAGTGAACTCTTAGGGCTAGGCCACACTAGCGCGTTTTTCGCGCGTTTGCGCACGCGTTTCGCGCTCGCGTTTGCGCCCGCAATTTTCGCTAAAATGGAAATCGCGGGAACGCAAAAATTCCCGCGATTTCCGATGCGCATGCGATTGCGCGTCCGTTCGCGTTATGGTAACGCATGCGTTCACCATTTTTGGTGCGTTAACGCATGCGTGTCCATAACGTAAAAAGGCGAAAACGCATGCGCAAAACGCGAACGCGAGCGCGAAACGCGCAAGAATCGCGCACACAATCGCGTGCGATAACACTCGCGATTTTGTGCGCGATTCCTGTGCGTTGCAGTGTGGCCTCACCCTTAATGCCTGCTGGTGGGTCTTACATGGCAACCTTTCTCCTATAGGTGATGGGGAGCCTTAACTTAAGTTTTTTACTTGGGGTGGGAAGTTGTCTCTTATTAGCTATTAGCAGTCTATATCAGAATTTTCACTGAAACCACTAGCGCTCACATTTACGCAGAGCCACAGTGGTAAAATGTGGGGTTAAAATCGTACTCACCAATTTAATTACAGTTAGCAAAACCTGAGTAGCCATGACAAGCTATTTGATACTGGCTATAAGGCTCCTCCTGCCCAACTATATAACTCCAGTTAGTAGCTAGCAGGGGTTAAATCCCATTTAAAATGTACCCAGAGCCGCAAGAATAAAATACCCGGAAAAGAGCTCCACCCAGAGTGTCTAAATCTCCCTGTATGTACCATTTGTGTGTGCCACAAGGCAGTGCACTCCTTATAACTTTTCAATTGACAGTCTAACTGCTGCAAGTTATGATAGTAACTAACTAAAACTCCCACAAATATTTACTGTATGTGTCATTACCTTAAAGGTGTTTCACACCATTTGGTCACACACTTGTATCATAAGCATAATGCAATGTATTAATTGTCAAGAAAAGGAAAACAAAAAAAAACCAGAACAAAAACAATATTGCAGATATCCTGAATTGTTGATTGAAAATCCACTTCGGACCCGATTAAGGCTGAGGTACAACACTGAACGTGTCGGACGACCGAACAACGTGCAGGGTCGCACACATTTCCTGTGCGCATGCTCTGCGATTACACAAGCCGATCAAGTAAATAGGGTTTACAGCAGATTGAGGGCATGGCTGGGCACAACAGGATTGTGGCATTTTTCTTTGCCAACAATTGAAGACAAATTGTTTCATCACTAACAAATCACAAATCAAAAATTTTTAGGACATTTGTTTGTAAAGTTCACTTTTTTAGTGTATAAAACACAAAAGCATAACAAGGGATGTGTTGGTACAGCCAGTAAGCTATTATAAAATCGATTTTGGGGTACAAGACACCCCAATGATGCACAGAAAAATTAGTAGATCTTGTGCAATTTTGTAACTTGAAGAATTGTATAATGAATCTACTTCAAACATTGGAGTTGAAAAGGACTTAAATCCTTCTTAGCACTGAGTTTGAAATGTCCTTCAGGTGAACCTGATCCTTGCTAAGTAATCAGAATGCTACAGTGAGTAATGAATGAAACTAAATATTACCTTAACCTTGTCATACAAATTCAGACTTTTGTTGCATAATTATCTGCATTCAGTTTTTTTTTGTCTTGTAGTCCAAGTATATGTCTGAATGTTACACAACTAATGCTTTAACTGAAGGAATAGAGGATTTAAAGGTGAAGCTTACATTATTTGCCATTAATAAAATAATGAAGAATAGGTTAAAATATGCAGTGGGTGCAGGATAATGTTTGTAGTCAGCTATGGGAGTCCTTATTAGCTTAACTAATCTTACTACTCACAATTATTGAGATAATGTTGGTTCCATTATTCTTGGAAACTACATGTGTATTAGCTAGCTAGTTAATGTTTCACTAGGCTATTTCGCATATTTTTACAGAGCAGAAAGCAAGTTAACATACAGCTGACACATTTCTCCTATCCCAGAATCCTTTATTCCCCTCTCTAAAGACTCAGAAACTGCAACAACAAAAAATGGACCACTTGCGAGTAAGCTAAATACCCAATTTCAATGTGCTTGTGTTACCCTCTTAATTCAAAAAAGTTTCTATCATTCATTGGAAGTGTCTGCAGTCCTTTTAAACTCATTTATCACCTTTTTAATCTTCATCTCGTTACCATTTAATGGTTTTTAAAACTTGGCCTTGATTGGCTGACATAAGTCATGTGTGCGGCTACTATATAGTAACAGTCTGAATGCCTCTCAAAAACGCATGTGATTATCCATGCAAAATATGCTAACCTATAAGAGCAGTAATGAGCTCAGACTGGTTTAGTGACTAATTAGGATGCTGTTTTTTTAGACAAGTTAAGAATGTAATTACCGTGAGTAGGCCAAACCTTTAACAGGAATGCGTTTTGAACGTTACCATAGGAATCTTTGCTGAGTCTATTCATTGTGTGATACAAATCACTATCACACGGAAAGGATTGCATGGATATAAACTGTAGATTTGCATCTGATTAGATTTTTCAGTCAACAGGGTTTTTGTCATTTTTTTCCTTTTATTATTATTTATTCATGCATATTTGCTTTAACAGCATGGCTCTAGTTATTCATTGGCTGTATCACCAAATCAATGTAAAGAGATAACCATTTGCTTATTTTTCAGCAATAATGGATATTAAATTCATCATCAGCCCTTTCCATTACCACCCCCCTCCAATTCAAAGTATATACAGTAGGTTGTAGGCCGAAAACCACTAGGTCCTCAGTCCTGGGTTTGGGCTAGATTGGCTAGGGTAGACACGGTTCTTGTATGAAAATACATAGTATGTTCATTACCGCTATCAATTGGTGGCTTAAGGTAGGTACACACTGTACTAATCTTTGAACATTCTGTCTGTCATCGTTCAAAGATGTAGCCCCACATAAATGTTCTCCCTATATAATGTACGGTATAGGGAGATTGTTCGGGACTGCCTAATGATCGTGGCCAACTGCCTATACTATAACACAGGGAGCCTACCATGACTGAGAGAATTGTTCAGGCCAAAAAGACCGTTTCTGGTGCCGACGCTGAATGCCTGGCAGCATCGGAAATGGTGGTTTTGTGGGTACACCGGTACCAAAAAGGAACTGATACATCTGTACTGAAGGGATTGACCCTTTATAGGTAAAGGTAATGTGTGTACCCAGCACCCAGCTTTAGTGCTAAACACTGGTTTCTACAACATCAGGCCACCCCTGGCTACATCTGCAAGGAGTTTTATGTTCTCCTTGAGATTGTGTAGGTTTCCTATCTGCCCCTCCTGCAGAAATAAGGACATGTTATTAGGATGTGAGTGTGTGTTAAAAGATACTTAGATTGAAAGCTCATTGGGACAAGACCTGATTTGAATTTCTTAATATTTTGTGCTGCATAATATTGTTGACATTATTTAAGAAAATAAATAGATACATGTTCAGTTGGAAGGGACTTTTGTGAACAAAAGTCAAAAAAACAATGCTATACAAAGGAAATCAAAGGGAATTATTAAATCCATGGGCCAAAGGCACACTAAGGTTATGTAATGGAAAGAACCATCCCAAAGATCTTTTTAAAAGGGAAGTCCATCCAAAAATTGTATACAGGTACATTACCCCCCAAACGCCAAAACTTAACTACTTAGAAAGCTGAAATATATAAATATATAATGGTGTTGATGGGTGTTAACAAAATAGTCAGGAAGCACATTTTTCAAGTCCATGGTCTTCATGGCATATCACAAGGACTAACGTTGATGGTGAAAGTCAAGAAGAAGATTCACCAATGTCTGTCAGCTGACACCAAATCATTTGCTTCATATCACAAAAACCCTATTCTTAACGGCCATTACAGCTGACAGTTCATGTACTGATTTTTTACTAGTCGTGTAAACGGAATTAAGACCAAATGGCATACCACCAGCACCCCTTCCCCATTGGCACACCACCAGAACTCTTTTCCCATTGGCACACCACCAGCACCCTTTCCCCATTGGCACACCACCAGCACCCTTTCCCCATTGGCACACCACTAGCACCCTTTTCCCAATAGGCACACCACCAGCAACCCCCCATTGGCACACCACCAGCACACAATACATTAGCAAACCACTAACACACATACACCCATTGTCACACTACCAGCAAAAAAAAACATTGGCACACCACCAGCAACCCCACTGTAGCAGCCAGCAGCTTTACACCAAGCAGGCATGCACTACACACAGATGCAGGACCCTGGAGTATGAGTGTCTGGAAGCTGGGCCTAGTCACATAAAATATACCAGGCTACACAGAGTCAATATTATTGAGTCAGATAATTGTGACCTGGCCGGACCAGACGCCCAAATGAAACCCTTAGTTTTCAATACTTTAAGCATATAGAGCTCCTTTGTGCATCTCACTAAGTTATAAAGTAACTAATAAAAACTACATATTTAGATGATTTTCCTATGCAAAGTACGATGGATAACTATTCACAATGCAATAGCACTAAAAAGGCTTTAGGACAAATATAGATGTAGTTTGTTTGTCTTATGGGAACTGAACATATGGAACTAAACATGTGTTGCTTTGGAACCAGCAATATAAATTAGAAATGCAGAATGTTTCTCTTCCCATCTCTAGTAACAATTAGCAATAGATCAGGTTATTAAACTTTTCAACAGAAATGTATTTAAAAACATGGATTTCAATTAAAAGGGAACTAAAGTCTCCTTAGAAGTTACTCTTATCTGGTCCTTCACCATAAAATGTGTTGGATGTTTAAAAGAAAATGTTTTGCTTTTAGTTTGCAACGTTCAGTTTATAATGCACTAAGTTAGTAGGGGTCGTATTGTTCTCCATTAAGTCATGAAGGGCGATGAGACATAGAGCAACGGGGGGATGTATACTGGAAGCAGAGTCAGGACATCTGCTGGGCCCATGGTAGCTGAAATGATTCAGACAAGTCTTCCCGAACATGAAGCTTCACTGAACTCTACCAGGAGAGTTTTCTGAACTGGTGCCAGAGACTCACAGTAAACAGATCATTTAGAACCAATGACCTATACATTTTGAAAAGTAAGGTTATCTTACCTTATCGCACCACATTATTCCTGAATTAGCATATTTTGGTTAGTAGAATGATATTTAAAAAGCCTTGGGTAGTAATGTTGGCTTAATGATGTCTGCATGGGCCAGTATAGTACCAGTTTTGTTTTTCGTCGTGCTTGGTCAAGTGAATAAAATACTATAAAGCTATAATTGCTAAGAACATCTCAACAGTTGAATATAAATATGTTCGATTTTCAGTTATCTGTCCCTTATTCCAAGGAATATATTCAACATGATATTTCTCCATTCTGTCAGAGGAAGCTGTCTCTCCTCAATCAAGGTTGTGACTGCTGACATCACAACCAATGATTGACTGCAGCTTCACCTGCTGAATTCTCTACACATGCTTAAGCTCATAAATAGCTAATTGAGCAGAGGGAGGAGGCAGATACCTTTGCCAGAATTGAGGAGAAATTATCCTTAAACATCTGGTTACAAATGTATGGAATTAACTGGTAAATATAGCAGTTAGGGTTGCAGGAAGAGCGGGAAGTCACTAGGGATGGACTAGAACTCGAACCCGAGTTTGAGCCGAACTTTATGAGTTCAGATGAACTCAAACTATTCAAACTAGTTCGGGTTTGAACTAGTTCGATTTTCCGGACTCGTGGGACTATTTTCAATAATCCTCGAACGTTCGCCAGGCCTCGAACGGGCGATTCCGAAAATCCCTGAACAGCCAGAGAAAGGCCGACAATCCCATGGCCGTATAATCGAGGTCCCGCAACTTGAAACCGGGACCCCTTCCTGAGTCCTTACAAGGACATTTGTGGCCCTGACAAGGGCTCTTTGGGGCTTAAGGGGTCCCGCAGCTCGAACTGGAACCCCCAGTGAGCGGCTCTTAAAAGAGTCCTTGTGTAATGTCTTCTTTCTTCAATCCGGTGACACCAGCTCCGCTAAAGCCACTGACCCCAAGAAGTACCCCTGCGGCTGCCAGGGGTACCTCCGGCGCCGGTGGCCTCGACACCTACACCACTGAGGTTGCTGATGCTCACTGTTGGCCGCAGTGAGCCTGCCTGGCATCGGCGACCTCAGTGGGGTTGGTGCTGCTAGCCCGAAGATGTTGCGTCGGATCAAGACGCCGGTAACATCTGCCTCGTTGATGCCACTGGCGCCTGAGGTACCCCTGCGGGGTCGGTGGCCTCAGCGGAGCTGGTGTCACTGGATGGAAGAAAGAAGATGTCCCCCAAGGGCTCTTTTAAGAGCCACTTACTGGGGGTCCTGGTTCGAGCTGTGGGACTCCCAACAAAGGCACTTATCAGTGCCGCAAGGGCCCTTACAATGGCCGGGTAGGGGGGTCCCAGTTCGATCTGTGGGACCTCTTAAGCCCCAAAGGGCCCTTGTCAGGGCCACAAGGGCACTTATAAGTGCCGCAAGGGCCCTGATAGGGCCGGGGAGGGAGGTCCCGGTTCGAGCTGCGGGACCCCTTAAGCCCTAAAGGGCCCTTGTCAGGGCCACAAGGGCACTTATAAGTGCCACAAGGGCCCTGATAGGGCCAGGGAGGGAGATCCTGGTTCGAGCTGCGGGACCCCTTATGCCCCAAAGGGCCCTTGTTAAGGCCACAAGGGCACTTATAATTGCCGGGGAGGGGGTTCCCGGTTCGAGCTGCAGGACCCCTTAAGCCCCAAAGGGCCACAATGTTCCTTGTAAGGACCCAGGAGAGGATCCTGGTTTTGAGCTGCAGGACCCCCGAACGTCTGGCCGGGTTGTCGGCCATTTGGCAATCCACAAGCCGATTTCGGGAATCTCTGGCCGTTCGGGGATTTTCGGAATCAGACGTTCGAGTTTTGATGAACGTTCGAAAATCCTCAAACGTTTATAACGGATTATCGAAAGTGGCACGCCGAAACCGGAAGTAGCGCACATGTGTGCTACGTCCGGTTTTTATGCTGTTCCCCGTGCACGGACGTGTTCCCCAGACCATCTCCCAGGTCCCAGGGGCCTGTAAGGTAAGTTTACACTGCAATATTTCAGAAAGTTCATTCTAACTTTTCGAACTTTAATGAGTCCATTTTCAGACTTTCGAACTTTCGAACTTTTTTAGAAGTTCGAAAGTTCGGCCATCTCTATAACTTACCTGTTTTTTTGTTTCTTTTGGGGATGTTAAAGTTAAGTAAATTGCTTATTACCTACATATTTCCACAAAGGCAGCAGTTGATAATTAAACAGGACTGCTATGTGAATGAGATGTTATCTATTTTTATAAATGTATTACTGACTTTTAGCTATTTAAAGAAGATAACATCTAAGACAAACACAAGACTCCATTCTACTGTCTTGATTACAAAAAATGATGTTAGGCAACTCTAAATCTTGTTTGGTATATTAAGCAGTCTTTGAAAATTAAAATAAAACTTCTTTAGATCACTATTTTCAAAGCCTCTACAAACTATTAGGCTGTGTACATACAAGGTGATTTTTTTGCCAAACCGACCGATAGTTTTGTATATCGTCGATGACAGATGTGTGTTGCCCGTTCGCCCGGGAGGGCGAAAAGGCAGTTGGACGCAGCAGTAAATCACCGCTGATCATGCGGTCGCCGATGGACCACACGATCGGTTGTGAAGATTTTGGCCGTGATGACAGTGCTTCATCCCCGGCGAACGCTTACTTGAGCCGAACAGCCAGTCAGGGTGAAAAATTTGCCTGTGTGCACCCAGCCTAACAATATAATTCCATTATACCTACTAATCCACTAGGCTCACTGTACAGATCTGGAAGAACACATTGGGGCATATTTTAAAGAAGCAATATCACTATAGACTATCACCACTTTTTACTGTCTACACTAGAATTTTACAGCAGACATCTGAAATTTGCATCCATGGCTATAAAATAATACATTTGGCTGCAAACTATCAATTATGGTCAGCAATTACATCTATGACATTGATCTCTGACACATCCGGTATAAATGCAAAGTATTAGTAATGACCAATAGCAATGGTTTAGAAATAGGCCCCATAATTACTGAGAGTTGAGTAATACATAGTGACCCCTGACTCATTTCTATACAAATCTTCTTTTAAAGAAAGCTTACCTTTTACAACAGGGCAGTACCCAATAAATGGGTACAAGGGCATCAATAGTTCAATGTGTAAAATTTCTGTTAATGCTTTGTTGGGGAGAGTTCTATAAATATGGAGAGTTCCATAAATACGCCTTCACTTCACTGACCTAAAATCTCTACACCTTTCTAAGTGGTTTTAAGGCCAGGGCTATAAAAACAAGTGGAAAAAATATTGATTTTTTTTTGTATTGATGGTCTACTAAGGACAGAGAAATATAGTACAGAAAAATAACAAAATTCCAGGTAAATAGCTCTTGTTTTGGTAATATTTTGTTAATTCAACACTTCTAATATTCATACACATGCACGATTGTGGGGTCCGACTTGCGATACACAATGGTGTACAAACGGACAGAATGGTCACTTATCAGACCCTCGGTCAGCCAAAATTATGCCTTACTGTGTGCCCATATATTTACCGATACTCGGCCGAAGCGGCAGTTCGTACACCATTGTGCTACGTGGGGTCAGGCTCAGCAATCGTACGTGTGTACTAAGCTTTAGGCTGAATTATTCGAATATCCTATTTTGGTTAATTATGGTAATCTGATAAGCAGGTGTTAGTCCACATTAGGCAATGTTTAAATTGTTAAACATAACATTTGAAAGTATCTGAATGGCCAGAGATTTGTACAAGAGGACATTAATCTCTTAGTAAAGGAAGGATACAGAAAATCCTATTTGGCACTTACCATGATGTGTAAAATTTTCCATTTAATCTTCATCTAAACTGATATATTAAACCCCCAGAACTACAATGACTTGGCATCTCCAACTGAAATCAGACATGAACATCACATGTCACTAGTGTTCTGCAACATGGGCATGAGAGCCAGAGCTGCAGTCAAGTGCCCGCATGGCAACAATATGATTTTTAACAGTCATCCCCAGCTGGGATACATTCTTAATTTGATTCAAGAAAACTCAAAATCCTGGATTCAGTTTCAGGGCTATTTTGTATCTAAGCCAAAGTATTAATTGCATGACTACGAATAGCTGGCATTTTGTTATACTGTCAAAACGAGGAAAAGAGAAAAAATAAATCTGGTTTACTTTATGGCAAAAGAAATGTTAATATGGACTCAAGTTTTCCTTTACAAGGATGATGTTTCTTAAAATGCTCGTTCCCTGGTTGTTCACTCTAGTAAAAGTGTCTGCATTTGACAATAAAACTTGCAGTAAAAAACATTGGGTCATCCAACTTGTTCTAAAGAGGAACATCTAGTTTTTCACGGATCATTTAGGGGCAATAACTTTTCAAAATTATATGGACTTTAAAAGCAAGTTTGTTTAGTCAACATTCTACACAGTCCAGCCATAAAATGTTTGAATGGTTCAGGGTTCCTACACCATCAAACTGTAATGTGTCAAGTTGGTTTTACGGTGCCACATGCAGAGCACCTACAGTTAATCATCTGATTCTTCTGGAATTGACAGAAATTCCCACGTTATCTTGACAGCACTTGCACAACAAAGTAACAGAATTTCATTACACTTGCTACATACACACAAGCATCAGGCCTATAATATTGGTCTTTGTTGAAAGAAAACTAGAGTCTATAAATGACGGATTAAATGTAGTAGGAAACATTTTTGTGATATGTTTTGTTTTTTTTCCTGCAAAATGAGTAGGTTTTGTTTCTTATTCCTTTGAATTATTTATGCCTGACATCATATTGATAGTGTTTTATTGGAACAATAGTTAAAGATACGTAATGAGCTAGTGTCAATTTTACACGTTCATGATGCCACCCCTATTAGCTTCCATAGGAAGAAGTATCTCTGCTATAGGACAAATAAAGCCTTAGCTCATACTTTCAAGAAAATATAAATCATCAATTCAACACCCCAAACAGGGTCAGATTTACATTCCCAGACCAGGTAGGCGCAAAAAGCCTGGTGTCCTAAACTCCACCCCTAAATACAGGCCCCACCTAAATCACACCTATTTTTTTTTGGGGGGGGGGCAGACTAATTGTACACATTTATGCTGAAATTTGTGAACTACAAAAAACATGCACTGTTTAAAATACTAATTGTATAATATATGCTTTCAAAAAGTAGAGGGTCTAAAAGGGGTGGAAGAAAGTTGAAAGCCGCCCCTTTAACAACAGCCCCCCAGGCACGTGCCTACTGTGCCTGATAGTAAATCCATCCCCAAACCCTATTTTTGATAAATAATGACATGTCTGAATCAGATTCTTGTGGTGGTGGGGAGATCCCAATGTGCATGAGTTCTCCGATTGTGCCTATTGTGGCTGGGAAAGGGTAAATCAGATGTGGCTTAGTTGAAAATGTTTGAGATTTTAAAAAATAAAAATATTAAAAATACAAGGTAGTAATTAGAGTGTTGTATTGCAGCCTGTGTGCGCGCAATGTTAGTACATTTTTATATGTAGGAGATTCTAGAACAGTAGGACTCAATAAATTGAAGAACTACGGCTCCCAGAATGCATTTAAGTTGTGTTAGCAATTGGATTTCCCCAGTTTGTTAGTTTTTGATCTGTCATGTTCTATCCTAATCTATAAAATGAACCACCAAAGATCTGGCAAAAGGACAACTTCCACAGATGTGCATTTAATGTTATTCTGCTTAGGTTGTTAACAACCATGTCTGCCTTGCTGTATTCTGCTGTTACATAACAAATGTATTTGACCTTCCAGCTGTTGAGCAGCTATAACTTTCTGAACCCCCTACCATGTATCTGGTGAGGGGTGCTGAGAACTGTAGTTCTGCAACAGCTGGAAAAGCAAAATGTTGAGTATTTGACATGAGTAGTTGTGTTAAAATGTGACCAAGTGTTGAATTAACATGAGAATTCCAGCTCAGTGCCATATGAGAAAAGCCAACTGTGTCAGGATTACCGAGGCCATCACTTGGCTGGGATTCTGGCCATTGGACTTCCGTGTGATGTGTCTCAGATAGCAGAGCGTGAAAGCAAATCACAAGCTAATTCTGCTTTGGCACTAACAGGGGAATTATAAATGGCTCCTGAGGTTGCTTTGTACTTAACCCTCAAGAACATCACTTTGCACCATCCATCTTCCTTTACCGTCACCAATATGTACGACAGAATATTATGCCATTCTCTGTTTATGTGCCATGATGTACGAGAGAGAGAGGCATACTTAATGTTCCCTTATGCTTGTGGCGCAACAAGCCATTCAGTAAAGATAAGCCCCTCTTAGAAATGAAGTAGAATTTAATTCAGCTCTTGAGTGACAGCAGGAAGATTTATCCCTTTGCCAGACAATACGGCTTTTTGGGCTTTAATCTTGCTCAGACAATGAACTGTTTCTCGGCCCTCATCTTAGGCTTTTCCCACGATGTTGGTTGATTAAGAGGGGCTCCACTGGATGGCAGCCACTATCTCTTTATTAGAAGTGTGTGCCTCGGTGTCATAAGATGGCAGGGACAAAGAGCAGGGTGAAGAAATGAACAACTTCACTGTGTAGCTGAACTAACGTTAAACTGCTTGGGTGTCAGAGAGTTACTGCAATGCTGAATTCACTGCCAGCAATGTATGCATTGGGGTTATATGGCTATAGTTGTGTTTTTCTGGAGTCAAGTTGTAAACTGTTTGCAACCATTTAGTTCACCACACTGCTTACTTCAAAAACAAAGACTGATTTTTAAGAAAAGACTGGTACATTCAATTTATCACTATAGGGACCTTGTGATTTTTTCTGAATCAGCTAAAGAATTATTCCAAACTGATTGTTGTTTCTTGGCCAACATTTCAGCAAAATCAGTTAGTTCTAATGATCGGACATGTTGGTAAATATTGATTATATACATAAGAGAAGGACCAAAACACGAATTCGATTCCGAAGTGGATTTCACTGATCTGCTGGAACTTGGACTTTGCGGATTTTTCTGATTTTTGCGGAAATTAAAAATGGAAAATTTTTCATTATTTCTAGTAATTTAAAATTTGAAAAATCGTCAGTTTTCAAAATTTCTAGAAATCTTGAAAATACTATGAGGAATGCCAAAACAGAAAACACATCTTTTAATAACAATTTCAAAGTAGATAAACCAATATGTCCTGACTTATAACCCAGAAACTTCTGATTATGCAATACATCACACTCTAAGTGATTCTTACGCAAAGCTTTACTATTTTAAGGACATATACACCTTTCAATATAGCAGGAAGCTCAGTTGCTTCCGCTCAGTTGCAAGCCACCCTTAGCACAGAGAGAAGCCCTCGTTATATATCCCTGGGTAATGCAAACTGAGCATGACTGGTTGAAGCATGACGAAGAAGTGACTGGAGGGCTTGCTGTAGTTAAAAAATTTTTACATATTTAGGCACTGCTATATTTTTGTGTAGGTTTTACTTAAGGCAATCAACATTTGCTACAGCCTACAGATCTCTCCTTTATTAAGCCTGTTTCTCATACCTCAGCAGTGCTGCTGGTCACCACAAGGTGTGAATAGAGAAAAATCTCCTCACACATAGATCCTCAAAGGGGAAAATCCCTGTTTATTGTGTAATTGCAAAGTAGAAAATCTCTGTTTATTGTATCAATCAACGTTTTCTAACCAACAGCTACAGACGTATGCTTGTGAAGGTTCTCATTCATCCAGGTCATGGTATATCTGTTGTATTCAATTAGATCAACTGGACTTGAAATGTAGTTCTTGAAGACGTTTCGCTAGTCATCCGACTGGCTAACACCTCTTAGCCACTATCCAATCACACCCTTAACACCTGGCTGTGATATGCTAATTGGGATATGGGAATTTTCAGGGTACATAATTGCCACAGATTCTGTACAAGTTATTCTGAATTGAGAAAGCCATCGGATGACTAGCAAACGTCTTCAAGAACTACATTTCAAGTCCAGTTGATCTAATTGAATACAACGATAAACAGCTACAGACATTTTGTAACTTTTTCAGAATTTTTTTTAAAGAGTTGTCCTGATGTAAGACCTTAAAGGGCACTGTGTTAATCATCATCAGGAAATCACACATCAATAGGATTAATTTGCACTGCCCTTAGATTTGCTTATCCCCCTTCTCGACTCACCTCCTTTCACTTCTTTTTAGCTTGTGGAGTTTTACTTTTTCCAGGGGACGGGCACAGATGGACAATAAAGAACTGTTAATCACCCACTCTTTTAGCATATCAAAAACCTACTCCTTGCCCCACTTTATGTAAAAACGGTACCCTTTCTATAAAAGCATAGATTATTGACTAATTGATTAAGCATTAAGGGGGTGGGGCACAGATGGCATTAAAGAACTGTTACCACCCCTATTTTAGCATATCACAGACCCTACCCTGGTCCCACTTTATGTAAAAACTGTACCATTTCTATAAAAGTCAGCTTATTGACTATCGATTAAGCATTAGATTATGAAAACTGATACGTATTATATGTTGCTCTATGCTCTTTTACTTACACCCAATCCTTCAGTTAGCTGCTGTTTGTACATTCTGTACTGGAGCAGGGTCCCAATCTAGCACACACCCAATGAAGTAATTCCAAATCCCCCCCACACACCCACCCACACACATATCTTCCCCTTCAAACACTACAGCTGAAGGAAACTCTTATCATAATGATAACAGCTGCCAGAGTTGCTTACCTACCCATTGAAAGGCAGTGTCTTTAACTATAACCCAAAATTACAGGGTGAATGCTATTGGCTGTAGCTCACTGATTGGAGACATGGATTATCTATACTGCACATGCTCCCCAACTCTACTGAGTCTCAGCTTCTAAGAGGGGCTAAGCAAAGTGATAAAAGAAATACATAATAACTAGGGGACTGAATAGGATATGAGGAAATATGGTGAAAGGAACTGGGAGCAGAAAAGGGATCATGGTCTAATAATTGATCTAGTGGTTTATCATTACCTATCAGGAAAAATCGTTAGGGTATTTACCATCAGTCTGCAAAATCTAAAGTTTCTGTACTGTTTCAACTTGATAAAATGGAAGTTTTGGAAATTGGTTAACCAGTATAACAGTACTATAATACTTATTCCACACTAAAAAAAGTCTTTCTTTTTAACCTTTAATAGTTGTTCTGTGAATTAAAAGTTAATTCAAAATTATTTGTTTTTCAACTCGCCTTTGCCTGAGGTATTCAATAACATGTTGCTATTCTATGGTGAAACGCACCTTTCTTTTTTTTAATGTTATTTTTGTTCTAAGTATCCTTAACTTTCCATGCCTGGGGCTAAAATTGCAATAGCCACTATCAGGAAACAGCTATCCCCTTCCTAATAATGTTTGGCAAGGATTCCTATGAACTGTTCATGCCACTGCATTTTCAGAGTAGGCCCTTAAACACCTAATGCAAGTCATTAATATACTTTGCATCATTTCTTGTAATGTGTTCCACACTGAGGTATATCTGAAGAACAGAGAAACATACCCAAAGGGCATTTAATGTGTTAATACAAAACTTATGGACCAAAAGAACAATTTAATCTGTTTTGATTCATTATCAAGAAATAACTTTTATACATACAGGACATGTCTACCTGACAGTAATAAAGACGAAACAGCAATCAGATCTTCTATGTTTGGTTTCGATATGTTAAGGATATAGATATCCATAAAACTTATTGCACTAGAAATTAACTGGTTTTAAAGCATATCTCCACCCCTAAAATCAACTTTTTCCATAGTATAGGGCATTCCATCTCACTCCAAACCGACAATTTACTCATGCAAAAAAGCCCCAGAAAGATACTTACAGACCTACGATCCCCCAGTACCTGCTCCTGGCTCTCTGCTAGCTGGTAGCAGCAGAGAGGGGCGGGACCCGCACCACGCCTGTGATTGGCTAGTGGCAGCCAATCGCAAACGTACTTGCCGGCTATGCAGAGCACCGGGAAACAAAGGTCTGTAAGTATCTTTCTGGGGCTTTTTTTGCAAAGGGCAAGAAGCAGCAGAAGTGATCAAGAGGTAGGAGGAAGGGGAGGGAAAGAGCTCCCCTGTGCATGTCACAGTCCTTAATGAGGCCGCAAGCAGCAGGAACCAGATGTACTCACAGACCTCCTACTCTTCGCTTTCTGGGACTTTTAACAGGCATTGCAGGAGAACCATAAGGAGCAGAGATGTAAGGTAGGATTTTGGTTTAACACTACAAAGTGGGGAACGTAGTGGGTTAAATATTAGCTTTGTGGACATGCCCTTTAATAACTATATTTTGTCACAGAGCCAGAAAATTTTAACAGTAAGTTAAGCTGTCAAACATTTGTCATTAATTTTTTTAAACAATGTCGGGATATAGACTGATAGGCTCAGATTCTTATTTTCTGATACAAACAGGCTGGTTATATTGCATATAAATGCAACAGATTAATTCAACTAAAGATTTACAAGCTAATAAATATAAACGTGGGACCATAGTTTAGGTTTTAGCTTGTGTGTGTGGGGGTATCATTGCCATTTAGCTTTGAAATATAATGTACAAAAGCAATGTACAGAAGTGAGCAGGGCAATGCAGATGACAATCTATCCGAAGGCAATTGCATGTGAATAGCTGCTCAGTGGAGAAATGTTGCAGATGTGTACCTGCGGCTCAATGAATGATGCCCGAACGAGCAGCCACTCATCTGTTGTGCGCATGTAAAAAGTCTTTCTAACTTGAAATACTTGGATAAACACTGGCACTGGTAAGCCTCAACCGCAATATACAGTGCAGTTTTGGAATCCCATATTGCATTGTAATATATATATATAATATATATTATATAATTATATATACATACAGAGACTCCAGCACACAAGAAAAGTTATATTCATGCTTCTTTATTCCATCATACACGCCATCTATATGCGACGTTTCGGAACACCCTGGTTCCTTTTTCCAGCTCAAAATGACATACACATGTGTTACAAATTATACCTATTTATACCATTCAAGAGGAGTGACCTCACACATTGAGCATCACATTTAACCCTATACAGGGAATAAATCAGGTTACAAGTATAAGTACTTCATATTGACATATCATATATACAAATATAAGTCATAGTCTTTATTTAATCCATTTGGTGACAAAGTCCCCAGTTTGTGTACCCACCATACTTCACGCTGTTTCAGTTTTAACTGTCTATCACCACCTCTCGGTGGTGTGCTTACACATTCTAACACCATAAATTTTTTTGTGTATCAGTATGTCCTTTTTCAGCATAACGCTGAGGTACTGGAAGTTTCATGTCCTTTAATCGTATGCTAGAACGATGTTGGGATATTCTCGCTTTTATGGCTTGTGTGGTTTCCCCAACGTACACAAGTCCGCAGGGACACCACAGTGCATAAATTACATACTTAGAGTCACAAGTGAAGTGCACCCTTAGGTCATATCGACGTACGAAGGATGTGTAAATCTGTTGCCTGTGGACATAGGGACACGGCACATCCCAGCAGGGAAACATGCCCACCGCCCCCAGCCCATCAAGGCAACAGGTCTCACTTTTTTTGTTTTATACATAAAGAGGTCAAATGAGAACCGATGGTCCGTCCTCTTCTATACGAAGTCACCGGTAATTGTTCAAATTTCCAGACCTGGTATGCATTTGTATGATGTGCCAATGTTTCTTAATCACATTATTTATACGTTCACTTCCCAGTGTGTAATCTGTAACAAAAGGGATTCTCTGTTTAGTCTTTTTTCTATTTTCAGACTGCCTTGGATTCCTACATTTTTCTAGCGCTGTGTCTATAACACCTGTTGGATAACCCCTTTCTCTAAATCTTTCTTTACATTCCCTGTAAGCTATTTCTTTATTCTCAACGTTGTTAGTTATTCTATCGACTCTTTAAAACTGGCTATACGGTATAGATTTTTTAATATGTGAGGGATGAAAGCTCTGGTACATCAACAATTGATTACAATCAGTTGGTGTATGGTAAACTTTTGTATCAAACTTTCCTTCAAAGGAAACCTTTACATCTAGAAAATGTATCATTGTGGGATCAAAATCCATAGTATATTCGATATAGATATAGATTTGATGCAATCTATTAATGGTTTGGTGGAATTCCATTAATGTCCCAATGCCGCCCCGCCATATGAGGAACACATCATCTATATACCGCCACCACGCCAGACAATGTCTGGCAAATGACAGCAACAGATGATGTGCTCCTCTTCCTGCCAAGCCATGAATGCATTGGCATATGACGAGCGGCATTGGAACCGGAAGTACCACGCAGCTGCAGATAGTAATTACCATCAAAAGCAAAATAGCTTCTGTGTAAAATTAATTTCAAAGCATTTTCAAAAAAGTTATTTGCTGTTCTCATACATATCACTTCTCAAGAGCAACCTCTTAGCTGCATTGATGCCATCTTTATGCGGGATGGCCGTATACAGTGAGGATACATCCAGGGTTACTAACAAAATATCATCTACAGAATTCACTTCAAGATTATTCAATTTATCTAAAAAATGTCCAGTATCTCTCAGATAAACTGTGTATTCTGCACCAATGGCGCAAGGACCCTGTCCAGGAGGGTCGCCAAAGGGCTGAACACCGAACCTATCCAGCCACTATCGGACGGCCCGGAGGCTGGACAGGGTCCTTGTGCCTTTGGGCAGAATATAAAACACGGGAGTTATAGGATGTTCCACAGTTAAATATTTCTTTAAACTCATATCTATGATTCCACTGTCTGTGCTGTGGCTATCAATTGATTAATATCCTTTTAATGTCCCAAACGGGATCTCTAGATAATTTTAGATATACTTCAGACACAGACAGTTGTTTCATGATTTCTTGTACATAATAAGTAGTTTCCATTATTACGATCGTCCCCCCTTTGTCTGAGGGTTTGTCGTAATACTTTATTAGTTTTTAACGATCGTAATGCTTCCCATTCCGTCTTAGATAAATTCGAAATTGATTTACCACGTTGTATACATGATAATTCTGCAGCTATATCTGCTTTAACTTTACTCACATATTTTTCAACAGGGGCATAAGTAGAAGGGGACATATTTACCTCTATTCATTAAACCAAAATCTTTAGTGGTTAACCCAGTGACACATTATCATTAGTATTCACATTAGGCTTAAAAAAAATGCGTTTTTAACCTTAATTTACGAAAAAATGTATAAAGATCAATGTCCAGCTGAAAAGAGTCCACATGGCTCACAGGATTAAACCCTAAGCCTTTGCGCAAAAGAGACAGTTCACTAGCAGTAAGTGCAGTCTTAGATAATTTATTACCGTTAAGGCACTTTCGTGGAGCGTAGTACTCGCTGTGGTTTAGGCTGCTTCAGTGGTTTTCTTCTTGGATCTGCCCCTTCTGGGGCGTTTAGCCCGTCCTCGGAACAAAAGGAGTAGTGTGTTCTCCGGTTACCCTTAATTCGGACGCTGAGCGCCATGCTCGCATCCGGCTGGTGCTTCCTCGCACATGGTCTTGTGGCTGACCAATCATACACATGTCCCCTTCATGTCCAACTGATCTCGCGTGAACTTAGATCGTTAAACTCCTCCCCTTTCTTCCGGTAATCGGACATCATGCGTTCCAGGCCTCCGCATTTTGGTTATGTCCGGTGGGGTGAGTGCTTGTTTCAAATCTGTTCCTTTTCATTAATATTTGCGTTTACCAATTCCAATTCTTTGGATATAAATTCAATATTGAGCATCATTATATCATTAGAACATTTGTTCAAATCTTGTATAACGGGTCTTAAACAGATCATTGTCCATAAATAGTGTGGACGGGTGCACTCTGAGACCCCTTGGAATACGTTGTTGTTTACAAATTCTTTCAATGTCAATCCATGCAGTTCCAGTTCGATGCTGTCTTTATACGCATCTCCATTCGTCTGCGCGTTGTGAGTACTGTAGGAACTGCCAGAAAATCACCTGTGCCTTGCAGGCCATCTAGGATTCTACTGGCTATAAATATATATTTAGAGAAAACAACAGCACACCACCTTGTCGTTTGTTACCTGGTGCAGGTGTAGGGATATATCTGGATTTATTCCTAATAGACATTTTCTAGAACGACACAGCACTCAGGAGTTAGCTTTTTCGTGGTTTATTCAAAAATCTGCATCAAACGTACAATCAGTGACGTTTCGGGGAAACACAAACTCCCCTTCTTCAAGCAGTAAATGATGACAGACAAATAATTATAAATATAGAAACTTTGGGACTGTCTTCCAGCAGATAGTATAGTTTTGAGGTTGAATAAAGCCATACGTCCTTTGAGTCCTACCTACTCAGCAATGCCCCCATTTCCTGTCTAACAGAGGAAGGCAAAAAAAAAAAACACCAGAGGAGGGAAAAATTTCCATCTACTCTAAGTGGCAATGGGAAATTACCCTGGATTAACTCTACTTTATGTATCAATACCAATAACATGCCACATTCCTTGTTTTAGAAACTCATCCAGCTTTTTTTTTAAACTATCCAATGAACCGGCCATTACCACTGTAAGACAGTTTTACCGTTCTCACAGTGGAAAAAAACTTTGGAATCTGAAGACAAAACTTCTTTTCTTCAAGTCTTAAGGGATGTCTGTGTTCCTCTGACATGTTCTATTGTTGAACAATGTCTCAGACAGTTTATTGTATGGCCCCTTGATGTATTTATAAACAGTAATCATATACCCACGCAAAAGTTTTTTCTCTAGTGTACATAATTGTAACTTATCCAATCTGTCTTCGTATTCAAGCTCCCCCATTCACTTTATTAATTTAGTTGCCCTTCTCTGAACACTTTACTTTCCACATGTCCTTTTTGTACACAGGATTCCAAAATTGCACTGCATATTCCAAATGAGGCCTTACAAATGCTTTGTTAAGAGGCAGATTAACATTTTATCAATAAATATCTTGCTGACTCTGCTTGTGCTGCCTGGCACTGCTTGCTAAATGTGAGTTTGTTTATCCATCAAAACTCCAACATCCTTTTCCATCAGGGATTTACTTAACACTAGAGTAGCCGAAACTCACTAGTTCATTCTGTTTTCGGATTCCCGGATATTGAGAAAATCCCGAAAATCCGAACCAGAAAGAATTTTCGATAATTTCTGAATGCACGGAGCTATTTCGATAATTTTCAAAAATAGCCTCGAACGTTTGAAAATTCTCAAAAATCGATCGGAGATCATTTTTGAGTTTCCGATCGTATTTTGAGTTTTTTTCAAACATTTGATGCTATTTTTCGAAATTATTGAAAATAGCTCCGTACATTTGAAAATGATCAAAATGTGCTCCGAAGTCCTGAAATCCAGACGATCTGTCCAGAATCGGATGGATCATTCATACCACTACCATTCCAAATCATTAATAAACTGATTAAAATAGATGTGGTAATGGCAAGTACATTAAAATAGCTTTAAAAGTGGTCTGTATAAGTTTCTAAAGCTAAAAATACTGAAATTGCAGTAATATAAATATACTATAGTTCTGGTTGGAGTCAGGGTAATCCCCCCCCCCCCCCCTTTTACCTGGTTTTTAAAGAGGAGGCTATAAAGGTTGACCTAGATTGACTCTCCTTCCATCTGACCTGACTTTTGTAATGTTGAACATGCTCAGTAATAAATATTAGCCGCACAAGAAGAAGTATTCTACCACCATACCAACTATCTCCAATCTAGTTATGGCAAACTGTACACAGCATAATAGCTGCATTGTTTCAGGTTGTATATTAAAGAAAAATAAACAAATAAATGGTGCAGTGATCTTTGAAACAATTTAATTTTCAGAAATGGGCAATTTAAAAAATGTTTAAGAGTATTGATGCCTTTTAAATCAATTGTTCAGTGATGCTGCCAATACTGTTTTTCTGTGGGCCTGCAAATCTAGTTAACCAAAACTAGTCTGGCCTCTAGCGTTAATGCAATGGTCTATTTAGCTGCTTGGATATGTAACACTTGGGTTTACTTGCGCTGTTTCCAAAAAATGCAGTGCCCTAAACTCAGTGTAACCCACATTAACCCAATATGACATTGGGTTTATGTAGCTTTTACCCTTATAGGGATGTTGAATCTCCCCCTATTCTTGAAATGAGGAATAGAGCTACCCAATTATTAATTTCTGTGTCTTTTTTATGTGACTGTTAAAATGAGAAAAATTGCCATCGTGTGTCTCCCTATTATGTAGAAGTGTCGTATTTATTCTGTGACAAATTGTTTCTGTTCTGTATATATAACGTATAATAGAGAGAGAAGCGACATACACAGGCACATTCTGTATTGGTGTAACCTGACTAAGATTTCCCATATGTGTCCCATGTGTGTCCCATTGTGACTGTTAAAATGAGAAAATTGCCATTGTGTGTCCTTATTGACTCCCTATTATGTAAGAAGTGTCATATTATTCTGTGACAAATTGTTTCTGTTCTGTATATATAACGTATAATAGAGAGAAAGGAAGCGACATAACAGGCACATTCTGTAGTGGTGTAACCTGACTAAGATTTCCCATATAAAATATCCCCACATTGATGCCCTAGAAATAAAACACTTCATGGCAAAGATTAAAATTTTAGAATTTTTTTTCTTGGATAGGTGTCTTTAAATACTGTTATTGTCCCCATGATGCATATACTTCCATCAAAGACACCTTTTATAATTCCTTCCCTACATAGGGCCATGAGTCACAAGATTATTGTCATTACTAACTGTCTGCAACACTGATATTTTAGGTGGGGAAGAAGGAGTCATAAGGACAGGATGCCCTTTCAAATGCTCATAAAGTAAGAATTTCACAGCACGATGCTTTCAAAGTGAAGTTCCTGTTATAGGAGAACATTCATCATTATATTCCGTACCTTGAGACTCGGAAGCAAGTTTATTTCTTCAAACAGAAAAAAGGAAAAGTTGACACCTCTGACATCCTGTTTGGAAGATGGAAACATTTCTAGAAGTAGCTTCAGATGTATTTAATGTTCTAGAGTGTACTGTAGATAAAAGGTTTTATATTTAGTTATTTGGTTCGAAGACAAAGTCCCACTAAAATTTTTCTTTAAATCATCCATTATACAAACTTTAATATCACTGTAACACCTTTTGTTGATGATTTGTGAAGTATCTGCCCCTATTTTGTTGCGATAGTTTTGATGTAGCTAGAATGGTGGTATTTGGTACTTGATCTGACTAGTGGGAAATTCCGTTTCCCAGTGCTGCCTCATAGGTATTACTGAGCTTGCTTGCCCTCACAGATAGTCATGTCAGATAAAGAGATGTTGGTTGGTTAACGACTAAAGGTGGCCATACACCAGCACGATATTACTTACCCGACCGACCGCGCACGCGACGTTCCTGCGATCCTGCCGGAACCATCTTTCCCGATCTTAAATGCGATCGACATGCGATCGCAAAATGAATGTCGGGAGAGGTGGTTCCGGCAGGATCGCAGGAACGTCGCGTGAGCGGTCGGTCGGGTAAGTAATACCGTGCTGGTGTATGGCCACCTTTAGTGGGGATAACAACCTGAGCAAAACAAGTATTGGATTGAAGACATGCGCAAAGTCATTGGTGCCCATGTTGGTGCCCAAAGCAACTCACACATTCTATCTCATACACAGGCATTCACATACGGCATTCTTTCTTACTTACTTTCTCATCCACATACAAAAAAATTATTTGCTCTTATAGTAGTTATGTTTAGTTTAGTTATGTGTATAGTTATGTTTTCTTTTTCTGCATTCTTCCCATTCTGGCCAATCAGACAGAGCCCATCCCATGCTTTAACTTGAGCCTGAATGAAGGGAAATGTGCATCCATGCAGCCTATCTATACTAAAAGCTGGAGCAATGTCGGTCTAGCGATTTGCCTTGGTTGTTTATGTCCAGAAATGGCCCTTAACACACACACTACAGTGCTACTTACGTGTCATATTTTTTTAAAATGAGCGTAATTGATGCAAAGTAATTGTTTTCAGTATAAATACTTCCAGCCCAACAGTACAGAACCCGGCATCTCCAGGCAACCCAGCCAGCCCAGTATGTTAAACCCAACAAAATGTATAGCTTCCTCCATCTTACCTGTCCTCCGGGCAATGATCCCGATTTATTGGACATGTACAAGATTTATCAAAGCAATGTCACCCATGCAGCCCCCACAAATTATGTAATATTCTTATACATTTTTGCCCCTCTCTCCCTTAGGTCGCGCTAACCTATTTACAATCGGTTAGTTGCGACCTTAACCTCAGTTTGCAGCGGCTGCGTGAGAACTGGAGGCTGCATGTTTAACATTAGCTGGTGTTAATTACGTGTGCGTAAGGTTCGCCTAGAGCCGCGCAGCCCTCCGGTAAATCTGATCGGGAGATTTGCCCAGAGAGCTAGCGCCTCTGGTGAATCTCCCTGAATATCGTCGGCAATGTTAAATCAGCATTAGAAGATTGCTTGCAGCTCTCCGTATTTCTCTTGCTGTTGTTTTTACATGGACTGGCAAACCCATAAAATAACAAGTGTCCCTTACCTAGCCGTAAAGTATTTAGAAAAAAACACAGGTGTTTGTACGTAGTGATAGTGGCACTAGGTACATCGCAGAGTAGTGCAGTCAAATCTGTTTTCTGGCCCCTGATACATTTGTAACCAAACATCATTAAAATGCCTCATTTAAATAATACCATCCCTTATATGTATTGCTCTAGAATCTAGGGATGGCCGGTTCGCGGATCCGAACCTGGATCCCGCGGATTTACCCCTTCGCGAACGGCGGATTTTTTCCGGATTTTACGCCTTCTGAACTTCCGAACAGCGGATTTCTCGTATTTTCGAAAATTTTCGAATTCAGATTCCTCGTATTTTCGTCAATACGTATTTTCGAAAATTTTCAATATGAGGATTACTCATATTTTTTGAAAAATCCGTTTTCGAAAATACGAGAAATCTCGTAATTTTTGAGAATATTTTTCATTTAATAACGAAATTTGCGGATCCTCGAGCGGACCGGATTTTGCTAAGTTCGGCAATCTCTACTAAATCTTTCATTGCCCTTTACCAAAATTGCCTTTACAAAGACAAACACTAGGGGGACGATTTACCCAGACTCGCTGGCAAATATATGGTGGTTTAAAGGCCATTTTGTTATACTGTCAAAACGAGGAGAAAGAGAAAAAATAAATTGGTTTACTTTATGGCAAAAGAAATGTTAATATGGACTCAGTTTTCCTTACAAGGATGATGTTTCTTAAAATGCTGTTCCCTGGTTGTTCACTCTAGTAAAAGTGTCTGCATTTGACAATAAAACTTGCAGGAAAAAACATGGGTCATCCAACTTGTTCTAAAGAGGACATCTAGTTTTTCACGGATCATTTAGGGGCAATAACTTTTCAAAATTATATGGACTTTAAAAGCAAGTTTGTTAGTCAACATTCTACACAGTCCAGCCATAAGTTTGAATGGTTCAGGGTTCCTACACCATCAAACTGTAAAGTGTCAAGTTGGTTTTACGGTGCCACATGCAGAGCACCTACAGTTAATCATCTGATTCTTCTGGAATTGACAGAAATTCCCACGTTATCTTGACAGCACTTGCACAACAAAGTAACAGAATTTCATTACACTGTACATACACACAAGCATCAGGCCTATAATATTGGTCTTTGTTGAAAGAAAACTAGAGTCTATAAATGACGGATTAAATGTAGTAGGAAACATTTTTGTGATATGTTTTGTTTTTTTTCCTGCAAAATGAGTAGGTTTTGTTTCTTATTCCTTTGAATTATTTATGCCTGACATCATATTGATAGTGTTTTATTGGAACAATAGTTAAAGTCGTAATGAGCTAGTGTCAATTTTACACGTTCATGATGCCCCCTATTAGCTTCCATAGGAAGAAGTATCTCTGCTATAGGACAATAAAGCCTTAGCTCATACTTTCAAGAAATATAAATCATCAATTCAACACCCCAAACAGGGTCAGATTTACATTCCCAGACCAGGAGGCGCAAAAAGCCTGGTGTCCTAAACTCCACCCCTAAATACAGGCCCCACCTAAATCACACCTATTTTTTTTTGGGGGGGGGGCAGACTAATTGTACACATTTATGCTGAAATTTGTGAACTACAAAAAACATGCACTGTTTTAAAATTCTATTGTATAATATATGCTTTCAAAAAGTAGAGGGTCTAAAAGGGGTGGAAGAAAGTTGAAAGCCGCCCCTTTAACAACAGCCCCCCAGGCACGTGCCTACTGTGCCTGATAGTAAATCCATCCCCAAACCTATTTTTGATAAATAATGACATGTCTGAATCAGATTCTTGTGGTGGTGGGGAGATCCCAATGTGCATGAGTTCTCCGATTGTGCCTATTGGTGGGGAAAGGGTAAATCAGATGTGGCTTAGTTGAAAATGTTTGAGATTTTAAAAAATAAAAATATATTAAAAATACAAGGTAGTAATTAGAGTGTTGTATTGCAGCCTGTGTGCGCGCAATGTTAGTACATTTTTATATGTTAGGAGATTCTAGAACAGTAGGACTCACATAAATTGAAGAAATACGGCTCCCAGAAGCATTAAGTTGTGTTAGCAATTGGATTTCCCCAGTTGTTAGTTTTTGATCTGTCATGTTCTATCTAATTATAAAATGAACCACCAAAGATCTGGCAAAAGGACAACTTCCACAAGATGTGCATTTAATGTTATTCTGCTTAGGTTGTTAACAACCATGTCTGTGCTGTATTGCTGTTACATAACAAAATGTATTTGACCTTCCAGCTGTTGAGCAGCTATAACTTTCTGAACCCTACCATGTATCTGGTGAGGGGTGCTGAGAACTGTAGTTCTGCAACAGCTGGAAAAGCAAAATGTTGAGTATTTGACATGAGTAGTTGTGTTAAAATGTGACCAAGTGTTGAATTAACATGAGAATTCCAGCTCAGTGCCATATGAGAAAAGCCAACTGTGTCAGGATACCGAGGCCATCACTTGGCTGGGATTCTGGCCATTGGACTTCCTGTGTGTGATGTGTCTCAGATAGCGAGCGTGAAAGCAAATCACAAGCTAATTCTGCTTTGGCACTAACAGGGGAATTATAAATGGCTCCTGAGGTTGTTTGTACTTAACCCTCAAGAACATCACTTTGCACCATCCATCTTCCTTTACCGTCACCAATATGTACGACAGAATATTATGCCATTCTCTTTTTATGTGCCATGATGTACGAGAGAGAGAGGCATACTTAATGTTCCCTTATGTTGTGGCGCAACAAGCCATTCAGTAAAGATAAGCCCCTCTTAGAAATGAAGTAGAATTTAATTCAGCTCTTGAGGGACAGCAGGAGATTTATCCCTTTGCCAGACAATACGGCTTTTTGGGCTTTAACTTGCTCAGACAATGAAATGTTTCTCGGCCCTCATCTTAGGCTTTTCCCACGATGTTGGTTGATTAAGAGGGGCTCCACGGATGCAGCCACTATCTCTTTATTAGAAGTGTGTGCTCGGTGTCATAAGATGGCAGGGACAAAGAGCAGGGTGAAGAAATGAACAACTTCATGTGTAGCTGAACTAACGTTAAACTGCTGGGTGTCAGAGAGTTACTGCAATGCTGAATTCACTGCAGCAATGTATGCATTGGGGTTATATGGCTATAGTTGTGTTTTTCTGGAGTCAAGTTGTAAACTGTTTGCAACCCTTAGTTCACCACACTGCTTACTTCAAAAACAAAGACTGATTTTTAAGAAAAGACTGGTACATTCAATTATCACTATAGGGACCTTGTGATTTTTTCTGAATCAGCTAAAGAATTATTCCAAACTGATTGGTTGTTCTTGGCCAACTTTCAGCAAAATCAGTTAGTCTAATGATCGACATGTGGTAAATATTGATTATATACATAAGAGAAGGACCAAAACACGATTCGATTCCGAAGTGGATTTCACTATCTGCTGGAACTTGGACTTTGCGGATTTTTCTGATTTTTGCGGAAATTAAAAATGGAAAATTTTTCATATTTTCTAGTAATTTAAAATTTGAAAAATCGTCAGTTTTC
This sequence comes from Hymenochirus boettgeri, assembly GCA_019447015.1. NCBI lineage: Eukaryota > Metazoa > Chordata > Amphibia > Anura > Pipidae > Hymenochirus > Hymenochirus boettgeri. The sequence goes on from CM033475.1 coordinate 186,527,908, forward strand.
AAAATTTCTAGAAATCTTGAAAATACTATGAGGAATGCCAAACAGAAAACACATCTTTTAATAACAATTTCAAAGTAGATAAACCAATATGTCCTGACTATAACCCAGAAACTTCTGATTATGCAAAACATCACACTATAGTGATTCTTACGCAAAGCTTTACTATTTTAAGGACATATACACCTTCAATATAGCAGGAAGCTCAGTTGCTTCCGCCCAGTTGCAAGCCACCTTAGCACAGAGAGAAGCCCTGTTATATATCCCGGGTAATGCAAACTGAGCATGACTGGTTGAAGCATGAAGAAGAAGTGACTGGAGGGCTTGCTGTAGTTAAAAAATTTTACATATTAGGCACTGCATATTTTGTGTAGGTTTTACTTAAGGCAATCAACATTTGCTACAGCCTACAGATCTCTCCTTTATTAAGCCTGTTTTCATACCTCAGCAGTGCTGCTGGTCACCACAAGGTGTGAATAGAGAAAATCTCTCTCACACATAGATCCTCAAAGGGGAAAATCCCTGTTTATTGTGTAATTGCAAAGTAGAAAATCTCTGTTTATTGTATCAATCAACGTTTTCTAACCAACAGCTACAGACGTATGCTTGTGAAGGTTCTCATTCATCCAGGTCATGGTATATATGTTGTATTCAATTAGATCAACTGACTGAAATGTAGTTCTTGAAGACGTTTCGCTAGTCATCCGACTGGCTAACACCTCTTAGCCACTATCCAATCACACCCTTAACACCTGGCTGTGATATGCTAATTGGGATTTTCCAGGGTACATAATTGCCACAGATTCTTGTACAAGTTATTCTGAATTGAGAAAGCCAGTCGGATGACTAGCGAAACGTCTTCAAGAACTACATTTCAAGTCCAGTTGATCTAATTGAATACAACAGATATAACAGCTACAGACATTTTGTAACTTTTTCAGAATTTTTATTTAAAGAGTTGTCCTGATGTAAGACCTTAAAGGGCACTGTGTTTAATCATCATCAGGAAATCACACATCAATAAGGATTAATTTGCACTGCCCTTAGATTTGCTTATCCCCCTTTCTGACCCTCCTTTCACTTCTTTTTAGCTTGTGGAGTTTTACTTTTTCCAGGGGACGGGGCACAGATGGACAATAAAGAACTGTTAATCACCCACTCTTTTAGCATATCACAAAACCTACTCCTTGCCCCACTTTATGTAAAAACGGTACCCTTTCTATAAAAGCATAGATTATTGACTAATTGATTAAGCATTAAGGGGGTGGGGCACAGATGGGCATTAAAGAACTGTTAACCACCCACTATTTTAGCATATCACAGACCCTACCCCTGGTCCCACTTTATGTAAAAACTGTACCATTTCTATAAAAGCATAGCTTATTGACTAATCGATTAAGCATTAAGATTATGAAAACTGATACGTATTATATGTTGCTCTATGCTCTTTTACTTACACCCAATCCTTCAGTTAGCTGCTGTTTGTACATTCTGTTACTGGAGCAGGGTCCCAATCTAGCAGCACACCCAATGAAGTAAATTCCAACATCCCCCCCACACACACACCCACACACATATCTTCCCCTTCAAACAACTACAGCTGAAGGAAACTCTTATCATAATGATAACAGCTGCCAGAGTTGCTTACCTACCCATTGAAAGGCAGTGTCTTTTAACTATAACCCAAAATTACAGGGTGAATGCTATTGGCTGTAGCTCACTGATTGGAGACATGGATTATCTATACTGCACATGCTCCCCAACTCTAGCTGAGTCTCAGCTTCTAAGAGGGGCTAAGCAAAGTGATAAAAGAAATACATAATAACTAGGGGACTGAATAGGATATGAGGAAATATGGTGAAAGGAACTGGGAGCAGAAAAGGGATCATGGTCTAATAATTGATCTAGTGGGTTATCATTACCTATCAGGAAAAATCAGTTAGTGTATTTACCATCAGTCTGCAAAATCTAAAGTTTCTGTACTGTTTCAACTTGATAAAAATGGAAGTTTTGGAAATTGGTTAACCATGTATAACAGTACTATAATACTTATTCCACACTAAAAAAAGTCTTTCTTTTTAACCTTTAATAGTTGTTCTGGTGAATTAAAAGTTAATTCAAAATTATTTGTTTTTCAACTCGCCTTTGCCTGAGGGTATTCAATAACATGTTGGCTATTCTATGGTGAAACGCACCTTTCTTTTTTTTAATGTTTATTTTGTTCTAAGTATCCTTAACTTTCCATGCCTGGGGCTAAAATTGCAATAGGCCAACTATCAGGAAACAGCTATCCCCTTCCTAATAATGTTTGGCAAGGATTCCTATGAACTGTTCATGCCACTGCATTTTCAGAGTAGGCCCTTAAACACCTAATGCAAGTCATTAATATACTTTGCATACATTTCTATGTAAATGTGTTCCACACTGAGGTATATCTGAAGAACAGAGAAACATACCCAAAGGGCATTTAATGTGTTAATACAAAACTTATGGACCAAAAGAACAATTTAATCTGTGTTTAGATTCATTATCAAGAAATAACTTTTATACATACAGGACATGTCTACCTGACAGTAATAAAGAGACGAATACAGCAATCAGATCTTCTATGTGTTGGTTTCGATATGTTAAGGATATAGATATCCATAAAACTTATTGCACTAGAAATTAACTGGTTTTAAAGCATATCTCCACCCCTAAAATCAACTTTTTCCATAGTATAGGGCATTCCATCTCACTCCAAACCGACAATTTACTCATGCAAAAAAGCCCCAGAAAGATACTTACAGACCTACGATCCCCCAGTACTCTGCTCCTGGCTCTCTGCTAGCTGGTAGCAGCAGAGAGGGGCGGGACCCGCAGCCACGCCTGTGATTGGCTAGCTGGCAGCCAATCGCAAACGTACTTGCCGGCTATGCAGAGCACCGGGGAAACAAAGGTCTGTAAGTATCTTTCTGGGGCTTTTTTTGCAAAAGGGCAAGAAGCAGCAAGAAGTGATCAAGAGGGTAGGAGGAAGGGGAGGGAAAGAGCTCCCCTGTGCATGTCACAGTCCTTAATGAGGCCAGGCAAGCAGCAGGAACCAGATGACTCACAGACCTCCTACTCTTCGCTTTCTGGGACTTTTAACAGGCATTGCAGGAGAACCATAAGGAGCAGAGATGTAAGGTAAGGATTTTTGTTTAACACTACAAAGTGGGGACAGTAGTGGGTTAAATATTAGCTTTGTGGACATGCCCTTTAATAACTATATTTTGTCACAGAGCCAGAAAATTTTAACAGTAAGTTAAGCTGTCAAACATTTGTCATTAATTTTTTTAAAACAATGTCGGGATATAGACTGATAGGCTCAGATATCTTATTTTCTGATACAAACAGGCTGGTTATATTGCATATAAATGCAACAGATTAATTCAACTAAAGATTTACAAGCTAATAAATATAAACTGTGAGGACCTATAGTTTAGGTTTTAGCTTGTGTGTGTGGGGGTATCATTGCCATTTAGCTTTGAAATATAATGTACAAAAGCAATGTACAGAAGTGAGCAGGGCAATGCAGATGACAATCTATTCCGAAGGCAATTGCATGTGAATAGCTGCTCAGTGGAGAAATGTTGCAGATGTGTACCTGCGGCTCAATGAATGATGCCCGAACGAGCAGCCACTCATCTGTTGTGCGCATGTAAAAAGTCTTTCTAACTTGAAATACTTGGATAAACTACTGGCACTGGTAAGGCCTCAACCGCAATATACAGTGCAGTTTTGGAATCCCATATTGCATTGTATATATATATATATATATATATATATATATATATATATATACACCATAAATTTTATTTGTGTATCAGTATGTCCTTTTTCAGCATAACGCTGAGGTACTGGAAGTTTCATGTCCTTTAATCGTATGCTAGAACGATGAGATCAATGTCCAGCTGAAAAGAGTCCACATGGCTCACAGGATTAAACCCTAAGCCTTTGCGCAAAAGAGACAGTTCACTAGCAGTAAGTGCAGTCTTAGATAAATTTATTACCGTTAAGGCACTTTCGTGGAGCGTAGTACTCGCTGTGGTTTAGGCTGCTTCAGTGGTTTTCTTCTTGGATCTGCCCCTTCTGGGGCGTTTAGCCCGTCCTCGGACAAAAAAGGAGTAGTGTGTTCTCCGGTTACCCTTAATTCGGACGCTGAGCGCCATGCTCGCATCCGGCTGGTGCTTCCTCGCACATGGTCTTTGGCTGACCAATCATACACATGTCCCCTTTCATAGTCCAACTGATCTCGCGTGAACTTAGATCGTTTAAACTCCTCCCCTTTCTTCCGGTAATCGGACATCATGCGTTCCAGGTCCTCCTGCATTTTGGTTATGTCCGGTGGGGTGAGTGCTTGTTTCAAATCTTGTTCCTTTTCATTAATAGTTGCGTTTACCAATTCCAATTCTTTGGATATAAATTCAATATTGAGCATCATTATATCATTAGAACATTTGTTCAAAATCTGTGTATAACGGGTCTTAAACAGATCATTGTCCATAAATAGTGTGGGACGTAGGTGCACTCTGAGACCCCTTGGAATACGTTGTTGTTTACAATATTCTTTCAATGTCAATCCATGCAGTTCCAGGTCGATGCGTCTTTTATACAGCATCTCCATTCGTCTGCGCGTTGTGAGTACTGTAGGAACTGCCAGAAAATCACCTGTGCCTTGCAGGCCATCTAGGATTCTACTGGCTATAAATATATATTTAGAGAAAACAAACAGCACACCACCTTGTCGTTTGTTACCTGGTGCAGGTGTAGGGAATATATCTGGATTTATTCCTAATAGACAGTTTCTAGAACGACACAGCACTCAGGAGTTAGCTTTTTCGTGGTTTATTCAAAAATCTGCATCAAACGTACAATCAGTGACGTTTCGGGGAAAACAAACTCCCCTTCTTCAAGCAGTAAATGATGACAGACAAATAATATATAAAATATAGAAACTTTGGGACTGTCTTCCAGCAGATAGTATAGTATTTGAGGTTGAATAAAGGCATACGTCCTTTGAGTCCTACCTACTCAGCAATGCCCACATTTCCTGTCTAACAGAGGAAGGCAAAAAAAAAAAACACCAGAGGAGGGAAAAATTTCCATCCTGACTCTAAGTGGCAATGGGAAATTACCCTGGATTAACTCTACTTTATGTATCAATACCAATAACATGCCACATTCCTTGTTTTAGAAACTCATCCAGCTTTTTTTTTAAACTATCCAATGAACCGGCCATTACCACTGTAAGACAGTTTTACCGTTCTCACAGTGGAAAAAAACTTTGGAATCTGAAGACAAAACTTCTTTTCTTCAAGTCTTAAGGGATGTCTGTGTGTCCTCTGACATGTTCTATTGTTGAACAATGTCTCAGACAGTTTATTGTATGGCCCCTTGATGTATTTATAAACAGTAATCATATACCCACGCAAAAGTTTTTTCTCTAGTGTACATAATTGTAACTTATCCAATCTGTCTTCGTATTCAAGCTCCCCCATTCACTTTATTAATTTAGTTGCCCTTCTCTGAACACTTTACATTTCCAACATGTCCTTTTTGTACACAGGATTCCAAAATTGCACTGCATATTCCAAATGAGGCCTTACAAATGCTTTGTTAAGAGGCAGATTAACATTTTATCAATAAAATATCTTGCTGACTCTAGCTTGTGCTGCCTGGCACTGCTTGCTAAATGTGAGTTTGTTATCCATCAAAACTCCAACATCCTTTTCCATCAGGGATTTACTTAACACTAGAGTAGCCGAAACTCACTAGTTCATTCTGTTTTCGGATTCCCGGATATTGAGAAAATCCCGAAAATCCGAAACCAGAAAGAATTTTCGATAATTTCTGAATGCACGGAGCTATTTTCGATAATTTTCAAAAATAGCCTCGAACGTTTGAAAATTCTCAAAAATACGATCGGAGATCATTTTTGAGTTTCCGATCGTATTTTTGAGTTTTTTCAAACATTTGATGCTATTTTCGAAAATTATTGAAAATAGCTCCGTACATTTGAAAATGATCAAAAATGTGCTCCGAAGTCCTGAAATCCAGACGATCTGTCCAGAATCGGATGGATCATTCATACCCACTTCCAAATCATTAATAAACTGATTAAATAGATGTGGTAATGGCAAGTACATTAAAATAGCTTTAAAAGTGGTCTGTATAAGTTTCTAAAGCTAAAAATACTGAGAATTGCTAGTATTATAAATATACTATAGTTCTGGTTGGAGTCAGGGTGAATCCCCCCCCCCCCTCCCTTTTACCTGGGTTTTTAAAGAGGAGGCTATAAAGGTTGACCTAGATTGACTCCTCCTTCCATCTGACCTGACTTTTTGTAATGTTGAACATGCTCAGTAATAAATATTAGCCAGCACAAGAAGAAGTATTCTACCACCATACCAACTATCTCCAATCTAGTTATGGCAAAACTGTACACAGCATAATAGCTGCATTGTTTCAGGTTGTATATTTAAAGAAAAATAAACAAATAAATGGTGCAGTGATCTTTAGAAACAATTTAAATTTTCAGAAATGGGCAATTTAAAAAATGTTTAAGAGTATTGATGCCTTTTAAAATCAATTGTTCAGTGATGCTGCCAATACTGTTTTCTGTGGGCCTGCAAATCTAGTTAAGCCAAAACTAGTCTGGCCTCTAGCGTTAATGCAATGGTCTTATTTAGCTGCTTGGATAGTAAACATTGGGTTTACTGCGCTGTTTCCAAAAAATGCAGTGCCCTAAACTCAGTGTAAAACCCACATTAACCCAATATGACATTGGGTTTATGTAGCTTTTACCCTTATAGGGATGTTGAATCTCCCCCTATTCTTGAAATGAGGAAATAGAGCATACCCAATTATTAATTTCTGTGTCTTTTTTATGTGACTGTTAAAATGAGAAAATTGCCATCGTGTGTCTCCCTATTATGTAAGAAGTGTCGTATTTATTCTGTGACAAATTGTTTCTGTTCTGTATATATAACGTATAATAGAGAGAAAGGAAGCGACATAACAGGCACATTCTGTATTGGTGTAACCTGACTAAGATTTCCCATATGTGTCCCATGTGTGTCCCATATGTGACTGTTAAAATGAGAAAATTGCCATTGTGTGTCCTTATTGACTCCCTATTATGTAAGAAGTGTCATATTTATTCTGTGACAAATTGTTTCTGTTCTGTATATATAACGTATAATAGAGAGAAAGGAAGCGACATAACAGGCACATTCTGTAGTGGTGTAACCTGACTAAGATTTCCCATATAGAAATAATCCCCACATTGATGCCCTAGAAATAAAACACTTCATGGCAAAGATTAAAATTTTAGAATTTTTTTCTTGGAAGTAGGTGTCATTTAAATACTGTTATTGTCCCCATGATGCATATACTTCCATCAAAGACACCTTTTATAATTCCTTCCCTACATAGGGCCATGAGTCACAGATTATTGTCATTACTAACTGTCTGC